>JAHRHZ010000073.1:5024906-5118835 GCA_024137785.1 Ginglymostoma cirratum | reverse complement strand
ATGATGCTGCTTGGCCTGCTGTGTTCATCCAGCTCCACACCTTGTTATCTCGGATTCTCTAGCATCTGCAGTACCTATTAACTCAAAGAGAATTTATCTGGTCACCAGTCAATCTTCTATTTTCTAGAGGCAAGAACCTGTTTAGCCTTCCTTAATAAATAAATTTCCTTTGTTTTGCTATCAATGTCACAAATATTTTTCCCTCTTCCTCCTGTATCTGGATATCTACTTTGTAATAAGGAAATCCAACCTGTACCATATTCAAGTGTGATCCAACTAAGGTATGAATGCAGGTTTAACACAACTTTTGTTTGTCTTTCAGTTCTGTTCTTGTGGAAATTAAGCAAAATAATTTTCCTTCTCACCTTTTTAAACCCCATCATGACTTTTAGTGATCTGTGTATCTGTAACCCTTGTCTTTGTACCCCGTTTAGGCTTTATCCTAGCCAGGTATGATCTCCTTATACTTCTGACAAAATGCAATCGGTTAACGGGACATGCTTAATTTTAATATTGTGGCGTGGAATATTTTGAAAATGATAACATTGAATAGTGTAGCGAAGTGCGAAGCACTAACAGGATAATCTCGGATGTGTGAAGTCTAGGATGGAGGAATATGAGAGTCTTATAGCAATAGAAGGAAAGGTAGCTAGATCAAAATGATTTCATTGATTTGCCTGTATTTTTCGTTTGGTATACTTATATGGCAGAATTGACAGGTGTCATCACTCGTTAGTTGTCATCGCTTGCTGTGTAGTTGTTTTACCATATTTTCATTTGCGCACTCCTTATGTCTTTGCCGGAGCAAATTACTGCAGATACTGGAATCTGTTCTGAAGACAAAAAAATGCTGGAGATTGCAGCTGGTCCGGCAGCATCCATAGAGAGAATGCAAGCTAACGTTTTGAGTCTAGATGACTCTTCATCGTCATCCAGACTTGAAACATTAGCTTGCTTTTTCTCCACGGATACCCCCTTATCTGTTTGCTTTTGATTTGCTGCTTTGAGCCTGTCAGTAAGAGTTTTCTAAAGTGTTGCAATATGCAAAGTATTATTAGGGGTACATACCTATGGCAATTGAATAAGTCAAATTGTATTTTTATTATAAAGTGCTGGCATTTTTGGTGATACCTTTAAGTTTGTACCTGCAGATGCACAAATTGGTATGGAAACTGAATCTGTTTTTTTGACATCGTTAATTTGACATCGTTAATGCAGAGAATAATGGTTGAAAAAGATTGCAGGTTGTAGCAAGTGTGTAGCAGTGACAGGCTATAGGATCGCTTGGGTTGACAATATTGAGAGGGTGCTAGTGGACATTGGCAGCAGGAGCCATAACGTTTAAGAATATTGTAGTCCAAAGTGGTTGTTATGAGAACGCTGTTTTGAGGTATCAAAATCTGATAGCTTCATGAGATAACTTTCAAAGTATGGTTGCACCAAAGGGGCTACAGGGAGTTCTAGAATGCAAGTTCTAGAATCAAGAAGAGGTCTAGGTTTAGACATTGGTGGTGATGGATCAGGTCAACAGTTGTCTCAGAATGGGCCAGGTTGTAGTGGGAAGGGATTTCTTAAAAAGAGTTGTGGAACAGCTGTGAATCTAATGCTATTTGAGCTCTGATGGATATCCTCCTGTGCATGCCATATTCTCAACTATTTTTGGGATTATGTCTCAAATTGTTCAAGTACTTTCAACACTTTTCAGATCAGCACTGGCTAGGCAACTGTTGGAGTTGGGACACATTGTGTCATGGATGTGATGTTCAAATAATTGAAGTATGCTTAGTAAAAAAAAGACAGATAGAAGTGGCAATAATAGAGCTTTGGAGTTAAGGATACATTTCTAGCAGGAAAAAGATAATGGTCAAAAAATTGGCAAAGGTTCAGAAAGAAGAGGTGGCACTTTAGCACTCTAAAGTGGTTTATTGTACCATAAGCATAACCAAGCAACACACAGTCTGAAAAACAGGTATGGAGGACTCATTGAGAGTTAAGTAATTCTTCCGTTTAAATATGATAGACATAATAGGTCAGAAATCACACGATACTGGGTTGTGGTCCAACAGGTTTATTTGAAAACACAAGCTTTCAGAGTGTCACTCCTTCTTCAGGTGTTGGTGAAAGAGATGGAATCAGTTTATAAGTAAATCTATAAGTAAAAAATCAAAGGATCACACCACTGAGGAGGATGTATTAAATAAACCCAAGATCCTTTTAAATCTTTAATCAGTTGGAAGGCAGACAATATGACAACAAATGAATGGACACCGTGCAATATAGATAAACAGGGATGTTCCCTCAGTGGGGGATCACTTCAGTGGTGAAGGGCATTCAGCCTCAGATCTTTGGGTAAACATCCTCCAAGGTGGACTTCAGGATACACAACAACTCAGAATTGCTGAGCAGAGTACACATGAGGGACAGCCTCAACCAGGATCTTGGGTTCATGTTGCACTGCAGGTGACCCCAGCACGCTATACAGTCACACACTCACACTCACACTCTCACTCTCACTCTCACTCTCACACTCACACACACTTGCATACACACACTCTCTCTCACACACTCTCTCTCACTCTCTCCCTCTCTCTCACACACACGCGCACACTCTCTCCCTCTCACGCTCTCCCTCTCACGCTCTCCCTCTCACGCTCTCCCTCTCACGCTCTCCCTCTCACGCTCTCCCTCTCACGCTCTCCCTCTCACGCTCTCCCTCTCACGCTCTCCCTCTCTTTCACCCCCCCTCTCTCTCCCACACGCCACACTTTCTCCCACACGCCACACTGTCTCCCCCTCTCGCGCACGCCCGCACTCTCTCAAGTGCTCCCTCGCGCATGCACACGTGCTTGCACACACATGTAAATCTGTGGGGTGAATTTGTATTTGTCTTTTATAATGTTCTACTTTGGAAATAAAACCAGTCTGACTCCAAACCTAAACAGAAACAGATTCAAAACAAGGCCACGCACCTAACATGCATTGTCTGACCTAAATGGTCACCTCTTCTTTACACTGGTAAAACCTTTAGTTCTCAGGGAAATGACTTGAAAGGAACTCAAGGATTTACATATACATATTAATCAATTAAAACCATCTAACTGATTAAAGATTTAACAGCATCTTAGGTTTGTTTAATGCATCCTCATCAATGGTGTGACCCTTTCATCTTTTACTTACAAATTCTGTGTTCTGTGTGCTTCTTTCTCACTTCAACTGACAAAGGGGCTACGCTCCAAAAACTTGTGTTTTCAAATAAACCTGTTGGATTATAAACTGATGCCATGTGATTTCTGACCTTGTCCAACCCAGTCCAACACCGACACCTCTACATCAAGGCATAATAGAAGTAGATATTTCAGAAAATCATGACAGAAGGTTCATACTTAAAAGACGTGTACATATACCAGATTCGTTGGCCCCATACAGTTATATCTCTGATAGTGTAAGTTAGTGATTTCTAAAAATCTGGTTGTAAAACGATTTATTTCTCACCTGTTGGGGAAGAGCTACCAGACACTCGATTTTCTTCTGAACTGTCTGAATCTCCATTGCTGTATCGATAACCTGTTTTAGAAAAGTCAAGAAATAACGTGGACCTTTTTGTATCTTTCATTTGTTACTTTGGGTTCATATACAATCAGAAAAATAAAATTTGGGACTGGTGGTTCCTACAGTTTTTTTTTTGGAGGGGTCATCCTCTAATAACTGTAGGATACTGTTGTTTTCAATCATGTTATAAAGAAGTAGTACACTAAAGTATGAAAATAATGGCTAAATTACCTTGGTTTTATGGAGATAATAAATGTAACTTTAAAAGTTCATAATTTGTACATACCTAAAAGTTAGGTAGGTACCTGTTCATGGCAAATTTAAAATTTTGATGAAGGATAAAAAGGGAAACAGATGAAACACTGAATTTAGGGGTGAAAAACAGACAGCTACCATGCTTTTATATGATGTTCGCATTTGTCATCCAGAATTCTCAATGCTAACTGTGGTATTTACTTTCTTCCTCAAGGTTCATCCTAAGAAGTTTCTTTGAATGACTTCTCTGACACAAAATGTTGCTATAAACATATTTTAAAGATGGGTAATGCATTGAAGGTTTCATTATAATCATTCTTTTGTTAATTAAAAACATTGTGATCAAGCTGGACATGAATAAAAAGTAAACAGAAAATTCAAAAAAACCACCCACGTTTTTTGATGGCTATTCTCAAAACAGGAAACTTGAATCTTTGGGCATGATTATTAAGAAAGAGCCAAAATGGGCTACAGCGTAGCAACTGGTTTTTAGTATATATGTAATCAAAAAAACAATTTTATTTCATAAAGCAAGGCCATGGTTGAACATTCTCTGGTATCAAATATTTTTGGCAGCTGCCCTGTAGAAATATTTGTCAGTTGTCTGAAACCCTTTGGTGATAATGATGTGGTAGTCTAAACATATTAGGAGGCTTTTAAATTTTTTCACTTAGTAAAATTCATGATTTATGTTGAACTTTGCGTCGAAAGACAAATATCTCAATCACTGGCATTACAACCTTAATTTAATACTGCACTCGACTGTCTGCTGAGACTGAGTGTTCTAACCCACACCCTTCTGACTCAGGCAAGATTACTGTCTTCTAAACGTTAGCGGCACAGTATTGCAATGCTTTAAATAATAATGATGATGTAGGTACTTGTTCATGGCAAATTTTAAATTTTGATGAAAGATAAAAAGGGAAACAGATGAAACACTGAATTTAGGGGGGGAAACAGACAGCTACCATGCTTTTATATGATGTTCACAGAGCAGAATGATTTCCTATTTCTGTTTGTACTTTATTTGCACCATTATCTTTGTCAGCAGGAATAGTGAAACAAAAGGAATATTTCGAGCAGTGCTAAAGTAGCCATATCTTTCAGGCAGAACATCTGAATTATTTGGAGGTGTTAATGCTGGAATGTAAAACCAATAGAATATTCTTCACTACAACTTTGCAGCCACACACGGTTACACTTGAAAGGAAAATAAGGTGCAGTGTTACATTTTATATTAATGACAAATATTTACCGTACATCAAAAATTGTTTTGAAGTAGATTTGAAATATTTTGCATTATGTTTGAATGCATTATGTTTGAATATGTTTGTTTTTCTTTATCAGTGCACATTAATTTGCAGAGACATTTGAATATAAAAGCAGCTGGAGACCTGGGTGAAAGAACACATTTTATTATCCGGGCAGGAACTAAGATTGAGGAAGCTTAGTAGGTAGTGATTAGTGATGTCAGCCAGTTAGAATATGAACAAATTTAAATTAGGAAGGTCCTTAAATATGTTGTTTAAGGTGCAGCACCATAATTTTTGTTTCGTTATGTCAAATGCACTGTATCAATTTATTTTGTACAAAATTAAGGTCAACAGAAGTTTCCATTTTTCTCCTAGTTCTTCAGTGGAGGTTTCCATACCTGCTTAATATTTATTGGTTTGTAGATTCCCAATTTGTTGAGCTCTAATTTATTGCTGGTTATGAATTTTAAAGCTTTTGAGTCCATGAAGTATAAAATGACATTGACTTTTGCACTGTTAGCAATTTTGCGGTATGATTGGCATGTGTTGGATTCAACACTCCTAAATATGTCGCTTTCAATGATAAATTATAGTTAAAACGTACGGTTCTGCAGTGTATGAAATTTATCTTCTCCTTTACAAATAATGGTGGTGGTTTGTGAAATATTACCGTTTAAACCTTTGCAATAACCATATCTACACTATTTAGGGTTGACATATTAATGTAAAATATTGTACTTCTCTTGATTTTTTTTTCTTACATTGTTTTCTGTTTCACTTCCAGTTTCTTACATTGCACACATTTTTGTTTTACGTGTAAAACTAGATCCGGATTTTTTTTTTTGCTACCTTCTAGGAAGTGCACAAATGTCTCGGGCAATCTTTTCCCCTTTTAGGTATCCTACTACTTTTCTGTACCTTCCCTTTAATTGCAAGAGAGGCATTGCAGACTCGCTGTGGAAGGATGCATGTGAAATAGTTTACTTCTGTAGGTTACTGCTGTACTGAGCTGGATGTTGCTTGTTACAGTAAATGTTACATAGCACAATCAGTTGAATAAACAGAGGATACATGATGAACGATAATTATTTCAAGTAGTTTGCCCTGCTAACTCAAACATATTCTGTTATTAAGGATGTTACAGTGGGGCACTTGGTAAAATCTCAGTGCAATAAATCAGAGTCAACAAGTTATTTTTTTAGTGAAGAGAGAGATGGTATTTGGCTAATTTATTGGCATTCTTTAAGGAATTAACAAACACTGTGGAGTAAGTAGAACCTGTGGGTAGTTCTGCATTTACCTTCCTGGGAGGCATTATACAAGGTGCCAAATCAAATGTTGCCATGCAAAATGAGAGCTGACAGCATTAAAGGCAACATTTTAGCATAGGTAGAGGAATGGCTAGCTGACAGAAAACGGAGAATTGACATAAAGGTGTCATTTTCGGGTTGGCAAGATATGATGAACAGAGTACCAATTGGCTCAATTTATATGAATGACTTCGATTAAGGGACTGAGTTGCTCAATTTACTGATGACATGAAGATAGATAGGAAGATAAGTTCTGAAGAGGACATGAGGATGCAGTAAAAGAATATAGACGGTATAAGTGAGCAGGGGAACATATTGGCAAATAAAGTTTGTGTTAAAATGTTAACTTATCCAATTTGACAGCAAGAAAAGTAGAAACATTATTTAAATGGAGAAAACTTGCAGAATTCAGAAATACAGATGGATCTGATGACCTGGTATCTGAATTACTAAAGGATGGTATATCGGTTCAACAAGTGATTAGTAAGGCAAATAGAATGTGTAATTTTATTGAAAGGAGAAAGGAACATAAAGGTAGTCATGCTTTTTTTCTGCTGTACAAAGTTTTGGAATGGTCACATCTGAAGTACTGAGGACTTACTTTAAACAAAAGGCTGTCAATGCATTAGAAGCAGTTCAGAGAAAGTTCACTCATCTGGTGCCTGGGTCAAGGGAGTTATCTTTAAAGGTCGGACATACTGAGCCTGTATTCGTTGGAGTTTAGAAGAACAAGAGGTGATTCTGTTGAAAAACACAAAGACCTGAGGGGGCTTGACAGGGTGGATGCTGAAGGGATGTTTCCCTTATGGGAGAATCTAGACCTAGAGGGCACAAATTATAAATGAGAGGTCACTCATTTAGGGCAGAAGATTAGGAGGTTTGTTTCTTTGAGGGTTTAAGGTCTTTGAAATTCTCTTCCACAGAGAATGGTGGAGGCAGGGTCATTGAATATTTTTAAGCAGGAGTGAGATTGATTCTTGACTAACAAGGGAGTGAACAGGTATTGGAGGTAGGCAAAAGAGTAGATGTGAGGTCACAATCAGATGAGCCATGATTTTGTTGAATGGTGGAGCAAGCTTGATGGAGCTAAATGACCTCTTACTGCCTCTAATTAATATTCTTGAGTTCATAAAAGTAGCAATATGTTCTTGTCAACAACACGGCTCACAACCTCTCACTATGTATTTTGCTTATATTGGCTGTGCAGGAATTAATTTTGAAACAATTTTAGGTGTAGAAGTTTAATTGTAAGTAGAAATTAACTGCCTTATAGGTTTCGGTTTTGATGTCAGGGAAATATCCTCATTCTTTTGCATCAAATCCCCAGAATCAGCTGCTGCTCATTAGTATAACTTTGCTCCCAATAATCAAATGTAGCTCCTAAGAATTTCCTGAGTTTAGACTAATCTGATAGGATTCTTCTGTTCCTTCAGTTGAATCTTTATGGCACTAAACTAATTTATGGTTTAACATTGAACAATGTGTCTGATCATATTTTCTTAAAGTATTGTGCTTAATTTGTGCAAAAGATGGTTTGAGCCTCCAATATTTAACTATCGTACATAAAGGTAGGTACGTATGTCATCCTGTCTCCTGCTATTTTAATTCTTTGCTATTTTGATAATTCTTCATAAATTTTAGGGTAACTCACTGGCAGGAAAATCAGAAAACTCCTGGACACCATGCAGGAGATAACCTCATTAGAGAATTTAAATGATCTAGTAGCAGTAAAAATGACTGTTAGATCGTCAGACATTTTATATATTTTGTTATAGTCTCAGATGCCTTTCTTCCAAATGGATAAATAATTGTGTTCTAAATACCACGATATAATAGGAATTCTGTGCTGGAGTTGTGTAGAGAATTATTTAAGGATAAAAAAAAATCTTGCCTTTCGTGTTGTGAAGGATGTGCAGCTTAGACTGGAACATAATATTGGTACGTCTAATTTTCAATTTTTAAACTTATTTACATTCACAGCAAGTCACATAAGATGACAATTTTGATTCAGTGGAAAGTTGCTCAGAAGCTTTTTTTAAATTGTTTAGAGTTATCCTGTCATATTTATTTATATCCCTTGAACAAATGTAGCTATAAATTAATGTGTTACAAATACGTTTAGAGAAGTTTTCACAATTTATTCTGATTAAAACTCAATTTTAAAACTGCCTCCTTTACCATGCATATTATATTAAAACTTGGTCGCTTGGACAATAGAACCAGTTTTCCATGGACAAGTATAACAGCAGCATCTTATACTTATACTAGTCAAAACAAAGCACTTCACAGAACAGCAGCAGATACAGTTTGACACCCAGCCTCATAAGGAGATACCAGGAAAAAAGATTGAAAGCGTGAATCAAAAATGTTGATTTTAAAGGCTGTCTTAAAAGAGGTAGAGATGGAGAAAGTCAAGAAATTAAGACAAATCCCAGAGCATAAAACCAAGACAATTGAAGGCGTGCATTGATGAAATGGTGAAAACTGGTAATGCACAAGAGCTAAAGCTTCAATGAGTAGAAATCTATTCGAGGCTTATAGAACTGGTTACATAAAGGATGGAGTGAAGCCACGGAGTCAGTTGTAAATAAAGATGAAGATTTTAAAACTGAGGTATTGTGCACTGGGGAGGCCAGTTAGCTCTGTTGGTGTATGGCTTGGATGGTAGGGTTATGATCCCCATTCTGCTTGAAGTAACTTGGGGCCTGCATCCTTGCATCTCCACAAAGTTAAATCACAGCATAAACCACAGTTTGGAGACCCTTGAATATTGAGGACATTACAAAACTTAACCTTCTCAAATATAAGTTCTTTTCATAAATATTTTGAATTCAGAAAATATCTAAAAACTTTGCAATAGTTATTTCGCCTCCCATTTCTATTATTATCCAGTAGTCAGCTGATCCCTGCTGATAGCCACATACCCATTTCCCTCCTTTCCATTTCTGGCACAAGACTAATGGAAGCCACTGTTGTCGGCTTTTAAAAATGATTTTCACTGGAGTTTAAGTTGACAGTACTGTTAAAATAATGTTTTCTTATGATTCTAATTTATTTTGAATCTTATTGTCCTTTCCAGCTTGTGATCCAGCAGACATACCATAAGCAAGAATGAACAGTGTTAGGCATTTGCTTTTCTCATCATCACCCACAAATAACATGACATTTACTGATGGTGACTGTTTTGGTAGAAACTGGAGATAATATATGGTTTCTAACATTTAAGTAAGCCATGATGGTGACAATGCATGTGGAATAACTAATATTCTGTTACTTGCATGGGGAGTGCACATTGTTTATAATGCTTAAGTTGTAAGTCCTTTAAATTGTTTTTCTTACTGGAATCCTGATTCCTCATCGTAATATCACATGGCTTTCAGTATGAAGTTGTGATAGCCAAATATTTAATTTTGTTAACACTCAGCAATGATTTCAGTTAGCTAACACTAATTATGGATTTGATGGAGCCAATGTACCAACATGTTGTGCCAGAAAATGGTTGGCTACAAGTTCATACAGGAGTATCTTAATCTCACCATGGTTGTCTGAGGAGTTTGTGAAGGATTCCCCTTTGGGAGGGACAGAAAATTGAAGAGTACATCAACCTGTACATACTTTAGCATTCCAAAGTGTCTGGAAAAATTAAATGATAGCAGCATGGATTGCCTACTTTAAGGCAGTGTTGTATCGTGTGGGTACTTCACATGGAGAATACTGAAAAAACAAGGTGGTGTGGGAGGAACACGAATATTAAAATTGGTTGTCTGAGATTTAGCTCAGCCTAAAACGAAACCAGCAACAAATGTATGAAGTTCATAGCGAGCTGCCCCATCTTTTCTGTCAACTTGGATCACCACATTTGTTGAAACTCTCAGGGATCTGTTCATGAACACTTACCAGCTAGGTGACGTGCATTATTATATCTATAGTATCCATGTCCATTGGCCAAGGTAACAGTCAATAGCAACAGAAGTGCTGCACTTTCTCTTACAGCCATGTTTGAAGTTCAGCTCTGTAAAGTATTGACAGAATTTGTTCTGAATAGTGATAGACATGTGATCTAACATGATTACATAATGTCAACTGTCCCACTGAGATTTAAAGGTTAAAAGTAAAGGCAAAAAGTTCACTATCAGCAATAAAAATTGAGAAATTTAATATTAATATTAAAATCTGGAAGAATAAGAACATTTAGTTTTTAAATCTCATTTAATTCTTCACACTATGATAGTAATAAAAGCAGAAAATCTACAATACGACCGTAGTCAGGATGCTATGATGCGTAGTTTTTCAAGTACTTTGCAAGCAAAATGACAATTACTGTTTCCTCTCTTGTTAATCTTGATTCAAATGGAAATTCAAACATACCAACATATTTTATGTCCAGGATCTTGGTTCACTGCAGTCTCCCAATAATTTATCCTCTGAAATAGTGGGGTGCCTGATGAAGAAGTGTTTTCAAAAACAATACATGTTGCTATTTATATATGAGAAAGCTTACTCATACTACAGTGAATTTGATAGCTCCTCCTTTCAAATGAAACAGCATAATTGGTACTTGCATTTGTCACATTGACAAGTTGTATCAGGTTAGTGGTTTCTTCTGGTTTGAGTTGCCTTTCCTTCTTTGGCATTGCTCTCCAGTTGCAGACGTTTTGAAATGCAAATGTTGAACAGATTTCTGAATTGGGTTTCAAAGGGCTGGCATGATTTGTTTGTAGAATTAGAAATCTGACATTAGCAACAGTGAGCAGTGTTCCATATCCATGTTACTTGACTTCATTTTACATAATTCTGGTTCCAAAATCTATAAGCAACAAGTACTTGTGCATCAGATAATCATTTAGGTGTCAGTTTTCTCAGACACCTATTTCTAAAATTTGCAGCAGTGACCGTCATTTACGAAATGGTCTAAAAGAACAAGGCTAAGAAACTTTAATGAAATGCTGTGTATGTGTTCTGTTTTTCTTATTGTTTAAGTGTGTTATAAAGTGTAGAACAATGTTGGATGATTTGTGTAGAAGATAACAGAGCTTTTTATGACATATAAATTTTGCAAAGATTCACAAATATATTCCTTCAGTAACATTTAAAATAATGTATGTCTGATGTCAATAAATCTTAAATAATTAATGAAATAAGACCATTTGGTTACAGTTAGAATAACTTAGATTTGTTCAGCTAGTAAGAAAAAATGAGTTTTTCTCTCGATTTTAACATTGTTCTCATCATTATCCCTTCTGTGACGTGATCATCTTCTGACTATTTTGACATTTCCTTTTTGACTTTTTAAATAACCTACATTGTGCTGATGTTACTGAATTCATCAAATATTGCAATTAGAAGGTTAATACAGTTTAATCTGCAGTGCATTATTGATTTAAATTGATACAGTACCTCAGATCCAGCAACCTCAGGACATTGTCATGCTTGATTGCTCTTTTTCCCAAATTTTGGATATCCTGAAACTACAAAAGTCTAATGTAGTAAAGACCCTGAAACAAATAGTAAATGCTTCAGGATCCAGGTTAACCTGAAAGTGGACGCTTCTGTCAAATTTTTCCTTTAATCCAGGACCTTACTGTGTCAGAAACATCAAAGAATAGATGAAGGAACAGTCCCAAGTGCCTGATTGCTCACCCCAGGCACTTCTGCAGATGCCAGTAGGGACTGTGAGGTTGTGGCTATGTGTTTCCCTTTGCCCCAGCAGCATCTACTCACCCAAAAGTGCTTGGTAAGAAGACCCAAGGGGAAAGCCTGAGGAGCAATTCTCTTGAAAGACAGGGAGAGTGATTCTGCTCCACAGTAGGAATGAAAAATGAAGACATTTTTTTGAGAGACCTCATCTGAACACAGGAGGAAGAAGTCTGGAAATAAACTGAGCAGAAGGATAATCAATATTACAGACATTGATCCTAAAACCAGCCAAGCACTCCATTACAAAAGTATCCAATTAATGGAAAGTTTCATTTTTAGGTGACTAGTTTGAGGAACTGTACTTTTGCATCAAGTTTTGCAATTTAATCATTTGAGGTAAAACACAAGGAAAATTGAACTATGTGTCATTTAAAATTTAAGGTAAACAATGATGTTAAAAGTTACTGCTGACAGAAATAGCTTTTATGACAGTGTTAAAGTTCTGGCTCAGTCTGAGACAGTGACCAGAGGGTAAGGGAATGAACAAAGGAACAGGACCAAACAGTGCCGTATGTTCAGCTATTTAATGCAATTGTGACTTGAACCTAAAAGTTACTACTTGATTTAATCTTAAATATCTTCACGTTAATTTTAAGATTATATATCCTTATTCTAGGTGAACACACCAGAAGAAGTACTGTTTTGTTTTGTTTTATCCTTCTATCATTTTGATCATCACCACCACCACTCCTCTAACCATGGGAGAAATCAATCCAAGTTTATAAAACCTGTATTGATGTAACCCTTTAAGTCATTTATAATCCTGATGAATTTTTCCTGTCTTCATTCCAAGACCAGTATATTTGTTCTGAGGTGAAGCAATAAAACCTGAATACAGCTTTCTTAATGCAATGACATTTGCCTAATGCTCTGTATAATTGAAACTTGCATTCTAGACCACTTGAAATGAAGATCAGCATTCCATCAACTTTTTTATACTCATGCACTTGATTTCAGTCTTCCCACAATCCCAAAATCCTTCTGATCCTCCCCAGCCCTCAATATTACAACTTGAAATGAAAAATATTTGGTTTTGTTTTTCATGGATGGTAAACAGATGACTGTGCTCTTCACCACATTGAACTCCATCTGCCACTATTTCCTGGACCTCACTGGCAATGGAACCATACTGAACCAAACTCATTATTACATCTGACCCCGAGATGAGCTTCTGCCCACATGTTTGCACCATCACTAAAATTGCCTGTTTTCCCCCGAGTAATATCATCAGACACTGCCTCATCTCAACTAATCCCTTGCTGAAACTTTCATTCAAGCCTTTGCTACCTCTAGACTTGATTATTCCAAGGCACTCATGGCTGGACTCCCACATTCTGGCCTCTGTAAACTTAAAATCAGCCAAGAAAATTGCTAACTGTATCCTGTTATTGCTGTCTCCACAGTAGGAATGAAAAATGAAGACTTTTTTTTGAGAGACCTCATCTGAACACAGGAGGAAGAAGTCTGGAAATAAACTGAGCAGAAGGATAATCAATATTACAGACGTTGATCATTTCCAAGGGATGATGGACACTCAGTAAACAGTCTATTTAGATATTTCCATATGGTGAGATAGCTCGAGTGAGATGACTAGTGGAAGTCAAAAGCTTTATCTTAAGGATGCTTACAAATGTGATGTGAAGGCTCTAGACATTGACTGTCACACATGAATCACTAGCTGGTGCAAAGGAAATGGCAGCACCTCCTGTTGGCTAGCATGCAACAACGCAATGAACAGTGGCTACCTCAGTTTGGCAGCAGACACCATCATCAATAACAGCAACCTGCCGTGACATACAACAGCTTCATGTATCGTGTTTGTCACAGAACCAACTCATTAAGATCCCATGGCCTTTTTTTGTCTGCATTTGATCTCTCCATGGAGACCGGTCAACGTGACATTGGCTGCCTTGTTTTATTTACTCCCTTCACCCACTCTAGTCCGTCTCCCTCTGAACTTGCTACATTCCATTCTCTTGGGTCTAGCCCTGATTTTGATGTCAGCCAGGGTGGAGTGGCGGTCATCTGGTGTGCCAACTTCAACCTGGAAGAGACTGAGTGTCAACTCTCTGACACTTCCACCTGTTTTCCTCTTGGTCATTACACTGTCAATGATTATCAAGCTGTGATTTCTCAGTCATTGAACTCCTTCCCACTGGAGATCTCCCCTCCAAACCTCATTGTCCTCATACACAGCCAGCTTCTACCACCTCACTAAAATCCAAATACGAAACTGTACTGGTAGACCCATCATGTCAGACTGTCTTATTTATTCCTATTCCTGATTTTATATGTTTCCCCTTTGCTCAGCCTTTTCCCACTTTCTTTTGTGAATCTTCTGAAACTTATGGCAGTTTCTCAATTTCCAACTTTCTGGCTGTGGCTGCCACCTCCTACATGGATGATACTAGCTTTTCCACAGGGCTGCTTCCGGCATGACTGCCCTTTCCCTCAACTGAAAATTCCCCCACCATAATTGGCGAGGCTCCTAATCATGTCTGACCCATCTGTCTCACTTCTGCCCTCACCCATTCCTATCTTTTCCAGAGTACAATAGGGCTTCCCTTGCCCTCTCCTTCCATCCCACCAGTTTCTGCACTCGAAGTATCATCATCTTCCATTTTTGCCTTCTCCAGCACGGTGCTACTAGCAAGATATCTTCTTGTCTCCATCACCGCATTCCAAAGGAATTGTGCATTCCTCGGAATTCTAGTCCATTCTTTCCTCGCTCCTAACTCTTCCACATTCTCCCATGGCAGCTTCCCATGCAATTACAGAAGGCGTAACATTCACCACCTCCCTCCTCATCACCGAAACCCTCAAACACAAACTTCCAGGTGAGGCAGTGTTTCACTTGTACTTTTTTCAATGTTGTTTTATTCGCTGCTCACAATGCGATCTCCTTTACGTTGGCAAGACAAAATCCAGACTGGGTGACCACTTTCTGGCATGCTTCTGCTGTGTCTGTAGTTATATTCCTTGCCTTCCAGTAACTTGCCATTAAAATAAACTACTTTGTGCAAACACTAACATTTCCATCCTTTTCCTGCTTTACTGTTCCAACAAAGTATTGCAGTCCCTCTTGAAGATGGTACACTTTCTGCTACTGTTTGTCGGTGGTGTTGAAGTTGGTAGGTGAGCTGCCAGGCAAGCAGGATGTGTGATACATGATGGCGATGAGCTTCACGAGTGTTATTGGAGCTGCACTCATTCAAGCAAGTGGAGAGTATTCAGTCACATTCCTGACCTGTGCCATGTGTATTGTAGGCAGGCTTTGGAGAGTCAGGAGGTGAGGTACTCACCCCAGAATTCCTAGCCTCTGACCTGTCGTTGTTACCACTGTATTGATAAAGCTTAATCAGTTCAGCTTCCAAGCAGTAACCCTGGGATGTCAATAGTAAGAGATTCAGTGATGCTAATGCCATTGAACATCAAGGGTGACGGTTAAGTTCTCTCTTGGTGAACATGTCCATTAGCTGGCAGCTATGCAGTAGGGTTATCACTTGGTACTTTTCAGTCTGAGCCTGGATATTGTCCAGGTCTTGTTGCATATGGACACAGACTGTTTCAATATCTAAGCAGTTGCGAATGATGTTGAACATTGAACAAACATCAGCAAACATCCCCACTTCTGATCTTAGATGAGATGGAAGGAATGTTTTTAATGAAATAGCTGACGTTGTTTGTATCTAGGACACTGTCCTGATAAACTCTTGCATTGATGTCTGGGGACTGAGGTGATTAACTTCTAGTAACCCCAACCATTTTTCTTTGTGCTAGGTATGATCCCCAACCAGTGGAGAGCTTTCCCCTGGTTCCCTTTGATGTTTGTTTTCTTTTCTTAGTGCTGCACTTTGTCAAATGCAGTCTTAATATCATGGGCAGTTACTTTAACGTCAACCCTAAAATTTAGTTCTTTTGCCAATGTTTGGACTAAGGTTGTATTGAAATCAGGAGCTGAGTGGCTGTTTTGAAACTCAAACTGAGCTTCAGCAAGAAACGTATTCTTTTACAAGTGAGAACAGGCCCCAGGAGGTTTGGAGAGGTGTTTATGGGCAGTCTGCCACTGGTGTGGGGAGGAGAAAAGGGCTGCAAGAATGGTGACAGGAGAAATACACTTCAAGCAATATGGGAGTATGGGTTGAGAAGGAGGTTGCATGGATGTGGGCGAGTGAAGCTGTAAATGAGACAATACAGTATTAGACCTGTGAATAAATAAATATCTAACTAACTGGGAACCTGAAAAACTTGAAATCTCATGGTCATGAATTCCTTACAAATGAATGTGGAACCTCCAGCTTAAGGTTGCGGAAGTTCTGAAGTAAGTATATGGACAACAGATGTATTAGTGCAATTGTAATGAACTCTTTAAAAATAAATATATCTGAGGTTGGAACTTGAGATGTAGTAATTATTACAGTTACTGCTTGGTTGAAATGTTCAATCTTTGATCCTTTGCAAGAGAAGCAAATTCACTGTAGCATCACCAATTTGGAGATGATGTGTTTAGGGTTATGGTTTTCATGTGTGGAGAAGGATATGCTAGTTCCTTCGAACATGACTTGTTAGCCTATATCGTGTACAAGTATTCGTGGTTTCTAGGAAATTAAATGCTTTCCTTGTATGTTGCGGCTTTATAAGTTTTATGAAGGTTTGATCATTATTGAGGATATTAATGATTTTTCTAATCTTGTTTATATATTAGTCCAAATACTCCATCTGTCAGTACAAATATGGAAGGTACTGTTACTTTATTGCTTTACCTAATAAATCAATGAGTGTAAATGAAAAATAAGACCCTGAAAATCAAAAAGGAGCCCTTGAGAAAATCTCAAATTGAGTCCTTGAAAAAAAAATACTTGGCCTATTCTTGACCATCTCCAGTGGTAATCATTCAGTCATCAGTGACCAGACCTTCATCTGTAAGGTCTTACGATCTGGAATTCTCTATTGAAACTCCCCCACCTTTGATTTCCTCCTTTAAGATGCTTCTTAAGATCTCTGACCAAACATTTGGTCATCCACCCTATTATAAGATCCTAAGACGTTAAGAAAAGAAGTAGGTCATTCAGTCCAAAGAGTCTGCCCTGCCATTCAATGAGATCACAACTTATTTGATTATCCTCAACTACACTTTCCTGTTTATTCCCCATAACCCTTAATTCACTTACTGATTAAAAATCTATCTCAGACTTGAGTATAGTTAATGACACAGCCCTCAGCAGTAAAAGGTTCCACCCTCCGAGAAAATAAATACCTCCTCATCTCTGTCGAAACTGGCCACTTTCTCCGAGATTGTGTCCTCTGGTCCTGGACTCTACAACAAGAGGAGACAACCTTGCCACATCTACCCCGTCTACTCCACAATGCATATTATATGTTTCAATTGGATTGTCTGTCATTTTTTTATATAGGCCCAATCTACTCAACCTCTCCTCATAAGACAGTCCCTTCATACCCAGGATTAACCTTCAGTGAACCTTCACTGGACTGGCTCTAATGCCAGTACATTTTTCTTTAGATAAGGAGAGAAAACCAAATCATTGTATTCTAGCTATGGTCTTGTACAGTGCCTTGCATACCTCTTTACGTGGCACATTGTTAAATGTTGCTTTAACATAAAGGATGACTTGTAAGTGTGGGGCTCTGCCTGTGCATAAAATCCGGCCTAAACTATGGAAACGCCCAAGTGTACAGATAACAAAGGCACAGATGAGGATTTCAGCAGCAGTGTAAAAGGTCTACTAAGGATAATTCTAAGTATATTGTAGGTGGACAGTGGTTGAGCAGATCGACAGCTGCAGAAGATTGGTGACTAATGATAGGTCAAAGACAGAAGTTTGCACATTTGAAAGTACAACAATAAATGACTTTGCAAAATACACACGTGGGAATGGGCGTTGGAATGGAATCAGGATTTGTGGGTGTTGAGGGATGATCATGGAATAATTTAAATGGTTCATCTCATAGCATGAAAGCTATACATGTTCCGTTCTTGTTCTTTGGGAATCGGTGGATATGCTGTCAAGGAGCCTAAGATCAAATGTCCCGACAGTGCAGGGTGAAGGGCGGATGTCTTGGTAAAAACCAGGTTTCTAGGTTTGGTGTGGGAGTGACAGTGAGAGGAACCATTAGAGAATAAATATCTTAGAAGATAGTCTTGTGCCTTGTAACCAATAGGATGAAAGATGTATGCAAGAGTTGAAGGTACCATAGGAATACAGGGAGAGATCAAGATATATTTGATGATATGGAACTGGTTGTCATCATGCTGTCTCAAACGGGACCAGCGATGGGAAGTATAGTCAGGTATGAATAAGTCAATTCCCGTTGGAGAATGTCAGACACCTGGAAACTGGGTGGGAACAGATATTGGTCTAGACTCAAAGGTAGACTCAGCCACGTGTAATGATATTCTGATAGGTTGTAAAAATATTTGTCAAGTTAATCAGAGTAATTTATAGTCGAAGCAGCCTTAATAATTTCTTAAAAAATTCTTGGAACATCTTCAGTTCTGGGAAGGCTATACTTTTTATCAAGTCACTGAGACTGTATGGCTCAATGTTTTTGAGCCTCTGCTATTCTTCGCATGGTATTCCCACGCTGGTGTTAAGGAGAGAATTCCAGGGCTTTGACACTCTGAAAATAATCTTGAATAATGGCAGAAATATTTATCTGTGACATACAGGATAAATAATTAACTTAATCAAAAACAGAGCCAAAAAGACAGTGATCACGCTTTTTCAAAATTAAATCAGAAGAAACATAATGTAACAGGAGGGGGCTGGTACCTGGAAATAAAATTTAGGGTGCTTTTCTTATAAAAGAAAAAAAAAAGTAGATTTTGGGGTAGTCTCTGTGGTACCTTGTAACCAATCAGATTTCCTTGGGGATCTTGTGGGGTTGGCTTGCAGTGGTGGACTGGAAGGCTTGGCAACTGTTGTGTTGGAACGGGGTAGACGCCAGTGTGGAACAGACGCCAAGCCTTGCTGGCTGGGAAATTCTAGGGACCATATATCTGAGTGCATTCTGTCCAGGATCTACGCACTATTAAAAATAATGGTCAGAAAATTATGAACAGTACACATCTCATGTTCCAACGTGCACTGCCAGCGTACAGGTCTCTTCATTGAAAGGCAACTGTGAAATTCTAGGGCTGGAAACCTTGTTCTTTCATAGATGGGCCAAAGTTTTAATCATTGACCAGAAGATTGATAATTTCAATTGGATTTTCTTAATTCTTGTTTCAAAAAAACTGATGAATGCAGTCAGTGCAGCCTGCCTCAGCCACGTTCATTACTGAATAGGCTGCCATTCGATGAAAAAAATGTATGATGGCAGTGCATGTTGACAGAATGCATTCAGATTTAAGATCTGCGTTCTCTTTGATGAGTCTTCCACAGCAATGTGAGTTCATTGTATTATGCCATTTATCCCATACACTGCCATGCCTACAGTTAATTCCCACTTCCAGCAGATTGTTATGCTGGATTACATTTCGATATCTTGACCCATGTTCTTGAATCTGGACTAGTAGCTGTTGTTGAAATTTTCTTTCCTAATAGAGCATGTAAGGTACATTCTCTTTGTTCTGTGAACCTCGTCACTACATTATCCCCGTGTGCCATCTTCATTAATGAGTCAATCAAAATGATTTGTCAAGTAAAGTTGGACTCTTGGCTGCATAAAGCTAAAAATAATAGTGAAAATGTTATGGTTTAAACATGCTGTGGCCATTATTGAGAATGTAAAATAAATGCACTGCCAAAATGTAAACTGAATATAGAATGAGCTAATATAGCACAGTGAGTTGTCTTTTGAACATTGCTGCAGACTTGAAGAGATAGTTACAAACATCCGCTTGTTGTTCTGCCTGTTAGTGGTTTCCGAAACTGCTGGTTCATGACATCTGGTATTTTGTTTTCCGAGCGTGAACATAAATGATCGCTACACAGTGGGGAGTAATTCTAAGGCATATTTGTATGTAATTGTACTTAGATTAATGTTTTATTTGTTGTGCCTTACCAGATAGCTGGAGTTAAAACCATAGTATGTCCAGAACAAAAACAAAGTTGCTGGAAAAGCTCAGCAGGTCTGAGTTGCTTTTCCAGCAACTTTGTTTTTGTTCTTGACTTAAAGCATCCACACTTCTTTCGGTTTTTAATAATATTTCCGGAGTTGTCACCAAAGTTAAAGATTTTAAAAAGTACACAGAATTCCCTAATTTGCCTGTCTTTTTAGACCCAGGTTGACTGAAAGCACTGCTCCAGTTTCTGTACTTAACAAGAATCATGATTTATTACAGAACCACAATGGTTAATGGTGCAGAAGGAAGTTATTTGGCCTATTGTGCTAGCACTGGTCCATTACCCAGTGCCAATCTCCTACCTTTACCCCATATCCTTCCACACTATTTCTATTCAAATAACTATTCAAACGACCTCTTAAATGCCTCAATTGAACCCCCACCACATTTTTTGAGTAGTGAATTCTGTGCCTTACTGTGTGAAAGCCTTTTCTCACAACGCCCGTGTTTCATTTGCACATCACTTTCATTTTATTCCCCCTTGTTCTTTTTTCCTTTTACAAATGGGACCAGCTTCTCTCTATGTACCTTATCCAGCTGCTCATGATTGATTAAATCTCCTATCACCATTCTTGTCTCCAATGAGAACAGTCTCAACTACTTTAATTTATCTTTCTAACTGAAGTTTCTCATTTGTAGAAACATTTGTGTAAATTGCTTCTGCACTCTTTCTAACATATTCACAACTTAACAATAATTTTGTACCAACAACTGCATAGAGTACTCGAGCTGTGGTCAAACAAGTGTCTTATACTATTTCAGGGTCACCTTCCTACTCTTGGACTCTATAAGTAAATAGATTCTAGCTACAAATAAACAATTATTAACTGGTGAAATAAAACTAATGGTTAAAACTCTAAGCGCCTTAGAAATTTTCCTTTATGTATGTGCACACATACAACTTCTCCTCCAGATACTTTCTCTTGTACACAGAAGGAAGAGATTGGCTGTTTCATACTTATAAAGTCTCTGGCTTACTCGTTTAGAGCCTCAACTTGAAGCAACTATTGAGAGAAAAATAAACTGGCTTTTTTTCAGCCTCAAGATCTTTTTTGTTGGGAAAAGACACAGCTTCTGACCCTGTGGAAATCTGATTGTTTTTAACTATCTTGTTCACGGTGCCAAGATATTCGTCTACCTAGGAGCCAATCACATAGTTGTTGGTTGTCATCAATAACTGGTCACTCGTCCGTAGACGAATCAGCAATTTGTTGCTGGCTGAAACTCTATTTGAACACACACCCATGTCTAGCTCATCTGTAACCAGACTTCCACTACTGCTTAAACATGCAGCTATGTAAATAGCACTTACAATGAGTATCAGGTAACTTTTTAAAAAGTGCAATGATCCTTCAACATTCCTCGGTTTTTCAAACAGCCTTTTCCCATTCCCCTCCATAATCAAAAGTATAGAAAAATAAAAAGACACAGCCGTTATGTATTTGAATTTCCATATTTCCATAAAGATCACTTTGAAAATGAATACCACATTTTCACTTGACATTTTGTCACATTAGATGCCAGTCACTTCATCACCTGTAACAAAATAGTTATTTTTAGTTACTTAGACCAGTACAGCACAGGAGCGGGCCCTTCGGCCCACAGTGTTGTATTGGAAACGACGCCAAATGAAACTAATCCCTTCTGCCTGCTGTTGGTCAATTTCCCTCCATTCCATACATATGTGTTTATTTAAAAGTCCCTTAAATGCCCTTATTGTATCTACCTCGACCACTACCCCTGGCAGTGCATTCCAGACTCCTACCACTCTGTGTAAAAAAAAAAACTTGCCCCTCACATCTCCTTTGAACTTTTCCCTCTCACCTTAAATTCATGCCCTCTCGTATGAGACATTTCAACTCTGGGAAAGAGATTCTGACCATCATCCCCACTTCATGGGAAAACAACCCGAGTTTTTCTAGCCTCTCCTCATAACTCATACCCTTTAATCCAGGCAGCATCCTGGTAAACCTCTTTTGCACCCTTTTCAAAGCCTCCACATCCTTCTGTAATGTGGCGACCAGAATTGAAAACAACACTCTAAATGTGACCCAGCCAAAGTCTTATGAAGCTGCAACATGACATCCTGACTCTCGTACTCATTTCCCTGATCAATAAAGGCAAGTATGCCATAGGCCTTCTTTACCACCCTATCTACTTGCGAGGCTACATTCAGGGTGCTGTGGACTTGAGCCCCACGATCCTTCTGTACATCAGTGCTGTTCAGAGTCCTGCCATTAACTGTATACTTTTCCTTAACTTTTGATCTCCTAAAGAGCAGCACCTCACACTTACCTGGATTAAACTCCATCTGCCATTTCTCCACCCATATCTGCAACTGATCTGTATCCCGCTGTTTCCTTTGACAACCTTTTACACTATCCACAGCTCTACCGATCTTTGTAGTGCCTGCCAACTTACTAACCCACCCATCTGCATTTTCATCTACGCCATTTATATATTATCAGGAACGGCAGAGGTCCCAGTATGGATTCCTATGGAACCCCACTCGTCATGGACCTCCAGTCTGAAAAGCACCATTCCACCACTACCCTCTGCCTTCAATCAAGTTAGTAACATGTGACCTGCCTGCACAAAGTCTTGCTGACTGTTCCTAATTAGGTCATGCTTTTCCAAATAGCGTAAATCCTATCTCTGAGAATTCTCTTCAGTAACTTCCCGACACCGACGTGGAACTGACCAGTCTGTAGTTTCCTGGATTATCCCGATTTCCCTTCTTGAACAGAGGAACAACATTAGCTGCTCACCAGTCCTCTGGGACACCTCCAGTGGCTGGTGAGGATGCAAAGATCTTGATCAAGCCACCAGCAATCTCTTGCCTCTCAATTAACCTGAGGTAGGTACCATTGAGCCCTGGAGACTTATCCATCTTAATGCTCTTCAAGAGATCCAACACCACTTCTTTCTTGATCTCTGTAATGCTCTAGCATATTAGCATGCACCACACAAATTTCATTATCCTCCACATCCTCCTTCTGGGTGAATACCGGTGCAAAATACTCTTTGGGATCTGTTGAACTTCCCCCAAGACATTGTACAATATTTGCTGAGTGAAGGAAGGAGTTAGTTAACCAGTCCTGCCATGATTTACGTAAGTGGTGTGTTCTGACTCAACTTCCTTGTAGAAGTTTACAAAGTTGGCACTTGGAGCCAAGATCTGAAATTTGCCAAATTATCATGCTGTCATTTAGCATTGTCTATTATTCCATACTGTTTATAACCTTTCAAACCCCATAAATTAGGATAAGGTATTAGATTTATGAGGTTACTTTTGGTCTCCGTGTAAGTGCCATAGAGATTGAATCAGTGTCATGCTTCATGCAGTGAATGCTCCAGATATTCTGACCAACATTGTTCTCTCAACCAGTGTCAACAGAAAAACAGGTTCGTTGGTCGGTAAACTTAGTACCATTTGTTGGATATTCCTGCAAGCAAAATAAACAAACGGAAGTCATAGAATTTCAAATTAATTTACATAAATTCACATGTAAAGACTGTTTTGAGGTACGAAATAAGTAGATACAGTACAAGTACAAACCTTTCTTTGTCTATGCAATCACACACAAGGTTTCCAGAATGCTGCTGATTTGTTGATATTCAATGAAGAGTTACGAATAAAATATTTGAACGCAGATTTATAGCAGTATTTGGAAAAGAAGAGATCCTTCTCATCGATTATGCTTCACATAAACTCCGATACATCTGGTTCTGGATCTGCAAAGTTGTGATCTCCCAACTGTTCTGTTGTATTGACTGAGGTAGATACTACTTTACCTTTTTATACCTCTGCTGAACTTTGCAAGTAGTTATGTCCCCTCCCACATAAATGCAATCATTACCAAAGGTCATCCAGACTACTAGACCTTCTGCTAATCTTACAGCAATATATGCATATTGAAGTAATGTATAATTTTGGATGTCTCTGCTCCTTTTTAAATATTTGTATACGCTATAGAAATAATGAATATTCCAAATTTAATCTTTGTAAATCCTTGATACATTAAAATATTAGAATTCTCATATTTAATTTCTGAAGATATGCTCCAGGAGGGCTGCAGTTCCAATTATCAAGTTAAATGGCATTTACTTTTCATCATTTTATTCACTCAGCCATTCAAGGATTTAGACTGAAAACAAAATTCAGTTTGAATTCTGTTTGGTCAGAATTTACTACTACTCGTATGTACGGCCAGAAAAATATGCCTGAGTAAGATATATACTGAGTGTAAGTAGCAAATTAGATTTACATGGTAATTCTGTGCACAGGGCCAAGAGGTACTTCAGTAAGGTTTATTGCAACAAGTAAATTGTGAAAAGTAATAGTTTGATTTATCAATACTACTAAGGTTTATCAATAGTTGCAAGGTTTGTTAAGTTGATACCAAGAAAACAAGTTTAAAATAAGTAAACCAAGGTTGAAGAAAACTAACAAGTGAATTGAGGTTACAGTTTGACAGGGCAGCTTGACCACGTAGAATGCATGCCCAAGAGGATGTGGGAAGTGTCAGACACTCCCAGTGACCGAGATGACCATCAAACATGATCAGAATGGAGAATGATGTTAAAAAACAGAATTAAAAGCATACATGTGACATGTGACATGACACATGAATACATGTGACATTCACAAAAATGTTCCAAGATATATGTGCATAAGTTGAGATATTCCATTCCAGGATGTAGCCTCAGGTTGACCAAGATTGGGAACTGAATACTCCAAAGAAATTTAGCATTTTTGAGGGATGGGGAGAAAGGAGAATGTGGTTAGCTAACACTCTTACACCACCATCAAGTTAGTAAGAGTGACTTTGTGATCTAAGTGTCAAGATGAAGAACCAATTGTGTGAGGGTATGAAACAGCAAGGGGCAGAAAACACAGTTGACAATTGTTTATAGGCAGCCAAACTACTAATACTAATGTTCAACATGCTATAGATCTGAAAATTAGAGATGCATGTACTGTAGGCAACACTTTTCAATGGATGAATTCAACTTCCATATAGTCTTGGTCAACCAAATTAGCCCTGTTACTGTGGAGAATGAATTTTTGGAGTGTGTCCGACATGGATTTCAGATATAGTATGTTGAGGTAACTAAAGATTGGGCAATTATGGATTTAATGTTGTGTAATAGGAAAGGATTCATGAATAATCTTGCTGTAAAGGAACGTTTGGAAAGTAGTGTGTAAGATATGATTGAATTTCACATCAGGTTTGAAAGCAACACGGTTCATTCTGAAACAAAGGTCTTAAGTCTGAAGAAAGGAAAGTATCAAGGTATGGGTAGTGAATTGTCTAGGGTGGATTGTGGGAATACATTAAAACATTTGATGGTAGACATGCAATAGCCAGTACTTAGAAATACTACATGACTTATAATGGGTATACATTCCTCTAAGGTGCATACACCCAAAGGGAAAGGTAAATCAACTGTGGTTAACAAGATAAGTTAAAGATTACATTAGATCAAATATAGAAGTTGGAATAATAGTCGGCCATTCACCCATTAAACCCTGAATCTTCTATCTTAACAGCATACTCCTGCTCCCTTCCAATATGCTTTACGCCCTAGCAATCTGCCTGCTTCTTTGTTAAATATATTCAGTGACTTCGCCTACTTTACTTTCTGTGGTGGAGAATTCCACAGGTTCACCACCCTCTGAGTAAATTTCTCCTCGTTTTAGGCCAAGGTGGCCCACTGTGCATCCTCAAATTGTGATCCTTGTTCTGGGTACTGACGCCACCAACCACCACCACCGCTCCCGCCCCCCCGGCCAGATGAAATATCGTCCCTGTATCCAGTCTGTTTTTTAAATTAGATTCCCTCTCATTTGTTCAAACTATAGTAAATACAGGCCCAGGCAACCCAGCCTTTCCTCCTATGACAAACCTGCTGATATCAGACTGGTGAATCTTTACTGCATTTACTTCCTTAGCAAATGTAGTTTTTCTTAGGTATTGGCATCAAAACTGCTCTCAATATGCCAGGTGTATTTCCAAGTGGATTAATAAGGATGCCAGAGAAAATGATGAGCCTGGAGATTGCACACAATGTCATGCACTAAAACCTGTTTAGAAAGAGAAAAGAGATTGTGAATGCAAACTGCTGAAGAATTTAAGGGCAGAATGTAAAAGCTGCTTTAGGCGTGAAGAAAGAAAAGGATTAGCCATGACAAATCTGGGCCAATTAGAGGCACAGAACAGGGAAATGGGAAATATAGTGGGAAACCAGGGAAATATAGTGGGAAACCAGGGAAATAATGAGGAAACTACCTTTGGATGCCCCAAAACACTCAAGAATTTAGACCCAAAGAACTACGCTCACTACCATCTTCTCCAGGGCAGTTAGGGTTGGGCAATAAATATTGAGCTAGCCAATGATGATCCATCTATATTTGAAAAAAAATCATATTCGTGGAAGATATAGAAACCATCCCAGAAATGCTAGGTGATCAGACCTTGTGAAACTGAGCAGCTAAAAGAAACTAGCATTAATAAAGAAGTAATACCTCAAAAATTAACTAGTTTGAAATTTGATAAATCCTCTGGATCAGATGAGCATGATCCCAAAGTATTGAAGGGAGTGGCTACTGGATGCACTGGTGATTATCTTTCAGAATCCATAGGATTCTGAACCAGTTCCTGTGGATTGGAAAGTAGCAATTTTAACGGCACTTGTTCGAAATGAAGAGGAGAGAGAATGGAGAACTACAGATCTGTTAGTTTGACGCCAATAGTCAAGAAATACTAGAAATAATTGCGAATAATAAGATATTTGGACATTGAGAAAAAGAGTGGTAATAATCAGCAGAATCAACATGGATTAATGAAAAGGAAATTGTGTTGTACAAATTTAACTTTTTTGAAGATATTTCTTGTAGCATTGATAAAGTGGAATCAGTGAATATGTTGTTTTTAGATATTCAGAAATCTTTTCTTAAGGTTCCACACAGGAGATTAGTAAATAAAATTGGAGCACATGTTGTGGAAACTGTACCAGGACAGATTGAGGATTGGTTAACAGACAGAAAGTTGAGAGTAGGAATAAATGGGTCATTCTCAGAATGGCAAGCTATTACTAGTGGGGTGCCACAAGGACCAGTACTAGGTCCATTGCTGTTGAGATTCTATAGGAATGATTTTGTTGTGGGGACCAGTTGTATTATTTCCAAATTGGAAGCCCTTGCAGCACAACAGTAGTGTCCCTTCCTTTGAGCCAGGAGGTCTGGGTTCAAGTCCCTCCTGATTCAGAGGTGTGTCATAACAGAACTGAATAGATTGATTAACAACATTTATTACTTCCAAATTTGCTGACGACACTGAACCAGGAATGCAAGTGGTGAAGAGATTGCGAAGGAGGCTGGGCTAGAAGATGAAAAGTAATGTGAATAAAAATGAAGTTATTCATTTAGGTAGAAAAAAATTTTTAAAATGATGACAGATTGAGCAGTGTTGGGTTACAGAAGCACCTTGGTGTTCATGTTCATGGGCCTCTAGAAGTTAGCTTGTAGGCTCAGCAGGTGGCTAGAAAGACAAATGATATGTTGGTCTTCATTACAAAAGGAAGAGAATGTAGAAATTAAGATGTTGCTGTTGTACAGAATGTTGGTGACACCTTACTTGGGGTATTATGTGTAGTTTTGTTCTGCTTACCTATAAGAGAGAGATATTTCCCATAGCAAGAGTGCAGTGGAGGTTCTCCAGATTAATCCCTGGATTGATAAGATTATTTTATGAAGAGAAATCGAGAACACTGGATTTATGTTGCCTAGAGTTTTGAAGGAGGGCTGACATAACGGAAACTTACAAAATTTATGACAAACGCACCCATTTTTCTATCATAGCTTTTTGACATTTTGTGATTAAAACAATGCATTTCCCTGATGAACTACTAGAAAACTGTGGAAAAACAAAGTTGAGGTTGCAAAATTTGTAGTTATCACAATCGTCATTTTCCACAAGCAAGATGGATTTAACTTTTGTTAAGTATTCTCTTCCTAGATATTAACCACAATATGTTAAGAATGCAGATTTATTAAGTTCTTATCTATTGAATAAAGTGGCTGTAAATATTTCCTTCCATTGACCTGTCGGAATTTCCCTCCATGCAAGAAGTACGTCTAAAAAAAAACTAATTGGCGGATAAAGTCCTCACAGATATAATAGTAATTGGCAAAGAAAATACACAAGTGTTTCCAAACTATGAATGTAATAACATAAATCTGTTAATCTATAGAATGTTTTGGTATTTTGGCCATTTCCTCAACCTGCCTGCATGGTTTGTGTTGCCAAAGACAACTTGCAAAACAATGTTAAGACCTAAAAACATGGCCTTGTGGAATATTAGTCACCTGTGCCAGACGTGGTGTAAAATCTATTGGTATGTAAGCAATCATTTTGTTCACAAATGTTAAAGATGACTGACCAATTAATTTAGTAATTGCAGCAAATTGCAGTTTCAGACCACTTTTAACATAGTAACTGTATTTAACATTTTAAAAAAAAGACATTAAGCCATTCATAGAATCCTTCCAATATGGAAGCAGGCCATTCGACCCAACCAGTCAACGCCCAGTATCTGAAGACCATCCCACCCAGACTGTCACCGACCCAACCACCCCCCACCCCCCAGCTCCCCACACACCCTATCCCTTTATTTCTCATCCCTAATCTGCACATCCCTGGAACACCATGGGCAATTTAGCATGGCCAATCCACCTATCTTGCACATATTTGGACTGTGGGAGGAAACCCATGCAGACACGGGGAGAACGTGCAAACGCCATGCAGACAGTTTCCCAAGGCTGGAATTGAATCCAGGTCCCTGGCACCATGAGGCAGCAGTGCTCACCACTGTGCCACTGTGCTGTTCATTGCTTGAGGAAGAAGGGTTGGTCCAAAGCAGTAGACCAATTTGACTTCTCTTTGACTAATGCTTTACGTCCACCTGAATTTGGATTATTCAAAGCTTCATATCTCAAATAATGTGATAATTCCCTAGTGTTAGACTAAAGGATCACCTTCAATTATATTCTCCAGAACTTGTATTGGAGCATGAATTGACAATCTAGTGATTCAGGCAGGAGAGCTTCAACTAACCAGCTCCATCCCTGCCTCTTCGACTTGTCTGCCTCCTCTCCACCTATCCTCTCCTCTATCCATCCTCTATCCGCCTCCCCCTCTCTCCCTATTTATTTCAGAACCCTCTTCCCCTCCCCCATTTCTGATGAAGGGTCGAGGCCCGAAACGTCAAGCTTTCCTGCTCCTATGATGCTGCTTGGCCTCCTGTGTTCATCCAGCCCCACACCTTGTTAGCACTGACATGTAGTTGATTTCATCTATCTCTAATTTTTATGAAGTCTTCCCAAAGTTATAAGTAGCAGTCTATTCTCTTTTTTATTATTCTAACAGGGTTGTGGACCCATTTGACATGGTAAGAACTAATCAACTTGCTCACGAAGCTGAAATTTAAAAAAACAAATATCATCCTCGTTGATATTGTTTCACAAACTATTAATGGGGTATAAGATACAAATGCAGAATTGGAATAATCAATTGGAAGAATAGGGGAGTGGTGTTTCAAATTGATATGCAGTGCTTGCCATCATTCAGTCGATAGCAGTCTCACCTCTAAATCAATTATTGTCGATTCAACTTAAACTTCACCACAAAAATTTAGACTGGCATTAAGAGTGGTGTTGTTCTGTTGGAGTAGCCTTCTTTCAGGAAAGACAGTGGGTGGACCTAGAAAATCCCATGCATTATTTTGGAAAAGAGCAAGGCAGTTATCCCCACTCTCTCAATCAGTAGCATCCATCTGAATCTCTGATCCATCTGAATCTCTGATCCATCTGAATCTCTTGCTTTTGAAAAATCAGTGCAGGGGAGTAGTTGTTGAAAAGGTCTGGTATGCAGTTTTACCGTGAATACATGACAGCCTAAATGTGTAAGGGACATTTTTTAGTTCCATTCACTCTTACACATGGTATACTGGATTATCAAAATCAACAAACATACTGTAACAATATAGTAAAAATAGGATAACTAAATTTTAATGGTCCGATTTTTATTCCCACTGGCTGGTTAGTGTCTCTTCTGACAAACTCAGAGCATAACCTCAAGAAAGCATCTCAGTGCAAGTTATGCTAAAGTGCTATATGGGCAACATTTGTGATAATTTTCAAAAAAACATGTAATATCAATGACATTACGTAATTAATTGTAATAGAGTTTACATTTTGTATTTTTTCAATTGATAATCTCAAGATAACAAATGAAATAGAAGCAGCAGTAAACTTTCCAACCCTTCAAGCCTGCTCCATCATTTAATAAAATCATGACTGAATTGTTTGTGTTTCAAATTCCATAACCCCTGTTTAATGCTGATAACTCTTGATTTCCCCCACAAAACAAGAATCTATGCACCTCAATTTTAAAAATATTTAATAATCCTCACCCCACCACCACCTCAGGCAGAGAGTTTCAAAGTAACACAACCCCCTTCATCTCTGTCCGGAAAGTGTGACCCCTTATTTTAAAAGAGCACCCTCTAATTCTACACTGACAAACAAAGCATCCTTTCCACGTCCACCTTGTCAAGACCATTCAGGATCTTACATATTTCAGTCCAGTTACCTGAACTAAACTCCAGTGGAAACAAACCCAGCCTTTCCAATCTATCTTGTTAGGGCAGCACACTTAGACTAGGTGTCATTCCAGTAAACCACCTGTGAATCGCCTTGAATCCATTTTCATAGGGACACCAAAACTACAGTAGGATGAAGGAAGAACACTTGTCTGCTTCATAGTGCAAGTTTCTCAAAAGCTCAATATCTGCAACTAAGTTGCGCCATATGATCATACTTTTTTCTTTTGTGCACTCTTATTCTACTTCTTTTAAAGAGAGAAAGGAAATAAATTGTTGTTCTGTTACTTTGTTGTTGAGTGACGCTGTGTTGCATGTTGCAAGGGTGGTTGTCCGATCCGCAGTAAGTCACTTAAATGGTGGGAGGCTATAGTTTAACATTATACATTTTCCTCTTCATGAGAGTCTTAGTCCTGTGGATTGGAACAATTTTTCCAAAGGCTGAATCATTGTCGTAACTAGGATGCTTCATAAAAGCATTTGTTACGTGATTAAAACAGGAGTACAATTGTGACAGTTATACAGTGCCAAGAATTTTAAGGAGTCCTGTGCATTTAATAGCAGTAGGGTTGTGGGAAGTCCGTTGAGACCCTATTATGTCAAGTTTTGATTGGGAAACATTCAGATTTCCAAGAGTAGGCGTTTACCACTGCAAAATATTATGAGATTGCTAGATCATATTTTCAACAGTGATTCATTGCCCACAGAATGACCTAAACTTCCATTTTTTTTTCGAAAATAAGTCCACACAATTGTTAGGTTACAGAAGGAGGCCACTCAGTCAATTGTGTTTCTTCAAACAAGCATCGTTATGGAATGTCAACCTCCTTTGTTCCCCCATGCCCTCGTACACTGCTTATATCTAAATAATCATCCATTGCCCCATGAATACCTCAGTTGAAGTTGTTGGTTGGTTTGCCGAGCTGAGTGGTTTTGATGCAAAAGTTTCGTCTCCCTTCTAGGTGATGTCATCAGTGCTGTGTAGCCTCCGTTGAAATGCTGTTGTTCTGTCCCGCTCCGAATTTATATGGTTCGGTCTGTAATAGTGGGCAGTCTTGTTGCTGATTTTGTACCGTAGTGGTATCTAGACGGGGTGTATTTCAACATGTTTGTTAATTGCATCAGTATTGAAAACCAGGCCTCTAGGAATTCTCGTGCTTGTCTTTGTATTGCTTGTTCTAGAACTATAACTTTGTCTCAGTTAAATTGATGTTCTCCTATGTCAGAGTGCATTGAAATGAGGCAGAGTTGGTCGTGCAATTTTGCTGCGAGATGGTGTTCATGAATCCTGGTGGCAAATTTTCTACCGGTCTGTCCTATGTGGTGTTTCTCCCAGTTGCTGCATAGTATTTCATATTTCACATTTGTCCTGCTCGTTGTGGGTATGGGATCTTTCGTCTTTGAGAGTAACTGGTGAAGTGTGGCTGTTGATTTATGTGCTATCCTTATTCCAAGAGGTATTAGGAGTCTTGATGTCAGTTCTGATGCGTTTCTAACATAGGATAGGGTGGCCAGTGTGTTGGGGCGTACAGTGTCTTCTTGGTGTTGTTTGTTTGCTAGGCATCAGCAGACGAAGCTGATAGGATAACCATTATTTGCAAAGACTCTGTGTAGGTGTTCCTCTTCATTTTTGCTCCTACGCCCACTTGGAATAAGGAATGCACACAAACCAACAGCCTCTGCCTCTTCCTGCTCCTATGATGCTGCTTGACCTGCTGTGTTCATCCAGCCCCATGCTTGTTATCTTGGATTCTCCAGCATCTGCAGTACCTTTTATCTCTGAAACCAACAGCCACACTTTGCTGGTTACTCTCAAAGACAAAAGACCCCGTACCCACAATCAACAGGACAAATGTAACATATAAAATACCATGCAACAAATATGAGAAACACTACAAAGGACAGATGGCAGGAAACTCGCCACCGGGATACATGAACACTAGCTCGCAGCAAAATGGTACAACCAACTCTCCCTCGTTTCGGTGCACTCTGACATAGAAGGACATCAGTTTAACTGAGACAAAGTTATAGTACTAGGACAAGCAAGACAAAGACAAGCACGAGAATTCCTGGAGGCCTGGTTTTCAATACTGATGAAATTAACAAACATGTTGAAATAGACTCCACCTATACACTACTAGGGTACAAAACCAGAAACAAGACTGCCCACCATGACAGACCTGACCATATAAATTCAGAGTGGGACAGAATAACAACACTTCAACGGATGCTACACTGCACTGATGATATCACCTAGAAGGGAGATGAAACATTTGCATCAAAACCATCCAGCTCGGCAAACCAACCAACAAATCCAACTGCAACCCGAGTTACAGATCTTCATTAAAACAGTAAATACCTCAGTTGCACCTGCCTCCACACTTTGAGGCAATGCATTCCATGCCATAACTACTTGCTGAGTGAAAGTTTTTTCTCACATCATGCTTCTTTTCCGCATGAGTTTAAATCTATGCCCTCTTGTTCCTTCTGTGAGTGGGAACAGCTTCTTGCTATCTACTCTTTCTACCCTGCTCATGAGTTTGAAAACCTCTTTCAAATATCTTCTCAGCCTTCTTCTCTCTAAGGAGAACAGTCTTGACTTCTTCAGTCTGCCCTCATAACTGAAGTTTGTTATTGCTGGAACTATTCTTGTAAATCGCTTCTGCGCTTTCTCCAATGCATTCACATCTTTATAGAGCTACTGTTCTATAAAACCCTGGTTAGACCACACTTGGAATATTGGGTTCAATTCTGGCCGCCTCATTATAGAAAGAATGTGAAAGCTTTAGAGAGGGTGCAGAGGAGATTTACCAGGAAGCTGCCTGGACTGGAGGGCAGGTCTTATGAGGAAAGGTTGAGGAAGCTAGGACTTTTCTCGTTGGAGCGAAGAAGGATGAGAGGTGACTTGATAAAGTTGTACAAGATGATGAGAGGCATAGATAGAGTGGATAGCCAGAGACGTTTTCCCAGGGAGGAAATAGCTATCACGGGGGGGCATAATTTTAATGCGATTGGAGGAAGGTATGGGGAAGATGTCAGAGAGTGGTGTGTGCGTGGAATGCGTTGCCAGCAGTGGTATTAGAGTCAGATACATTCGGGACAATTAAGTCACTCTTAGATAGGCACGTGGATGAAAGTAAGATGAAAGGTATACAGGTTAGCTTGATCTTAGAGTAGGATAATAGGTCGGCACAAGTTTGTGGGCCGAAGGGCCTGTACTGTGCTGTACTGTTCCATGTTCTTTGTTCTATCTTCCCTATAACATGGCATCAAAAACTTACATACAGTACTTGAACTGAGATCTAACAAGTGATTTATACAAGTTCAACATCATCTCGATGTTCTTGCACTCTATGCCCCTATTAATTAAGCCAAGTATACTTTATGCTTTATTAATTGATCTCTCCATTTGTCCTGCCACTATCAATGATCTGTGGACATTACATAGCTACGTTTACATAGTTTATCTGAATGCTTCTGTATTTATTCGAACCATGGAGCTGAAATTTTAAATTTAAATTGTTAACATCTGTGTCTTTGTAAACAAAATGTCATGAATAATTGCAGTTGAAATATGAGATTTCTTCTTGATTTATCCTGTCATTAAAATGATTAAGTAAAATAATTGTACTCAGCTTTTTATATACAACTAAGTAAAGGCACTGATTTCCATTTGAATAAATAAGGGTCATGATGATTGTCAGAAGATGCTAATTCTGCTTTCATAAATTGAATGATTATAGCTGACTGAAGACTATTTTTTTCAACTGCACGGCAGTCTTTAACATTGCTCAAAGCAGTTACACTAACAGCACTACCTTCAGTGAACTGACCATTGATTTTAAAACTTTTATTTAAAACAAAACAAAGAGTATTGTTGAAAAGAACTGACCAAGTCTGTTTATAATGCTATTAATAGCCGGTAGATTTTAACCTTGATGTTATGGTTTTGCTTTAAAATGCACCTCTCTGACAGTATTTTTTCATTGAACACTCTGATGTATCACCTATTAACAAAATGCAATTGCACTTGTCAATTATTTGCTGAGGAAAAGAAATTTCTTCTTGGTTATCTATATAGTACAATACTAAATACTTTTTACAGTAAAATCTCAATGTCTTAGGGCGCTGTATAAATGTACTGAATCAATGCTGTGTTAGTTCGTAACTGTTTTGTTTTTCATGCTTTCCATTCCAATTTTAGCTTTCTTTTTGTTTTGAATGCTGAACATATGTTCAATATGTATGAGTGGTCAGAATAGAAAAGTAATCATTCATAAACCACGCAAGGTCTTTGGCCCTTAGTGCTTTCCTGTGGTTTAACTGAAAGGCCTTTTGTTGCTCTGAAGTGTTGACCCGAGCAGTGAGTAATTTTAGCTTATTGTTAAGAATCTCCAGGATAAATACTGTTTAAATTTGTGCCATACTCCAAGAGCACAGATTTTTGTATGTAACGCTACATTATTTTTATTAGTCCAGATTTTGTTGAAGCCTTTTATGAAACATTATTTGTGACCCAAACAATATAACAATTTTTTAAACAAAAACAGAAATAGCTGCAAAAACTCAACAAGTCTGGCAGCGTCTGTGGAAAGAAGTCAGAGTTAACGTTTTGGGTCGAGTGACCCTTCCTCAGAGAACCATCTGTCCACAGATGTTGCCAGACTTGCTGAGCTTTTCCAGCAATTTCTATTTTTGTTTCTGATTTACAACACCCACAGTTCTTTAGGCTGATACATAATAAGGTTTTTGTTTGATTCATGGGATGTGGGTGTTGCTGGCAAGATCAGCATGTATTGCTATGTGTGGTCACTCATTTAAATGTGCAGTCAAATTTTAAAGTGGCCGTGTAACTTAGAAGAACATTGTTCCTAAGCAGATTAAAAATTGAGGAATGCAACCAAACTCCAAAAGTTCATCTTAAAATCACTTGACTTTGCACTGTTTGCAATGTGGCTACAATGTGGTGTGAAATTGTTTGTCCCAGAATTTGTCCCAGAGCCAATTAGACCCTGGTTCTGCCTTTTATAATGCTGTGACAAAACAGATGCCGCTACATGATGAGAGTAAGAACTGCCGATGCTGGAGTCAGAGATAACACTGTGGAGCTGAAAATTTTCTTAAGAAGGATCCCGACCTGAAACATCTGCTTTCCTGTTCCTCTGATGCTGCCTGGCCTGCTGTGTTCCTCCAGCTCCACACTGTGTTATAGATGCCACTACTTTCTTTTTTGTAACGTTGAAGAATAACGGCTATTGTGCCATACATGGGTAGAGCTCACTTTTCTGGCAGAGTGTAGGATGCACCTAGGTGCAGCTTGTATTATGCGTGCTATCTTGCAATTGAATGAGGTTAAAAATGTTATTCAAATACAACCAGGCACAAGTTGAAAACAAGCAAAGATGCTTGTTACCCAGCTATGAATTTATAGAACCGTGCCATAGAGAGGTTGGACTCACTCTTTTAGTCAGGTCTAATAGTTTTGCAACAATGCATGGAATTTGTTATTCTGGAGCAAACGTTTGAAGTAGACGTCACCTTTGCTTGAGGGTAGGATGGATTTTCCTGCGTGATTATGCGGTGGTCTGCTAATTACTTGTGAATGCTGCAGAGCGTTGAGATTCTTGAGGTGGGAACCAGCAGGAAGCTGATGCAGCCACAATTATCTCACAGGGTTGAAAGTCTGGGGCCTATATTTAATGGGCACCCGGCAAGCATTTCTCTGCAAACCACGGGCATCTTGTATCGCAGGCAAATCTTCTTGTCCTTGCAGCCCTGCTGTCTTGCTATTCAGGATACCTCAGAGAAGACAAGAGGCCTTGTATTTCAATGATAGCTCATTGCTGTTTCCCCTCTAGCTTGTCCGGGAAAGACACGAGATTCGGTCTCCCAGGGACAGCAACAGGAGGTCCCTCTGACCAAAGTGACCTGGACGGAGGGTTAGCGCCAGTGTCACCTAGAGAAAAATGTTGTTGCAGTGCAGGAAGAGAATGAATGATTTGCTGTATGTCACAAGAGTAATGGGCACTCAATTTCACTCCACATTCGCATTCATACTTCTCACTCTGCAAGATGGTATGTGGAACACTGCCTAGTTTGGGCATGGGAGGATACGTGTCATAGGAAAGCACGCTTCGTTACTCATTATGGACCCTTTGGGATAACATCCGGTTCTTCCGTTTGTCTGCAGGAGAAATGAACTCAATCGATTCAAACGTTAAAAGACTGGGTAAACACAAATTGCTGGAGAAACTCAGCAGGTCTGGCAGCATCTGTGGAGAGGGAAACATGGTTAACGCTGCAAGTCCAGTGTAATACTTATTCAGAATTGTTCAGTTTTCTATGTTTGTTTCTGATTTCTAGCATCTGCAGTATTTTGCTTTTATTAGGGAAGATTGAAGGCGAAGTTCCTGATCTCAGACTCCTCACCCTGACTGAGGAAGACACTGCAGAACTGGTAGAAGAGGTGTAGGACCAGAAAAGTTTGTGAATGTGGAAGCTGGCATCTTGACAAATGCCAGTGAGGATCCCTCCAGTCTTGCACTGATTAATGTGTAGAGAGGATGAATGCATTAAACGTATGTGGCCACAGAGATTGTGATGACCCAAGAGCAAGCAAAGGTGCTACACAGCGCCTACCTCTAGCTCTGTCTCCACGACCATCTCCAAAGATGATGCTGAATCTTCAGAGGATGCAACATTGCTCCATTCTCTAGCAATGTCTATCGACACCGAGACATTCACCTCAGTAGTTTCAGGTCCTAGACCAGGATCTGGGTCTCAATCTGGCATCAAAGACACATCCCTGAGAGCTGACAGGGAAGGAGAACTGAAGTCCCTAGCACTCTGAGAACTGCAGGAGATCAGGCCCCTACTGAGCCTCACACAGCTGACATAAGTCTGCATTCAGCTGTGGAGAGATGATAGAGATGCAGAGATAAATGGAGAAATAGCTTTAGGAAATGCCAGAGGCTACCCACAAACTTGAGTGAAGGTAGGTGTCTCCTCATGTTGTGAGTACTGTCCTTCGCTCTGGCACACAAGTGCATGGTTTCCTCCATGAGGGCCTAGTCGAGAAAAGCACTCAGTGGTTGCTTGCACTCAAACCTGCACTCCATCAAGCTGGGCATGAGTGCAGTACACCAATGGCTGGGTAGTCGGGGAATAAGGCATCTTGTCTTTTCTCTAAGTGTCCTTCTCAGCGAATCAGGCTGATGCCATAGAGCACCACAGAGAAGAGGAGCATCAGCCACGTGGCCCAGGGGATTCATCCCACGAAACTCAATGTGCCTTGCCTCTCCTGCACCTCAATCCCAGTGACCTCAGGCTGTAGCTGCACCAGTGTAGGAGACTGATTCCAGGCCAGAGAGCCCAGACGTCAGAGAATAGCCTGCAAGGTAATCTCAGGAAATGGGCCATCACAGTCAGCAGGCTGCCTTCACTTCAGCTGTGGCTGCACCCAGGCAAGGTCATAGAAAAGCAACATTAGAAATAAGAAAGGGACAGGTTGGCACTCGTGTCTAATAACTCTATGTATTCAGTACACTGTTAGGATATCTTTGATTCATTTCAATTATGTATATTGTATTTTCAATAGACTGTAGTTGCTGCTGTCATCGCTTGCATTTAAGAATGAAACATTTTGTTCCTGATTAGCCCCGGATTATGTGGGCCTAAGGATACACTGCTTTTTGTGTCATACCATCAGTGGTATTTGTGAGCATACCGACATGAAAGGTTCAGCAGTGCACATCATCGTAAAGGTGCAGCCTTGGAATGCATCAGCTGGTGTTCACCCAACTATTATCCCTCTTTGGCTGCTGTCTGAACAGTGTCTGCAGTCAAGTCAGTGCTTGTTTTGACAGAATTTTTTTGCAATGCATTACTTCTATTTGAAGCGTGTGTCAGGGAGATATGATTGTACCCGGCAACTTTGAGATTGCACGTGGACACCAGTGGCGCATGCATAATGGGTTTGCTAGTACCAAGGGCCTACAGCGTTGTTCCTTGTAGGTGTTAGAGGTCAAGGGAAAATGCAATGCTTTGCAGGTCATGATGTGTTCCTGCTGGCACTGAAACAACAGTGTTGTCTACACAGCACATTTTGTCCAAGTGAGATCTTTTTAATTTCAAATTGGTCCATCCAAAGATCTGCAAAACCAGCAATATTAACATGAAAGCATAAAATTGTATGCTGCTATCTGAACATAAGAGCAATGAAATAGAACAAAAATATCCTAACTCATTGCTTTTCCTACATTTATTCTGGACCTCCAGACCTTTGACAACATGGTGCCCTGTCTGGTTCAGTATCCTCTCTATGTCCCCCTACCCAAGCACTCACCATATTGCCAACTCTGTCCTTTCCTCAGTCAGCAGAAGAGATCCTTCTGTGTATACTCTCCTCCTCCTCCTCCTCCTCCTCCTCCTCCTCCTCCTCCTCCTCCTCCTCCTCCTCCTCCTCCTCCTCTTATTCATGTTGGGATCCAGGAAAGGGATTCCTGAGTCAGTCATCAATGCTTTTATGTTTAGAGTGTGACCATGGAGAGAGGAACACACCTGAGCATGGCTTTCATCCATTTCCCTCATGGTTACTACAGTGTTAGAGCCAACATCTCACCTTTCACTACACTTCCTCCTGCTTTCACAGATTGCACTTACGCAGTGATTTTATTGAAGCTAACAAAATGGAATGTGTCACTTTTCATATGTGTTGCACCTCTTTGTACCCTTCCCTGTCACCCACCAATATCTCTCCCCTTTGACTCACTTCTTCCCTCTGACCTTGAAGTCCTCCAATTACTTTTGATTCTATAATGCTCACTTTCTATATGCCTTCTCTCCCATGAACCTACACTCCTTGTGTCCATTTTTCCTCCTTTCACAATGCCTGTTCTTTGGTATCTCACCCCATGAAACCATTTGAATATTAGCCTCGATCTGATACTCTACTGTTTCCCACTCCCTGTTCTCACTGTCACTACACCTCTTCCCTCTGGGGCCTACTGCCCTTTCCTCAATTCCCAGGACTCCATAGTAAGAGGTAAAGTCACCATAGTCCTACCAGGCCGTAATTCTGCTCTCTCAGAGAGAGAGAGAGAGAGAGAGAGAGAGTGAGAAGTGACTGGTGGTGATTTAACCTGAGGGTTACCAAGCCTCGAATGAGGGGAGAGGTTGATAAGGACTATCCTTCATGGTAACCTCAGCTGGCAGGCAACACTGAGCCTGTCCTCTCCAACCATCACTCCCTCAAAACCAACCATTTACAAGACATCAACACCCAAGACGCAAGTCCCTTTCCTCCTTCCCACATTCGTGTACCCTTGCCTTCCCTCCAGACCTGCTCCCTCCCTTGGCCAGCCTCCCTGCCCCATGCCCTTCAGATTGCCTCTACCTGATCTCGAGCAGTCCCCTCCAGGAGGAGGAAGAACAGTGGCTTCTCGTTTTACCTCCAGCTGGTTGACCAGCTCGAATTGCACACCACAGATAAGCAGCCATAAATCAGAAGCTACATATTGCTCACTCATACACAACAGATTAAGGACAGAAAATTTAATTCTGGCAAGATTGTCTTTTAATGTGCATGTACGATGTACAAATGCATGCCAAACGTATTTCCGATGCTTGTCGTCAGGAAGCTGAACCCACCTTCAAACTTCCCTGAATTTAATTACCGAGTTTCATCCTTTCATTGGGAAGTTGATGTAAGGCTTCCTGCTCAATTAAGCTGGCTTTCCTGCCTTACTACCCACACTGGAGAATAGCAGGGGACTCCATCCTATAGCATGTCAGTGAAGCAACAAATTAATAATGATTCTTTTTGGGCATTGACAGCATAATAATGATATAAATTTAACAGTGTTCTCCCAGTTAAAATCAAGAACTGAATTAGTTTCTTTAAAACATTATGTCCTCTAGTTACTGTCAAAAAAAAAGTAGTGAGGGCACATAAATTACATAGACATGTCTTGGTCAATAGTCTAGATCAGGCAAATGCAGACATCATTGTTTGTTCATTTGTAAATTATGAAAACCACACCCTCAAGGAGACCAAAATATGCAGGCCCAGAAAAGTCTGTCTGCAAACCTCAATCTGCTCTGGGTTTTGAAATGTTTCAGAATGCAACAAAATAGCAATGACCTATGGTCCATAAATTGCAGAACACCTCCTTTTCAACCAGAAAATTATATAGGACACGATTTTTCAATCTTGAGGACAAAGTATAACATTGGGTTTACAACCCCATTGCATATATCATAATAAGAATATAATGGGTGAGCACAACAGAGGAAGTGGAAGCATTTTAAATAAAGTCAGAGACTTGTAGACTTGCTTGCTGAGCCGGTGGGTTTGGTTGCAGGCATTTCGCCACTCTGCTAGGTAACATCGTCAGTGCGCCTCCGGTGAAGCGTTGGTGTTCTGTCCCCCTTGTTATTTATATGCCTCTATTTGCTGGGGTGGTTAATATTACTTCCAGTTCTGTTTTTCAGTGGTTTGTATCTCGCATCCAGGTCAAGGTGTTTGTTGATGGAATTTCAGTTGGAATGCCAGGCCTTTAGGAATTCCCTGGCATGTCTCTGTTTAGCTTGTGCTACTATGGATGTGTTGTCCCAGTCGGATTCATGTCCACCTTTATCTGTGTGTATTAAGAGCAATGAAAATTGGTCGTGCCTCTTGGTGGCTACTTTGTGTTCCTGTATCCTTATAGTCAGTTTTCTTCCAGTTTGGCCTATGTGATGTTTTTCACAGGTCTTGTATTTCGTATGTTATGTTAGTTTTATTGGTTGTGGGTATGGGGTCCTTTACGTTTGTATGTAGCTGTCGCAGGGTGGTTGTTGGTTTGTGGGCTACCTTGATACCTAGGGGTCAGAGATGATCAGGGTAGCCCACAAAACAACAACCGCCCTGCGACAGCTACTGACAAACGTAAAGGACCCCATACCCTCAACCAATACAACTAACGTAATATACAAAATACCGTGCAAAAATTGTGAAAAACATTACGTAGGCCAAGCTGGAAGAAAACTGACAATAAGGATACACAAACACCAACTAGCCACCAAGAGACACGAGCAGTTCTCACTGGTCTTAATACACACGGACGAAGAAGGACACAAATTTGACTGGGACAACACATCCACAATACCAGAGACATGCCAGGGAATTCCTAAAGGCCTGATATTCCAACCGGAACTCCATCAACAAACACGTTGAATTAGACCCTGTGTACAAACCACAGAAAAACAGAACTGGAAGTGGTACCGAACACCCCAAAAAACTGAGGCACACAAATAACAAGTGGATAGAACACCAATGCTTCATCGGAGGTGCACCGACGATGTTACCTAGCAGGGTGACGAAATGTCTGCAACCTAACACACTGGCTCAGCGAGCAAGTCTACGACCTCATCCACAACCCGAGCTACAAATCTCAGAAACGCAGAGGCTTGTAATTAGCAAATTTTTAGATAACTGCTGCAACTATTCTTTTGTGTCACAAAAATTCCCAAAGCTTTTAAAACTACGGAAATACCTACATTATTTATCATTAATGCCCTAATAATAAAATGGGTGTTGATCTTATAGAGTCAGAGAGTCATTATGGCATGGAAGGAGATTATTCAGTTATGTTGGCTCTCTGCAGAGCAGCCCAGTCAGTATCATTCCCCTACTCCATCTTTTTAGCCCTGGAAGTTTCCTCTTGTTTCCCTTGAGAGTCCATTCAGCTTCTCTTTAAAAGTCATTGATTGTCTCTCTTTCCACTATGCTCATAGACAGTAAGTTTCAGGTGATTACCTCACCCTGCAGAAAAAAGCTCCCACGTTACATCATTGCTTGCACCAATCCCCATCCCAGACCCCACCCCCCGCCGACCCGTCCCAAATAACTCCTGTTGCCTCTCTTGCCTCAAATCTTAAATCTGTATTATCTGGTTGTTGTACCACTAACAATTGGCAGCAGCTTTTCCTTGTTTGCTGAACCAGGTCTTAATCTTTTACATTTACTACATTTCTCCTCAATCTCCTTCATCTAAAAGAGATCAAGTACGGCTTCTCCAGCCTGACCTTTAAATAAATTTTCTCATCCCAGGACTCAGTCTGATAAATGACCTTCTAAGGAGCTTTATATCCTTTTTAAAGTGTGGTGACCAAAACCAGTCATTATGCTTCAGTTGTAGTAGGAGCTGCCGATGCTGGAGAACCTGAGATAACAAGGTGTAGAGCTGGATGAAAATGTTTTTCTGAAGAAGGGTCCAGACCCGAAATGTCAGCTTTCCTGTTCCTCTGATGCTGCTTGGCCTGCTGTGTTCATCCAGCTCTACACCTTGTTGTCTCATTACACTTCAGTTGTTTTTCTGTGATTTGTTCATGGGATGTGAGCATCATTGGCTTTGACAGCCTTTATTTCCTATTCCTATTCCTATCCCTAATTGCCCTTGAAGTGGTGATGGTGAGCTGCCTTAGGATGGAGGGTCTGTCATTGATGAAGCAATTGAATATGATTGGGCCCAGGACATATCCGTGGCCAATTCATGTAGAGATATCGTGTAACTAAGTCTCCCCTCCTTTGTGCAAGATGTGTCTCTAACCACTGAAGAGTCTTCCTCCTGATTCACATTGACTTCAGTTTTGGCAACTAGATGGGACTAATCAACAGTGCTATCAGTTTACTGATGAGCAAGAATAGATTGATTGAACAGTAGTTGGTCAGTTGGGAATGGACTTGCTTCTTATGGAGTGACATTCCTGGGCTATTTTATATATTGACAGATATTTGCCAGTGTTATGGCTGAACTGGAACTGCGCTTGGCTGTGTATGGAGCTAGCTCTTGCAGACGAGGTTTCCCTACAGTTGCTAAAATATTGCAGGGCTTAAAGCTTCTGCATTATATAGTGCCTTCAGTTGTTTCTTGAGATTGCAAGTTTCAGTATAACCTCCCTGCCTTTGCATTCATTATCTCTGACCCTGAAGTCCTAAGGATGTTTTGTTAACTGCTTTCACAATATGTTCTGCCACTTTCAGCAACCTTCTGGTCCCTGTTTAGGTCAGTGCTTTAAAATCTATATTACCTTCTGATAAAATACATCAATTCATACTATGCCCTGTTGCATTTAGTTTATCTTTACAGTTGGCTCCCTTTTTTTAATTGCAATGTCATCAACAAACATTAACATTTCATCCTGCCCTTAAATAACAAAGTCATTTTTATATTCCTCCTTAATAAATATATTTTATCATGACTAAAGTCACTGACCACTCCATATTTAAAATAAATAAGCTTGCTAAAGAAATTTTCGTTAAAAGATTGAACTCAAGATTTATTTGTGCAGCACCACTTAAAGCAGATGAGGTACATCCCCCAGTGAAAGCTGTTGAATTTATAACGTATTAATCTCATAAATTGTAAAATAGTGGTAAATAGGATTGATTACTTTTCTGAAGTGTTAAAACAAAAGCAGTTACTTTGATAGAAAAGTTTAGTTTTTGTGCACCTTCCAGACCAGGAGTGTTTGGTTAGAAATCTGCAGGTTATTAAAAGCTGAGAAAATCTAAGCTTTTGGAGTATTCCTGAAAGAAGACTTAGTTGTTCGTAAGAAAGAACCAAACTCATCTTTAAACATATGAGAGGATACAGTTCCACCTGAACTGAATTAGTGCCAGTATCTGAAGGTATGAATTGACATGATTGAATTGAATTAGCTTTATTGTCATCTGTACTCAAATTAGTGCGGTGAAAAGTTTAAAGTCGCCACATTACAGCATCATCTTAGGTACAAAGGTACCTAGGTACAGTTACTGAAGATCAAATTTTTATGAACCAAAAAATTTTAGACAAGTAAAGAAATAAATAGTCCTGCATTATCGGTCATATGAATAAATTAGAAAAATAAAGAAGTGAAAAGTTAAGAACATTAGTCTTTTGGACTCCCCTGTCCATGCCGGTACCCAGTCTCAAGGGAAACCTCCACCACCTGTGCCGGACCCACCAACCTAGGAGGTGCCCCACATTAGATGTCGTCTCTTCGCCTCTGGGCCCACTTCACTGATGCTGCTGAACCCACACTTGCTCCAAAACAGAGGCACCCCGCCACTTCTACCAGGCCACTGCCAGGCCACAAGTCCCACTTTGGCTGCAGATGTCACCTTGCTAGCCCTGCCATCTTGAAGAGTCCTCTGTAGCCGCTGGCTTCCTATCGCCAGGAGAACATCTTTGCTGCCGCTGCCTCCCAGCCATGTCTGCCACTCCGCATGTGGCCCAATATCGCTGTGGCACCATTGCTGCTGACCAACCCACCACAGAAAGGAAGGAAAAAAGACCAAAAAGAAAAGGAAAATGAAGCAAAAGAAAACAGCAGAAGCAAAAGTAAAACAAAGAAGGAAAGCAGATGAGTGGGATCAGCCCTGGCCAAAAGCCTGCACGCAGCCCTGTTACCCTGCCACCATCTTGCACCGAATCTGTGGATGTGCATTTAAACTGGGAATCTGCGAGGAATTGGATGAAGTGAATTGCCCAACAACATATGGTAGAAATAATTCCAATAAGTATAACAAAGAAGCAAAGGAGCCTTAAATTTAAATTTTGGTTGGAAGTGCAGCAATGTAGATAGCATTTTTGGTAGATAGCTCAGGAAATAGGTTGTTGAAGAGAGGTGCAAAAAAAAAGGACAACAAGAACTAAGAAGTCTGTTCCAGCATTGCAGTTTTGTGGGAATGCTGGAAATTTGAAACGAAAGTAGGAAATACTGGGAATGTTCAGCAGATCAAACAGCATCTATAGAGAGAGTAAGAGAAACCCAGTTAACCTGTCGCGTCGATGAATTCTCATCAACAGTAAAGCCAGACATGTGATGTAACCTTGGGAGAAATATGGCTTTGGCCAGATAGATTGGAAAAACAAATAGGTTTTCTTATGTTGTTAGGAGAAACCAAGAAGAAAGACTGGAGAACAATTGATCTTGTTATTGAGTGTAGTATTTACACAGTCTGGGTGGGTTGAAATCATAAATAACAATAAATACAGTACCTTGAGTAGGGTAAATTATGATCCACTAAATAATAGGTAAGAAATTGAGTGTAAACACATTTGTAACAAACTTTATGTAGCATTAGATTCCTACTAAGATGGGCAATAAATTCTACACGAAAGAATTTTCCATATTCCAAGTAGAAATTAAACAGAAAAGTTGTTTCAAAAATAACAGACCATAGAGTTGGTGACATGTAAGTGCAGCTTACATGTGCAGGTTAAGGTACAGGTTAAGTAGACTTTGACAAGTAGTGAAGCGGTTGCAACAAAGATTGGGGGATTCTTGAATAAATGGATGAATTAGATCAAAGTTGCTGAACAAAACGAAGAGACATAAAATAGTAGTGGCGGGACGGGGAGCGAATTGGTCAATTGAGATGAAAACTGGAAAATAAGGATAAATAGGAAGCAAAAGCAAAGCATGGAAGATTGAAAGGGAGTAAGAAGAAAGGTTTGATCAAGGTAAAGGAAAATAGCAGGTGTTTGAAGCAGATAAGGTATAGAAAGATTCTCAACAAAGCAATTGGTTGCTTAGAGACAAAGAATTTCATCTTTTCCTTAGGAATAATGTGGTTTCCTCATATGCTTTCCGCATTCATATTAAGCGTAAGGGGTAAAATAGAGCTCTCATAGAGCTAGAATAGTTTGGAGAAGGATCCACTACTGGAAATTAATTCCTTAGCACCACTATTGTTTTAAGTAAGAATATCAGCTGGCTCAGCGGATTGCATTTTTATTTGTGTTGGGGGGAGTGAAATTTGCAAAATCACTAACCCAATTTGTACACGCATCTTTGGAAATGGAAATTTTGCCACAAAACATGACTAATACAATCCAAAAAAGGAAATCATCATTGTCCAGGAAGTTAGAGACCAATTTGCTTTATTATTTTTTAACTTGGTAAGCTTTGAACATGCATAACATGAGACCAAATGTGACTAATTAGAAAGGCATATGTTAATCAACAACAGTTAGCAATGATCTGTGAAGGGCAGGGCAAATTTAGTTGGAATTTCGAAGGCAATTAGTATGTAGGCTAATGCAATAAATTTTGTGTGCATGGGTTTTCAGAAGATATTTGACTTTTTAATATGATATGCTTGATTTATTTTTAATGAGAGCACAGAGTGAGAATCCAAAAGTAGTATCAGGAATTTTTGTACTTGATGAAGTGTGAGTGGAAGGGTGACCAATGACTCATTTGCTAGGGCCTCTTTGTTTTGCTTTAATATGAAGTGAATTAGGCATTGGCACAAAATAATTACATGCAAGTTTTCAGACATACCAGTTCTGAAACCTCAACAATTTACAACTTACATGCAACTTAGAGGAAGGGCCGGAAGGTACGATCGCCAAAGTTACTGATGACTCAAAAATATTCAGAAAAGTAAGTTGTGAAGAAGGTGCATTTAGACTGCAAAGGGATACAGATGGGTTAAGTGAGTGAGCAAAGATCTGGACAGTGGAGTATAATTTGGAAAAATAAAGAAATATGGCCATCTTAGCAGAAAGAGTGAAAAAAGCATGTTATCTATGATGAGAAATTAGAGCGATCTGAGATACGGAAGCATCTGGGTGGCCTCGTATATGGCTCACAAAGGTATATGATGCAGGTACAGCTATTAACTAGGAAAAATAAGAAAATGTTATTGTTTATTGCTAGAGGAGGTGAATACAAAAGTAGGTGTTGTTATGCTTCAGTTGTACAGGGAACTGGTGAGACCATATCTAGAGTAGTGTGTACCATATTGGCCTCCTCCTTTAATAAAGGATGTATTCTGTTCGAAGCAGCTCAGAAGCTTTTTATTGAACTAAAACATGGAATGAGCGTGTTCTCTTGTGTGGAAAGGTTAGGTGCACTGGGCTTGTACATGCTAGATTTTGGAAGATTAAGAGGTGACTGGTTTAAAACATACAAGTTTCTGAGGGAACTGGAAAAGTTTCCTTTCATGGGAGAATCTAGATCTGGTGATCTTGGTTTCATTTTAAAAAAACACTTTCTGTAACAGGTAAAGTCTTGTCTTTTGTCGGAGGGATGTTAGTCTTTGAAAATTCCTCCTTTAAAAAAGGTGTTGGAATCCGAGCCTTTAAATATTTAAGGCAGAGGTTGATTGGTTTGGTAGCAAAATGGTTCTTAGGGGAAGGGAGGAACATGGATTTGTTGCTGCAATCTGATCAGCTTTGATTTTATTTAATGGTGTAGCAGGTTTGTAGGGCCATGTGGCCTACTCCTCCTCATTCAGAGGTTCCTACACATGTTTACATTTAAGACCATTGAAGAACTCAAACAGCAAATCAACAAGAAAATACTTATCCTTTGTTGCAATATTCCTAGAGACCATTAACTTAAAAAAATAAATTCAAACTTGTCAATTATCACGAAAAGGAGGATGAGTAGAATTCAAGTTATGTTTTTACAGACTGAAAAATACTATTGACTAAACAAAGCCTCTCTCAGTAACATACTTTAAACAGAAAAGTTCAATACAAACATACAAAGAAGAAGACTAAGCCACTCAACCCTTTGAGCCTGCTGCTGCATGATTTAATGAAATCAAGGCCGGGTTGATTTTAATCTGAACTCTACATTCCTGCATATCCCCTTAGTAATCAAGAATTTATTTACATTTGCCTTAAAAAAATTTAAAATTCTGCATCCCTTCAAATCATGCACCAGGATACCCAGATCTCTGCATCTCAGAGCTCTGCAATCTCTCAGCATTTGGATAATTTGCGTGTTTTTTTTCCTCCAAAAATGGACAATTTCACTTTTTCCCACGTTGTCCTCCAATTGCCAGATTTTGTCCATTCCCTTAACCTACCTAGTTCCATTTGTAGGTTCCTTGTGTCCTCTTCACTTTCTGACTGATCTATGCATCATCAGAGAAATCAGCTAACACCTTCAGTCCCTTTATCTAAATCATTTACATAATATGCAAGAAGTTGAGACCCCAGCACCAACTCCTGATGCACACCACTCCTGGCGTCCTACTGGTTCCCAGTCTGTAAGCTTGCCGATTTTCTATCCATGCTGCTGTGTTGCCCCTACATCATGAACTTTTATTTTCACACCCCTCTCACACACACTTACTTTTCGTGCATTTGAAAAGCATACTTCATAACAATATGTTGCACTGTCTTTCAAGTCGATATTCAGTTCTCCCAGAAACAATGCAACTGCTTATTTCTGCCTTTTTGCTTTTTGAGCACAGTACCCTCTAATCTTGGAATTGTTCTTCATGGTAAGAGAGTACTGGAGATTCTCACTCTAGCGCAAGCTTTGTGAATCATAAATTGTTGTTTTTTCATTGTGGCCAAGCTTCCAAGCACATTCAGGCACAGTGAACCACAGAGATCTCCAGGCTGTAACTGCTGACCTCACCAGATCCTGGCAGACTAACCCGCAACAACGATATTTCAAGGTTGTCAGGAAACTGATAGTGAAATAGCTTCCTCTGTACCCTTCCACACTCAAAACCTATTGTGACAACATGAAACACATGGACTTCAGAGATACAGGATAGCTGTTGTGGAAACCCCAATTCTTTATTATCTCTGACGTAATGGACAGTTTAAAGCACAATTATTTACAACTAGGCATTCTGAAAATTTTTCTGTATGGTCTATCCACTCACTGTGTAACACAGGTTGCTCCATTGTCTCCAACTGCAAACACTTTGTACCTCCTTCCTCTAATAATCAAAATATCCAACCAATCATTAGAACTCAGTTGGTGCTGTTACAGTGCCACAGTTGTGACCTTACCTCTTGGTCATGAGGCCTGGGTTCAATTCTAACTTGCTATGAGGTGCGTCATAATTTATTTGAGCAGGTTACTTAAAGAAGGTAACTATAACTCTGATAGGAGCAATATGCAGAAAATCATGTCCTATTATTCCTTGAGCTGTGCCAAAATGTGTAAATGCCTTTATTCAAATCACATATGGTCAATTTATCTCTCCTTACTGCTAATCTCAGGATGAGTTGGCTTTCACAAGGTTTCTTCAATAAACTCAAAAATAATTTGTTTATTCAAAACAATCCCTTATCATTTCCACAGTTGGCAAATCTGATTATAACCTAAGCTACTATGTAGAATTGAACTATGTCCCCTTAATCCCAAACATAAATTCATAGATAAGACAGCACAGCTCCACTGAGATATCATGGATTTGAAAAAATGCCAAGAAAGGTACAACTCAGTGTAGGACAGTTCCTTTCATTTGCAGTCAACAATAAGGAATTGCAGGCCATCTCAGAATGACAGAAGGTTTCCGGGTCAGAAAGAGACTAAGACTGACTGTTTAACTAAGGTTTTAACTCTGTTTAAAACCTTAAATAGATGTTTTCTCTCAAAATTACCAGCTTTTGCCAGTAAACAGTAGGTAATCCATAGTTTTCTTTGTCCTTCTGTATTTTTATTTCTAAAGAATCTTTGGATGAAACCTCTTTAATTCAGAAGTGTCAAAATTGTTCCATAGACCAGTTTCTCAGGAAATTAACTAGCCTGTGAAACAAATGTATATTTTTGTCAACTAACACTACCTGACAGACTTCAGGGCAAGTCATACAATTCCCTTCATTTTATTTTAAATTAAAGACCAAGTCCCAAAACAGAACAGTCTTATAAACCTCAATAATAACACCTTCACTTTTTATGAATTTTATAACGAGCAAAAATAAACATTGTAGCATATGCATTTCAAGATTTTAAACAGTGGAGTTTTATTCTAATAGAAAAAGAATGATATTGCACAAATAGAAAGTAAGTTTCCAGGGCCACAGAGGTTATTCATAAGTGTACTTCAGTCCACCATTAAATTCCAGTAGTCTGCTCTTAATGCATTACATTTTGGAACATTTTTTTAAGAGCAGTATTGAAGCATAGTAGGGGAATTGCTTAAAAATTTAGTAAGTTATGAATATTGCCATCTGTGAGGACTGCATAGCGCACACTGGTAGAGCAAAGTAAGTCTGAATCTCTGTTATTTTACAATATGCTAATGGTAAAGATTGACATTCTGACAGCATTGACTGTAACACATCCCATATTACTGTTTTAAACAAAAGCTTGGGAGGTGATGATGGCATGACATTGTTACTGGAAAGCAGGGGTGGTTAGCTCAGTTGGCCGGGTGGCTGATTTGTGATGTAGAGTAATGCCGACAGTGTGGATTCATTTCCTGCACTGGCTGGGGTTACCATGAAGTCCCATATTCTCAACCACTGAGATGTAGTGACCTCAGGTTAAAACACCAGTCTTCCCCCTAATGAAAGAACAGCCCTATAATCTGGTAGGGCAATGGCAATTTCTATCTCGATGCAGAGTCCCAAGTAATGCTCTGGGGACTCAGATTTAAGTCCCACCTGGGACGGTGGAATTTTTTTTTTAAAGTCTCAAATGAAAATTCTAACAGTGACCATGAAAGCACTGTCAGTTGTCAAAAACGAGCCCATCTGGTTCATTAATGTTCTTTCATACAGAATGGAAACAGACCCTTCAGTCCAACTTGTCTATACTGACTAAGTTTCCCAAATTAAACTAGCCCCATTTCCTTGTGTTTGACCCATATCCCTGTAAACCTTGCCTATTCATGTGTCTGTATGAATATCTTTCAAATGTAGTAACTGTACCTGCATATATCACTTCCTCAGGCAGTTTATTTCACAGGTGAACCATCCTCTGTGTGAAAAAGTTGCCCCTCGGGTTCCTTTTAAATCTTTCTCCTCTCACCTTAAAATTATACCGTCTAGTTTTGAACTCCCCTACCAAGGGAAAAGTCATTTGCTATTCACCTTATCTATGCTGCTCATGATTTTATAAATCTCTGTAAGGTCACCCCTCAACCTCCTACGATTCAGTGGAAAAATGTTCCAATCTTTTTAGTCTATTTTTCTATCTGAAACCCTCCATTCCCAGCAACATCCTGTAAATATTTTCTGAACCCTCTCCAATTTAATAATATCCTTCCTATAGCAGGGTGACCAGCAGTGTACATAGTACTCCAAAAATGGCCTCACCAACATCCTGTATGACCACAACATGACATCCCAGCTCCTGTACTCAGTGGTCTGAGCAGTGACGGCAAGCATGCTAAAAGCCTTCTTAAACACTGCCTACCTATTATGCAACTTTCAAAGAACTATATACCTGATCCCCTAGGTCCCTCTGTTCGACAACACTCCCCAGGACCCTCCTGTTAACTGTATAAGTCCTGCCCTTGTTTGTCCTTCCAAAAGACCTCTTATTTATCCAAATTAAACTCCAGCTGCCACTCCTCAGCTCATTGGCCCAATTGATCAAGATCCCTTTGTAATCTTAAATAACCTTCTTCACTGTCCACCAGCAATTTTGATGTAATCCACAAACTTACTGACCATGCTTCCTAAATTCTCATCCAAATTGTGAATCCATGAAATTTCAGACTCTCAGCAATGTGGTTAAACTGCAAACTTGTCTTCTGAAACATTCTGGTAAGCCATTTAGTTGTATCAAGCTGCTATAAAGTCAATATGAAACTGAACGTATCATCTTACGTTGGCCTTACCAGAAACAACAGCAGCAAGCTCAGCCCTTTTGACCCTGCAAAGTCCTCCTTAGTGGGGACAAGTGCCAAAACCTGGAGAGATGTCTCATGGAATCAAACTTTAGAATGTCCCAGATACCATCACCACCATCCTTGAACATATCCATCCCGTGGAAAGGAGAGATCCAGCAGCAACGTTCCCTCTGCCACTCCGAAGTTCAGCATGCAGCCATTGGCATTGGCACGATGATGACAGCAGTAACTTGTCGTTGGGAAGTTGCTGCCACACACAGAGGCCAGTGTCACTGGGAAGAAAATTAGAGGGAATGTAGCCCCGCAGAGGTTCTGGCACAGTGGTATACAGCCAGGAAGGAGTTGCCTGGGAGTCCAGATCCCATGAGGCCTCATTGGCGTCAGATGAAACATGGGCAAGGAAAGCTGCTGCTGATTTGTATGTAATCCCCCCACTGCCCACCCCCATTCCAGATGAATCAGTACTCCTCCACATTGAGGCTCCCCATCCAGTGTACACTCTATGCGTGCTCAATGTCCATTGCCAGGAGTGTCTCAGCAGCTATTGTTGATGGCACTGCCTAAACTGGTTGAATCCTATAGGACACAGCTACTGTCTGGATCTGCTGCAGGTGGTTTGAGAACCAGTAAAAGGAGCAAACAGTCTAGAGCTCATCTTCACCTAACTGCTTGCCAGACCTATATCTATCTATGACAATGTTAGTAGGCGTGACCACTGCGCTGTTTTTGTAGAGTTGATGTCTTGTCTTTATACATCCTCTGTCGTGCTGTGTGGCTGCACCAACGTGCTAACCGGGATAGATTTTGAACATACCTAACAACTTAAAGCACTGTGGGCCATCAGCAGAAGCAGATTTGTATTCCGAAAATAATCTACAGTCATTGAATCTGTTACTATCAGCATTCTGGGTGTTATGGTGACCAGGAATTGGACTCTCCATAGAAATACAGTGACTCTAAGAGCAGGGTAGGAATTCTGCAGCGAGTAACTCATATTCTGCCTCCCACAGACTGTCCACCACCTACTAGACCCAAGCCAGGAGTGTGATAAAATACTTTCCACTTGTCTGGATGAGTGCAGCTCATTCAAGATGTTTGACACCACCCAGGACAAGTAGCCAGATTGATTGCCACCACATCCACTTCCTCCACCACTGATGTTCAATAGAGGCTTGTGTACGATCTACAAAATTCACTATGTAATTCAGCAAGGCTCCTTAGACAGCACCTTCCAAACCCATAACCACTACCACCTAGAAAGATAAGGGTGGCAGATATAGGAGAATGCCAGCAACTGCAAGTTCCCTTCAAGCCAACTATTATGACTTGGAACTATACTGTTGTTCCTTCAGTGTCACTGAATCTGAGTCAAAGTCTTAGAGGCCCCTTCTGAACAATATAGGAGTGTACCTGCACCAAATGGACTGCAGTAGTTCAAGAAACTCTCAACCACCTTCTCAAGGGCGACCAAAGATCTGCAGTAAATGCTGGCTCAGCAAGTGACAGCCACATCCCCTAAATGAATTAAAAAAAGGTTGCCCTGGCCATTACTTACTAACATTGCAAAAAAAATTGTAATGACAAGTTTATCTGGTAGTGAAAGTTTCTAGTGCAAATTGTTTCCTACATTTTAACAGTGAATATGTTTTAAAACCAGGTCATTGGCTGTAAAGCATTTCAGGCTGCCAGGTAGTTGTGAAACACACATATGTAAATGCAACTATTTTTCTTAACATTTCCAAAATGCAGGCCTATTTCTTTTTCTTCGATGGGACGGGGACATTGCCAGCAAGCCCAGCATTTATTGCCCACTCCAAATTTCCCAGAGGGTAGTTCAGAATGATTAACACTGCTAAACATCTGAAACTTTGAGACCAGGTCACAAATGGCAGATTTTATTGCATTGGTGAAGCAAATGGATTTTTACAACAATCCAATGACCACCATTTACGTGACCACCTTTAAAATGGTTTTTTTTTAAATTCCAGATTAATATTGAATTCAAAATTTTCACCATCTACCATGATAGGATTAGAATCCACGTCCCCAGAACTTTAAACTGGACCTATGGATTAACAATATGATGCCACAACCCTGGCATTATCATAAAAGACACTGTCACCCTGCTGATGAAAGGCAGTGTGACATTTTTGATTACATTGATGCATTACCTTGTACACAATTCACAATAGTCTCACCCCAGTTTTGTTGCATCCTTTGCCTTTCAGTTGATCAACTTCAGAATTTTTGTCTGAAGTATTTTTCAACACCTCAGACTGTCATATTCTTGTATCCCCCTCCAGTTGCTAGCTTGCTTTGCCCTGCACCCTGCATCTTCCCTTTCAAAAGGGCCATAGTGTGATGGTGACTTCCAAATATTTACATTATGTAAATCAAGATAACCACTACCTATTGCATTGAAAACAAATCTATTAGTGTTATTCTGATCAGTTTTTTTGTGATCAGAGTATTGGCAGTATATGGATAAGTTGGATTTGTGCCAAACTTCTGAGGTCACTGGTTGAACAGGATTGGGAAACTGAGCCTGCTGAATTTCCTGGGCATGACTGACAGCTGTGGGACTCACAGGGATCAGTGTTGGGACTATAGCTATTCACATTATACATGAACAATCTGGGTGAAGGAACTGAGGATATTATTACTAAGTTTGCAGATGACGCAAAGGTAGGTGGAGGGCAGGTACTGTTGAGGAAGTGAGGAGGTTGTAGAAGGATTTGGACAGGCTAGGAGAGTGGGCAAAGAAGTGACAGATGGAGTACGACATGGCAAAGTGTTCGGTTATACATTTTGGTAGAAAGAGTAGAGGTATACGGTCAAGGCTTCAGAAATCTGAAGCGCAAAGGGACCTGTGAGTCCTAGGTTAAAGCGCAGATTCAGTTGGCCATTAGGAAGGCAAATGCAATGTTGGCATTCATTTCAAAAGGGCTGGAAAACGAGATCAGAGATACACCTCCGAGACTGTGTAAGGCTCTAGTCAGACCACACTTGGAATATTGTGAACTATTTTGGGCCCCATTTCTGAGGAAAGATGTGCTGGCTTTGGAGTGGATTCAAAGCAGTTTACACGAAAGATCCCAGGAAGAAGGTCCTGTCATAGGAGGAGCGGTTGAGGACTCTGGGTCTGTACTTGATAAGAGTTGAGAAGGATAAGGGGTATCTGATTGAAACTTACAGAATACTAAGAGGCTTGGATGAGTGGATAGTGGAGAAGATATTTCCACTAGTAGGAGAGACTAGTACGCAGAGGGCACAGCCTCAGGGTGAAGGGACGATACTTTAGAACTGAGATGAGGGAGAATTTCTTCAGCCAGAGGGTGGTGACTCGGTGGAACTCATTGCCGCATAGGGCTGTGGAGACCAAGTCATACAGTCTATTTAACACAGAGACAGAAAGCTTCTTGATTGGAAAGGGGATCAAGGGTTATGGGGAGAAGGCAAGAAAATGGGGTTGAGTAACATAATCAGCCATGATTCACTACCCTAATTCTGCTCCCTATATCTTATGATTCCTATCCAACCTTTCTTATTGAATAATACTGAATAAAAACCTTGAGAAAGACTTTGTGATTCCTGGTGTGAATTTCCTCAAGTCTTGCCACTTAGTGTATCACTAGCATATTATCAGGATCTGAAGATCAGTTTATTCTCAGCTGTCTCAACTAATAATATTTCCTATCTTGAATTGGTCTGTAAACGAAGACCCCAGTTGAAGATTGGAGACTTGGGCAAGGAATCAGAAAGCAGCCAAGGAAGGTTTGAGAGAAACATCTGCTTTTTTTCCCTTTACCATGTGTTAAATGACTGAAGAAATGCACATGTGGTTAATTTATCCAGTGCCTTCTTTGGTGTAATTAAAAACTTAAATAATCTGTTTCCTTTGGTTACCATTGACCATTAAACCATCTGGAGTTTTAATTTCTAGTCTAAACTGGGAAAAAAACACAAAATTTTGCTTAAATAATTCCCCAAAAAAAAGAAAACCATCAGCACAGCTGTCTAATTATACTTACGCCCATTTCCCATTTACTTGCAAACATCCCTAGGGGAATGTTTTCCAGACATGCTGGGTTATTCTGTGGGATTATCTCTATTTAACACAATACAGTGCAAAAAAAAAACAACCACTTAAAGCTGGTTTTGGCATAATGTGAGTGCTCCTCTCTTTTAGGAGTAGTTAGGTCTGCAAGCACTTAGCCATGGAGCTATATCGTGATACTTGAACCATCTCACTCCAAAAGTCTGACTGAGTTTTAAAATAAATAAAATAATTTTTCACCCAATGCCAACACATTCCAAGCACTTGGAACTTATGCTTCCCTCACCAAACTACTGGTTGTTACTTTCCAAAAAAAATTATTTGAAAGACAACGTGGTTTCCACTTGTCATTTAATTGCAGAAGCTTCATATAATTATTCATTGACAGTAGTGTCAATTTGTTACAGGGCAATAGATACCCATCACACTAGAAATTTGGCAAAAGTATAGCAGACAAAAGAAATTACTATTTTTCTTGATTGTGTTTGGTAAAACTAGCGATTCAATAAGTAGCAAATGGAAAATGTGCCAGTAAATAAGCAACAAGGACACCTGCTTCAATGACACAAAGTATTATGATCACGTTTCTGTAAGATTTTGAGGTTTACTTTATGTTTTAATGCTAAGACCTACTGACTTACAATTATAGACAGTTAATTTTGGAAGAGAACAATTTTAAACCATTTACCAGTCCTGATAGAATGACTTTGTAATTGTGTACAAGTTATTTTTCTTCAAACGTTTCACAGAACTGAATATAGTTTATCACATTAAGTACAAAATAAATTATACTCAAGGTAAAAGCAGTAGATTCAGTCATTTACAATGAAATACGAGCTTTTGGTTTCTGGCTGACTAGGCACATGCCTCCTGTTCTTTACTCTTGACTGATGTCCTCCTTCTGTCTTCGGTTGTCAGTTACGTGAGTAGGATTCGTACCTTATCAACATATTTAAGTGCGTGAACACCGAGGTGAGAAAGTATCCATGAAGTTCCCTAAGCAGGAAGCAGTTCAACCTTTGCCTCCAGGCAATAATCAAGACCAGCCCGACTACTGTCATCGAGCTGCAGTACATAGACGATGCCTGCATGTCTGCAGTCAGAGGTCTAGATACAAGCCATCATCAACGCGTTCCCTGGAGCCTGTGACAGAATAGGCCTCAGACTAAATATCCAGAAAACAAAGGATCTCTAGCAGCTTGCTCTTGCTACACAAGATGGCTCCCTGACCATCAAATTCCACAGCAAGCCCCTGGACAATGTGAATTATTTCCCATTCCTAGGGAGCCTCCTCTCAGACCGAGCAGACATAGCCAATGAAATCCAGACTCCAATGCTCCAGTGAAGCCTTTGGTTGCCAGAGGAACAGTATGTATAATATTCTCGAACCCAGCACCAAACTTGTGATCTGCAGAGCATCTGTGGTCTCCTCTCTTCTGTATGCATCAGAAACATGGACCATGTACAACAGACATCTGAAATCTCTGGAGAGTTCTCGCCAGCGCAAAATCCTGAAAATCCACTGGCAGGATAGGCATACCAACGTGAGTGCCCTCTCCCAGTCTGATATCCCCAGTATTGAGAAACTGGTCACACACAACCAGCTGTGGTGGGTGGTCCGCATTGCCCACATGCCTGACGCAAGACTCCCTAAACGAGTGCTCTTCTCTGATCTCTGCAATGGTTAGTGATCTCTAGGGGGAAGAGGAAACGCAACAAAGGTACCCTTGCCAGCCTCCCTAAAAAATGTGACATTTACACCGGCCTGTAGGAATCACTTGCTTTAGAGTGCACATACTGAAGAAGAAGCATCCACTAAGTCACAAGCCACTTAGAGCATATATTGAGTAGAGCACGTGGATGCCAAGCATAAGCTGCAGAAAGACCATGCAGAATCTAGTGTGTCCCACACCTCCCACACCTCCCACCCCCATCAAACACCACCATTTCTACTGATGGCGGAGTCTGAAGCTCCACCATTTTACTCATCACCATTTTCTCAAGAGCAGTTAGGGAAGGAAAGTAAATGCTGGCACAGCCAGTGATGCCCACATCCCATAAATAATCACGTAGATTTCTGCAGACTTCTGTAGCAAGTATATCCTCTCTTAGGTAGCGAGACTGAAACTTCTCACAATATTCCACGTGTGGGCTCACCAAGTCCCTGTAAACTGCAGAAAGTCATCCCTACTTCTGAGCATAAATTGTCTCACAATGAAGGTAAATATACCATTTGCCTTCCTAATTGTGTGTTGCACCTGCCTGATTCATTGACTGGTGTAAAAGGGCACTGAGATGCCTTTGTGCATCCACACTTCCCAATGTATCCCCATTTAACAAATACTGTACTTTTCTGTATTTTTCCCCCCACGTTGAAGAATGTATCAAGGTGCACCGCATCTGTCTTGTATTTGCCCACTCACTAGACTTGTCTAAATCACCTTGGGGCCTCCTTCCATCAACTTCATAACTCACGATCCTGCCCAGTTTTAGTTGTCCACAAACTTTGAAATGTTGCATTTTATTCCCTCATCCAAGTCATTTATATAAATTGTGAATAGCTGGAGCCTAAGCACTAATCCTTACAATACCCCACCACCACCCCACTTGGAAAAAGACTCATTTTTTCCCTACTCTGTTTCCTGGCTGTCAACCAACTCTCAATCCATGTCAGAATATTACAGCATATTCTATGTGCTTTAACTTTGCCCACTAACCGTCATGATGGACCTTATTAAAAGCCTTCCGAAAATCCAAATTGCACCACATCCACTGGTTCTCCCTTATCTATTCCACTAGTTACATCCTCAAAAAAGCTCCAGTAGATTTGTTAAGCATAATTTGCCTTTCATAATCCCATGCTAGCTTGATGTTTGATGTATTTCTGTTATCATGTCTTTTAGGATAAATTCTAAAATTTTCTCACTACTGATGTGACATTAACTTGTCTGTAATTCTCTTTGTTTGCCCTCCTCTCGCGCTCTCGCTCTCGCTCTCTTTCTCCCACTACATTTGGGATAACGTTTGGCATCCAATCTGTAGGAACTGCTCCAGTGTCTGTAGAATTTAGGAAGATGTGGGGAATGATCATAAAGCTATATGATTCCAGTAAATTTATCTACGACCTTAAATAAAATCATGGCCTCTTTAAACTGGAATTTCAATTTTTCTTTATAAATGTTTGTAAATAAATGTTGTTTGAATCAGAACCTTTGACCGCGTGAAAATTCGAGTGCTTTCAGGTTCCAAACATAGACCACAGCTTAGTACACTGTTGGCTGAATCTAAATAGAATTTAAATGATTAATAATTACACATTTGGTATTGAGCATGGTATTTGATTCTGGGGCAATATCCAACTGCTTGTGATGCAGCAATGTAGGAAAAACAAATCTAAAAATATCTACTGTTCCTACTAAATATTTGTGCACAAATGAAAGAAATCCAATGTTGTTGAGATGAAAGCCAATTTGTTATTGAAACAAGCAGTTGTATATGTAGCATAAAATTTTAAGAAAAGGAAGCAAAACAGCATTTCTTTTCTGTTGACTTGTTTCAACGTGGCTTTTTTTAAAATTAATTCTAGCACGTCTCTTTTTATCTTCAACTTCTATAAATTGTATAAAGGGAAATAGATCAACTCTCAGGAATGATAGACTAGTCAGCTTAAATATCCTTGGTGGAAGGATTATGTATTTCTTGCACAAAAGATATGATAAAAAGAAACTAAAGCCCAAAACTATAATGAATCACCATGGATTCCAAGGTTGGGGTGGGACTGGGGGCAGAGGAAACCGTGATCATACTTTACCAGCCTTAACAAAATGTTTGATCTGGTTACAGAGGCGGTAGATCAGAATAATGTATTGACGTAGATTTCTTAAAGGCCTTTGATAAGCTACTACCTAAGTGGCTCTCAGCTAAGCAGAAGGAATCATAGGATAGAAAGCAATCTGGTTCTGAAACCAAGAACAGAGGTTGAGGTTAAAAGTAGCTGCTGCAGTTGGCAAAATAAATAGGAAGAGGTGTTCCACAGGAATTGGTGCTGACACCAATGTAGTTCAAAGTTTACAATGTGACTAGCTTCAAGAATGGAGGTTCAATCATAAAATTTGTTAATGAATTTGGGAGCTGTTGGTAAGACAGGGTTGCAAACAAATACAGGAAGGAATGAATAAAATTCAGGATGATCGGGCATGTAATCTGCAAACAAATTTCATTATAGAGATCAGTTGATGTATTTGGTTAGAAAAATAAAGCAGCCAAGTACTCCTTGTAAAATTATTATATAAATGAATTAGGAGCAGGAGTAAGCTACTCAATCCGTCGAGTCTGCTCTAACACTCTAAGATTATGACCAATCTGATTTTAACTGCAAAACCAGATTCCTATCTATCCTGAAAATGTTTTGCCCCTTTACTGAATAAGACTCTCAATAATTTTACCTTTGAAATATTCAAAGACTCTGCGCTCTTCAAAGAACAAGAGAAATCTGAACAAACTGATATACACATTAATTCAAACAGCAATGCAGTTTTTTTAAAACCAACAAATGCAAGAAAGTGGGTTAATTTTTTGAGGGTTAGAATTCAAAAGTAGAGGTAAAAGCTAGATAAATTTGAAAGGAAGACCAGGATGCTAATTAGATGAAGTTAGTGTGGAAAAACAGTCCTATAGAGCAAGAGCAGAGGCATCGACCTGTTGAGATGAATGGCCTGTTTCTGTGCCATGCAATGCTATACCATTTAGTGATGGTGAAATTACTGTAGAATGCCTGACTGTCACTCAGAATGAATGCAAAGAATAGCAACTGCTCTGTACATGCAAAAAAAAAGTTAATATATTTAAAAAGTTGGAAATGAGAAAATAATACTTTTAAGTCCTACTGTTGGGCAACCAGTGAACCTCATTGTGATCTGAACCTCATTCTTTGTAATAGTACTGTTCTTTCTGTTATTATAATTTCATGTTTAATCATAGTTCATTTCACCAAGAAATCTGTGACTAGTTTGCAATTCAAATATCTTTCAAAAACTCGAGCTTAAAAACTGCAAATCCAGTGCTTGCTTTTTGTGGGGCACAGGGAGGTTAAACCGAGCCTCCCATCTGCTCCCCCAGGTGGTGGTAGAAGTTCCTTAGGCAATATTTTGAAGAAAAGCAGGGGGTGTCTTCCCACTATTTCTCAGTCAACATCTCAACAGCCCCTGCCCACAGAAAAGATAAGCATGCCTGGTCCTTGTTGTTTGTGGGATCGATCTTATCATTTTTGACGATAAGAAATAAGCAGGACGATACCATTGTGACCCTTCGAACCTGCTGCACCATTGAATAAGATCATTGCTGATCTGATCTTTCCTCCTATCCCCTATCTCATTGACATAACATATTTGTTTCAAGAAGCCACGTTTCATTCTTACAGACTGCTCGGACTAGGAGCTAACTGGGCAGAGTTTGGCTGCCTCCTTAAAATTTTAAGTTTGCAGATTTAGGTTGGAAAGCATACTTCAGTGTGAGGTCCAAGTCAAGACTGCTGCCGCCGCCACCCACCTTCCCCCGCCCCAGCTCCCAATCTCATGGCCATTTTCACAGAACATCCCTTTTGTCCCTACTGAAACATACCCCATACCTACAAAGTAATGACAGCATCATTCCTTTAATGGCACATCTTTGGTTGATTGTAAACATCGCTATCCACAACTTAGTTACTAACATAGGCAATGAACTGCTGGGTTTCAGTCTTCCCTGGAAAATCTGGGCAACCCCAAGGGTAGTGGATGAGTCATGGAAGACATGTCCACTTTCTCTGTCAGTGGATCGTGAGGGATGGCTCAAATTGTGATTGCGGCATGTCAAAGCAACCATAACTGACATTGAACTTGCTGTGAGGTAACCAGTCCTGATGGCATCACAACCATTTACATAGTATGACCTGGAGTAATTCAATAGATTGTTAATCTCAAGCTTAAAAGACCATAGTATATGAGAGCAGAAGTAGTCCATTCAGCCTATCAAATCTGCTTTGCCATTCAATGAGCTCATGGCTGATTTGATAATTCTTAACTACACATTCCTTTTCCCCCATAACTCTTGATTTCCTTAGTAATTAAAAATCTGTAACTCAGCCTTGAACATACTTAATGACTCCGCCTCGACAGCTCTTTGCGGCAAAGCATTCCACAGATTCAGTACCTCAGAGGGAAAAGTAAACCTCATCTCTTTAAAAATGGGTGATCCCTTACCCTGAGACTATGCCGTCTCGACCTAGACTCTCCCATAAATAAAAATAACCTTTCTGCATCTACTCTGTCAAGTGCCAAAGAACCTTGCATGTTTCAATAAGGGCTTTTTTTTTCATTCTTATGAACTCCAAAGAACATAGGCTGAACCTACTCAACCTGTCCTCATATGACAGTCCCCTCGAACGCAGCATAAACCTAGCGTACATTTTCTGAACTGTCTCCAATGCCAGTGAATCTTTCCTCAGATAAAGGCACCAAAACAGTTTGCGCCATTCTGTGTAGCCTGATTATTACCTTGTATAGTTTAGCAACACTTATGAGGTTCTGAAGAAGGGCCACTGGGCTTGAAACAGTAGCTCTGTTTCTCTCTTGGCAGCTACTACCAGACCCGCTGAGTTTCTCCAGTAATTTCAGTTTTTGTCAGCCCTCCATTTTGAGCCATCCATTATTCAAAAGAAAGTAAATAACCGAAGAGCATGAATTTATACACGTTATTACAGAAGAGCTTCACATAGAGTCATAGAATCATACAGCGTGGAAACAGACCCTCCAGTCCAACCAGTCCATGGTGAACATAATACCAAACTAGGAGATTGTAAGAACTGCTGATACTGGAGTCAGGGATAACACAGTGTGGAGCTGGAGGAACACAGCAGGCCAGGAAGCATCAGAGGAGCAGGAAAGCTGACATTTCTGTCCCTTCTGAAGAAGGGTCCCAACCCAAAATGACCGCTTTCCTGCTCTTCTGATGCAGCCTGGCCTGCTGTGTTCCTCCAGCTCCACATTGTGTTATAACCCTAAACTAACCTAGTCCAACCTGCCTGCTCCTGGCCTATATCCCACCAAACATTTCCTATTCATGTACTTATCCAAATGTCTTTTAAACATTGTAATTGTACTCGCATCCACCACTTTCTCAAGAGGTTCATTCCATACGCAAACCACCCTCTGTGTTTAAAAAAAAAATTGTCCCTCCAATCTTTTTTAAATCTCTCCCCTCTCATCTTAAAAATGTGCCCTGTAGTCTTGAAATCTCCCATCCTAACTACCGTTAACTCTCTATACCCCTTATTATTTTATAAACTTGTGCAAGGTTACCTCTCAACCTCCTATGCTCCAGTGAAAGTAGTCCCACTCTATCCAGGCCTTTCTTTATAACTCAAACCTTCCATACCTGGCAGCATCCTCGTAAATCTCTTCTGAACCCACTCCAGCTTAATAATATCCTTCCTATAACTGGGCAACCAGAACTGAACACAATGTCCTGTACAACCTTAACATGACTTGCCAACTCCTATACTGTGGATCACTCTAAAATAGAATTGCTGCTGTGGTGTAGAAAAACTTAATAACCAGTAAGTACACAATTGCATGACAAAGAGGATTAAGGGAAAGAACTAGTTAATCTGTTCTCGTGGCATCAGTTGACAGTGGAATGTTGAGCCGCAAAGCAGGAGAATTTGATTTTGTTTTTTATAAATAAAATTTTGGGATTCTTAATGTCAACTTGAACTTCTGAGATGATTAAACCAGGAAAGTCAGCCAACCATTTTATTTAAAGGATAACACTACCATCACTTCAACAGTACCTCAGTTGAGGCATAACTTGTCACTGGAGATTTTATGATGAACTTGTATTTAATTGTAGTCGTGGTGAAAGGTTTATTAACAATGATAATATTGGGGTTAGAGTTTTTAAAGTGTGCCACAGCTCAAAAGTGTTAATTGCCACAGTTGAAGACAAACTCAGATTTTGTATTGTATAAAGTTTGGTGAGGTACAGTCACTTTGAAAGATGTAATTTTAATGACAGCCCTTGCACTCATGAATGTAGATCATAATTTAACATTGCATTATTAACTATCAAATTATATTCCGGCCATAAAGCTTCAGATGTAAAATAGTGCAGCAATGTATTCATGTTCATTTTAAAACATAATGTACATAAAGATTACACCAAGTGGTATATTTTTCAACTTGAGAAAAAGGTTGTAGAAGTTTAACAACTAATTCAGAAAGCTTTTTGGTGTTATTGTGCGATTATTTACTGCTGCTCCTAACATGATTCAGCCTTCCGTTGAGAATGTATTCATAATTTAGATCAATAGAAGTCAACAGAATTTCTAAAATGTATTTGTCAGAATTCTTTTGCAGTGAGTGTAAATAACTCCTCAATATTATTTGAATTGTAACACTGAAACTAAACAGAGAAAATTTACTTTTGTATATAACATCTTTCAAACCTCTCAGACATCCTGGAGAGCTTAGAAGAGAACATGAGAAATTAGGTCAGTATTTCCTTTAAAAGGCGGTACCTCTTCTGGTGCAGCTCAGCACGACCCTGAAATGCCAGTTGAGATTATGCCCTCAACAAAGATGTTAGAATCTAAAACCTCCTGACTCAGGTGGGAGTATTAGCAATTGTCCAGGTTGCCGGCTAAATAGTTCTTCTCTACGGGGAAAAATTCCAGCAACTTTTCAAATCATATTCTCTCAAATTTGCTGCAATGATGATTACAGCAAAAATTTTAAGAAGTTGTGCTTTGTTTTTGTTTTCGTATGTTTCCCTTGGCGAATAGTTTGGAATATTGGAAGAACTTGCAAGCCAGTTCACAATCTTCCTTGACCGTTTTGTCTTCAAGTCTTCTGGCTCAGGAGCAAAAGTGCTATCAGCTGAGTCACAAGTCTTCTAGCAAAGAGGTTACTTTATATTAACTATGTCACCTTCATAAGATGTATATCGTTTGCAGCAGACACGTATGAACAAAATGTTGAGCATAGTATAATTACAGTGTAAAGCAGAATTTACATTTCTCGTGTAATATTAGCAACGTTTTAAAGCATCACATCATTGAGCTTTCAAAGGTATGAGATGTCATTATGCATTAAGATGTTTAAGGAAGACATTTGTTGCATCTTCAACTAGTTCTGTAAAGTGGTAAGAAAATTATCTACACCTATTTCATCAGTGACATGCAAATCTTGTGATAGAGTCACACAGCATGAAAACAGACCCTTCAGTCCAATTTGTCCATGCTGACCAAGTTTCTCGAACTAAACTAGTCCCATTTCCTGTCATTAAGGGATGTAATGTTTTTACCCTATCTGTTATGTTGTTTCAATAAATTTATTGAACGGGATTGCAGCAATGGGGTACTGCTGTCTTACTTAGACCACAGCAGCACAGAGGCAAGAAATAGGAGCTGTTCATACACCCCGGACTGCCTGTGATCATGACCACAGGAGATCTGTTAGTTTATATGAATTTAACTTCAGCCAAAAGTTTTAATACTATATTTAACTTGCCCTCAGGCAGCTTTCTGGCAAGTGACAAATCTATCATATAATGTTCCATTCTGTGTTAAATTTGTGGGCTAACCTGAAATTTGTTTTTCTCTTCCGTTTTTTGTCTGTCAACAGATGTCAGACTCAAAATGTTTAAGTGAGTCGTACTATACTATAATTTGGTGCTATCGTGAGCTGAAATGTAATTGTCATTCATCAAGTTGTATTGTCGTGTTTGTTTTCTATATCTAAGTAAAATCCAAGCTCATTAACTGATGCCTAGCTTCTGAGAATTTGTACATAACAAATCATCCTTGTTATTTTATACGAGGCAATAGTTCAGAAGTGTGAAACAAAAAACAATGTTTTCAAAGGACCTGGAAATGCCCGTTACAGAGTACGAATGTCAGCAAACCTGCTGCTTACCTTAGATGGTTACAATATAAAGCGGTAATTTATGAAAGAAGTTTGCTATCATTCTCACAATTCAGATGATAGAAAAACCTAGTGTTAATTGTAAATAAGCTTCAAAGTATGGTTAAAATGTACATTTGTAAGTTTTTTGCATCACAAAATAAAGTATCTTTTATTCTGAGATTATATGTATTCCGTATGACAATGAACAAACTTTCTGCAGACGTCTTATTCTATTGGAAAAATCTCAAACATTTTAAAATTAAAATGGATAAAATTATAAACATGTTACTGAATCTACAGTTCAAAGAAAACTTAATTCCGCAGGAAAATGAGGATACTGTACATGTGAGAGATATGTTTAGTTTTAATTAGGACATGCCGAAACCTCCTAAATTATAGTCTGGTTAAAATTGCATGCTGTACAGTCTGTGTCTGAGAAGGAGTTTTGCAACTAATATGAAATCAGGGAGCAGAAAATAAGCTCTGCTAACAACACTCCCTGCATATATATATATGAATGTCTAGACGGTTTCTTCCTTCAACACAAACTTTATTTCCCCTTGTTGGCACCATCTAATGGCCAGTGTAAATAGAATATCATAAATATATTCTTTAATGTGGTATGATTTTATTACAGCTAAACTTCCATAAAAAGATTGTTTAGATGAGACAGTTTACATCTGCTGACAGAACTCCTCCAGTCTCATTAGTTGTATTTAAAATTTGAATAATATTTTGTAAGATGGCTGTGCTCAACTTGAAGGTATCCGAGTCAATATTATTTTATGTACTTTTGTCTTGTCTGTTATTGGATAGGTGTCTACAAAATTACTAGAGTAAAGAGCTAAAATCTTTTTCCTGAAGCATCCCATGATATACTTTATTAAATTCAACCTGCGATCTGTTTGAAGAGCAGTTAGCTTTTATCTTATGAGCTTTGCATCTATGTAGAGTACACATATTAGCCATCGCAAGAAACGTTTATTTCCTGTGTACAAAAGGAAATGTTATCTTGATATTTGCAACACATGATTTGTTAAAATGGATCTGTTGGACCTGATCTTGAAAATAACCTAATTTATGAAGTTTATTGCTACTTTTCTGCTAACCTGCATTCAGTTCTCGGTAAAACTGTTTTTGCATCTGTAACAGTCTAAGAATGTCATGTCTTGCCAATTTGGAGGGTGTGGTTGCACAATAGTGAGCAAGGGGCTTTAATTCTCAGCTCTAGGGGAATTAGAGATGGGCAGCCAATACTGGCCTTGTGAGCTTACGTGTTCTTTGTTAAATGACAGTGGGAGGAGGCAGTGCCATAATGATGATAACTGATAACCCATAGTCCCGGGCCAACAATCTGGGGACCTGAGTTCAAATCCCACCCTGGCTGATGGTGAAGTTTGAGTTCAATAAAATTAAAACAGTTCAATGATTACGCAACCACTGTCAATTGTTGTAAAGATACCTTCTGGTTCACTAATGCCCCTTAGGGAAAGAAATCTACTGTCCTTGCCTAGTTTGGCCTATATGTGACTACAAATCCAGAGCAATATGGTTGACTCTTAACTGCCAAAGTTCAGGGATATATACATTGTATTTCAGTTGACAATTGAAGGTATCTGCATAGATTCGAAGTGCTCTTCAATGGGAATTTGAAGATGTGAGGACGATGCTTCATAACATCAGTATTGTTGTATTTCATTTATACTTAATTAACATTATGGCCAACACTTAATGGCTGGAGATGTGACAGCCAAAATAAGGTCCCTATACTTTTCAAATTGGATCAACTTCTGCTGTAGTTGAAATGAGACTAGTCCAGATGGAGGGGATGTTTAATCACAGTCACAGAGGAGTAACATAAATGTCCCAATGTGTGCGAGTGTAGACAAGCTAAAAGAGGAAGATTTTAGAGGGGTGATAAAACTTAAAAGTGAAAGTTGCAAAGTTTTGGGCATAGAATTCCAAATAATGGGAATTAAATAGCTGACTGCCAGTGGTTGGTAGAGAAAACAATGAGCCAAAATCGGAGGAACAGAGAACTCTGGAGATTGTAGGTGGTTGCAGAGATGTGAAGAATGATGCTCCAAAGTCATGGAAATGAGGCGAGAATTTAAAATCTAAGCTGTTCAGGAGCCTACTGTCTTTCTATGTACATGAGCACAAGAATGATGGATGAACGGGTGCGAGACAAACACAGGTAGCAGTGTTTCAAATGAGTATATAGAGCATGATCAGCCATCCAGACGAACATTGGATTAATTAAGTTGGTCACCTGGTGACAATGTTTGAGGAAGGAAGTCAGCAGAGACCAGAGGCAGCAAATATTAAGGAGACAGGATTTGGCAGCATTTATGTAGTTGAAATGGATTCACATTTATGGAGTACCACAATCCAACTCTACCAGCTAAAAGACCGGTGGAGAGTCTGCCCCAATGACTGCCCGATAGCAATTTAAGGCTGGGTGTAGGATTGTATGGGGTCCGAGGTGAGACTTCTGCCACCTCCCTTTTATATCCCTTCTAGAGAGCTGCTGGCCAGCCTGATTGGCTCGTTAAGGGCCTGAATAGGCCTGCCACCGTTGCTCTCTCTTCCCCGGTCAAATAAAATTTCAGACAATTGGAGGTGAGTAAGGAATGAGAAGGCTTGCTACTGGATTTTATATGCCCTCCCTCCATTCAGACCTCCTAGTAGGGGAGCATAGAATCCAACCAATGGATCTGGAAGGTCAGTTCAGTGTCCAGTTCAATAACAAGATTGGTTTTGAGATATTCTGAGGCAGTGGTTGCTAGAGCAATGAAATTAATGACAAGAGTTTGACAGGTGGTTTCAATCCTCCACATGTTTAGAGGATAATATACCTTGTCCATTGCTAAGTTTTAGTCAAGTAGCCTGCCGCCATACAGGAGAGAAAAAAAGTGGGAACTCACCATATTTTGTTTGAATTGAATCATTGTAAATAAGAAACAGAAGGAGACAAGGATCAATTCCTATGTCAAGGACACAATCCGGACACTGGTCAAAACATCCCCCTTTTGGGGGGGTGAGGGACAAGAGATGGTACAGTCAACTGTGACAATAGCTCTGTCAAGGAAGTGGAAAAGAGAAAATAAAACACTTCAAGAATGACAAGGTCTATCACTGACTGTGATCAAGGCTTAATCACCTGGCTTGATTTTGATGTTGTCCAGAATTGGATCGTTTGCTTTTGTGCTCAGAGGCTGCAGATGGAAAGATTGACTTTTTGGGAGATTGCAATGAGTTGTTTGTTACCATTGACCCTTCACTTAGGAGGACCTAGTGACATAGGACCAATATAGACAAGAAACATGTAAGCAATCTATATTTAGCAGAGATTAAAAGTGACTTATCAACATTCTGGAGATACTTTTGACCAGAAATTGAACTGTATTAGCTATGTAAACCCAGTGGCTAGAAGAGCACGTCAGAGGCTCAGAATTGTGCAGCAAATAATTCACCACCTAACTCCCCAAAGCCCATCTACAAGGCACAAATCAGGAGTATGATAGAATACTTTCCACTTGTTTGGATGAATGCAGCTCCCGCAATACTCAAGAAGCTGGACACCATCTAAGGTAAGTAGTCGCTTGACTGGCATTACATCCATAAGCATCCACTCCATCTACCACTGATACTCAGTAGCAACAGTGTGGACCTTGACCAAATGCACTATAGGAATTTGCAAATGTTCTTTAGACAGCACCTTCCAAATCATTTCAAGAAGGCAGCTCACCATCATCTAAAGAGAAACGAGGGATGGGCTATAAATGTTGGCCCGACCAATGACACCCTTAATCTCAGAAGCAAATTATTTTGTAAAGTTCTGCAACTCAGCAAGCACAATCAAATTGTGCACTGTCTCCAACATAAAATCATACACTGGTTTTACTTGATCCCCTAGTTAAGGGGATAAAATAATTTTAAAATTGGATTCAATGCTTAATACCTAAAACAGTCAACATCAAACTTCAAGATAACAAGCATGGGGCTGGATGAACACAGCAGGTCAAGCAGCATCATAGGAGCAGGAAAACTTGACGTTTCGGGCCTAAACCCTTCATCAGAAATGGGGGAGGGGAAGAGGGTTCTGAAATAAATAGGGAGAGAGGGGGAGGTGGATAGAGGATGGACATCAAACTTCATGCATTTATTGGTCATGTATTTTTTTTAGGGCTGACAAATTGCTACTTCTTTTACTAACTCAGGTCTTCAACAGTATAATTGTATAAATATTGCGTGTTAATAGAGATAAAGTACTGTTCCTAATTATATTCTTATTTCCCAGGTATCATAGTTTCTATCAGAAATGTCCCCATGGGTTTTACCTTTCATGTGGTTATTTATATTGCATCGCATTGCAAGTTTACTGATCTGCAGTTTTCAGCTTTAATTAAAAGACTGAATGATGAGCTGCTCCATAATCTAAGCAAAGTGTATTCTGTGAACTTCCTTTTAATTTCCATTCTCTGAAAATCATTGCAGACGAAGATTAGATCTCTTCCATTTATTCTGTCAGGCAAAACTATAACCTAACTGAAGATCTTATTTTTAAATTTGGCTCACATTGCACACAGAGGAAATGTTATTGTGCAGAAGTTCAAACATGTAGAATATTGAGGGTAAGTAAACCATGCCCCAACGAACTTGAGTCTTCAGCTTTAACTAGTGAACCAGGAGAAGTTTATTTTAGGGCCACGTACTCATTGTTGGCAATGATACTGAATACCAATCGTACTTGGGAAACTCGCATCATTATTTCTTAGCTACCAAAGGAAGAAAGACTGTTCAAGGCATGATATAAGGAAGAATTGCATTTCCAATGAAGACATACAGTATACAGTACCTCCATTAGTTTGAGAAGCTCTGTCCCAAATCTTATTTACAGTTTGTCAGATTGGTACTTGTTTTCTTGTTTCAGCTTTTATCTAGTATAGGGTTTTGTGGTGCTGTTGGTTTGGAAATATTCCAGAGTAGCAGCCAAGACAGCTGCTGTGGGGTATGGGTACAGCCCAATCATCTTATCCTTTTCACTTTTAATTAGCTGTATTCAGTCTTTAGGGTGAACAAAAGTATGCACTTGTGTAAGAATTAGAGGAACTGGTAATGAGTGCCTCAAATATATCATTACCAGGAATATCTGTATTCACTACTGTGAACTGTGCAGAGAAAAGCATAGCACAATACCAAGAATGGCATTGTATAAAGTGGCAAATGGAACTTCCGCAAGAAAAATACCTCATAATTCAAAGTCATTCACTTCAGTTTATTGGCAATAATTTTCCAATTTACTTCACTATCTATGTTTCTTAATTGAAACTTGATTTGCACAAAAAAGTGGCAATTGTTTTTCGGGAAATTGATTGTAGCAGCAGTTTAATCAACTCAGATTCTCTTTGTGGCCGTTTGCACTTCTGCTCTGCATCTCAATAGCCAAAAAAGAAATTTTGCTGCAAGATTTAGAAGATATGAGGTTGTCCAGAGATTTAGAATCTAGAGCCAGATTGAAAACGCAAAGTTGATGTTAACTGTTAAAGCAACAATCACGTCATTTTTGTTTGGTAAGGGCAGGGATACATGTTGAACTGCGTCATCAATGTTGCTACAGGTAGTAGTAGAAAGAGAAAATATAGTTGATGTTGTTGCTTTTAGCGATTGGCACAGGAAAAAAGTGATTGGAGTCAAGAAGCCTTTATTATTTTCACTGTGTATTTTTAAAATGGCCAACTGCAGTTCTTTGTGGCAACCTTACATCTTAATCCTATATAACTGCAATTCCAGGAAGAAGGTAGAAATTTGGGAAATGGCCACATTATCGCAAATGCAACGATGGACACGCACCCAGTGTAGGAATCATCCCAGCTTTGTCTCACCACTTCAACAACATGGGAAACCCTATAATTCCTGGGTCATTGTAAATTGGGTCGAAAATCCAGTGCATCTCTAACCCCTTTGGTCTCTCCTTTCTTTGTGGGGAAAGAACATTTCATATGAACAAAATAATTTTGCAAAGAGGATGAACATTCTTTAACATGTTTTCTAACCAGGTCACAACCTCATAATATTGCTCAATTTTTAACAAAAACTGAAGTCTTCAAGGAAGATTTTCTCTTTCCAGGCATGTTGGTTGTGTGAGTCCTATGAATTTAGGAATTCTGGAAGATTTAAACATGGAAATGAATGAACTTTCCCGGTTTCCAATCAATTAACATTTACTGCATTCAAATAATCCATGAGTCTCAACATAGACTGAGAAAAATCTCACTAAGTATCTTCTCTTTTACTTTTCCCATAAGTATAAGATGGATTTCAATATGATAGCTTATTGACAGCCTCGACCCCAGATTATCATATCCCTCTGCCTGCTAACATTTTTAGAACCTGTTCAATTTCAATACAAATGGCCTCCTCCTGAGGTGTTTTTATTAATGTTCGTTGTTGAAGACCATATAAAGAATAAGTAGTATGAATATTTTACGGTTTTACAATCTGTAACACTTAGTTTAAAAACAATTGTCATACTTGCCATAAATACCCTTTCCACCATATTTTACAGTATTTACATGCCAAGAAAGGGTAATAGGATCTTGCAACAGATCTCTCAGCTTCTGCCAATCTATTACTAGCTACCAGAGGAGTATGTACAAGCAAGATGAGTTGACCTAACCTCAGTTTTGCTCTCTCTTCATTGGGAAATGCTTGGTCTTATTTGAAACTTATCGATTATCCAGTTGAAATACTGTGTGCTGTTGGAAGGACTGTGCGTTAGCAAATGAGATACTGTGGAATGAATTTGGAAATATCCTTTGTTCATTTTATTCTGTATTTTTACTGAAATGGGACACATTTCTAGCAGACAAGGGCGTACAAACTGGGGATTCATATTATTTTTATCATTATATAGCTAGAATGAATTGATTCTAATAGTTGTGAAGACAAGATTAAAAGGTTCACAGTTTGTAGGTAGCATACATTGTGCTAAACTGGAGGAATTTGAAGGGCTATTCATAAGTGCTATCCAAATATCAATGCAAAGATAACAAAAATTATAAGGCACTGGCTCTTCTGGACTACGATTGGTTTATTGACAGCATAAATCACTGGATATATTTACTATCTTTATTGTGAAGATACTCATCTTCTGAAACCGTTACTGTAATTGAATGTCTATCAGCAGTTTTCTTTCTTCGTTGTCTTTGACCTTCTAATTTTGCCAGTGTAAATATTTATTTTCATCGTTAGACAACTGAATGTTTAGCTTTTTATATTTCTTGGTTACAGAAACCACTCAAAATTAAGTGGTTAGATTTGTGGGGGTGGCTGAAAATTATGGACTATTTTAGGTGCAAAAATTAAAGGGGACTACAATAATCATGGAAAGTTCAAAAAACCAAAACCATATTGTCTCCACCTGTTTATTTATAACTGGCAATTAAGTACTTTTCGCAGAAAAAACAGATTTACACATTTTTGCACAAGTCTTCAGGAAGAATTACAATGAAGAGCAGGCTAAATCACCACTGCTTGTTACCACTATTTTCTTTTACACAAATAAGTTGTAATGTTTCTTGCTTCACATCTCAAGGGTACTTGATTAGCTACAAAGCACTGGGATACTTGAGTTTGTGAAAGGCAGTACAGAAATTGAAGATAACAAGCATGGGGCTGGATGAACACAGCAGGTCAAGCAGCATCATAGGAGCAGGAAATTGAAATTGGCTCTTTTAAAATGATATGTTTCCGAACTCCGCAATGTGTTGTAATGCTTTGCTCGTGACTATAAGGCTACTTGTTCAGGCTGCATTGGACTCTAGATCATACAGATAATCAATCCTTTGATAAGTGACAATTATCTTTACCGGCTCTGAAGAATACACAAAATGACAGCGGAAGACAAAAAATAAAAATGTTGAAATAAAATAAGTTATGCTTTTCACTGTTGCAAGCTGACACATGCTAATAATTGTGTTTAAAGAGAATGCCATGGGCATATTGGCATGGGGTAAAGTAAATGAGTTAAGTGCATGTCTGACAGATTGGTGTGTGAGGAATTGGGGTTCAGTTCATGGGGCACTGACACTAGTACTAGAGTAGAACAGAGCTGTTAAAGTTGGATGGGGTTTAATTGACCTGCATTGGGACCGGTATCCTGGTGAACCTAATAACTAGGACTGTTGAAAGGCCTTTAAACTAATTAATGGGAGGAAGGCTTGTTCTAAGGAAAAGGTAGGCTTGAAAATCAAAAGGCAGCATTGCAGGGCAATTATTTTGACAATCATACCTAGAAGGGCATGTGAAGGGATGGAGTACATGAGCACAAAAGTTTGGTAACAAATAAAAACAATTGAGGAATCAAACAATGATAAGGCAAGATTAATGGCTCTTTACTTGAATATGTACAATATTTGGAATAAAATAAACAAATTAGTGGCACAAATAGAGGTTAATGCATATGATCTTATAACCATTATGGAATCATGATAACAAGATCAAAGCTGGGAACTGAACATTCACGGATATGTGAGCTTTCAAAAGGACAAGCGAGGAGGGAAGAGTAGGCTTTGTTAGAATGAAATGCAATTAGAATATTAGCAAGAAATGATCTTTCATCAGATGATATAGAATGCATGAGTGGAAGTAATAAATAACAAGATGGAAAAGATAGTGCATTAATCATGGGCGACTTTAATCTTCAGTCAGGAAATTCAAATTGGCAGAGATAGCTGCAAGGAAGAATTCATGGTGTGTTTGGGAAAGTTTCCTAGAACAATACATTATGGATCCAACCAAGGATTAGGCAGTTTGGATATGTGGGTATTGTGTAGTGAGGCAGGTTCAATAAATTATCTTGGAGCAACTTATCTCCTCAGGGATAGTGCCCATAACATGGTCGAATTATTTAACATTCAGTTTGAGGTTGAGAAATGTAGGTCAGAAGCAACTGTACTAAACATAAAAGGGGATAATTACATAGGAATGAGGATATTGTTGACGGACTCCAAGAAGTTTAGCAGAAAAGATGTTGATGAATAATGGCAGACATTTAAAAAATAGTTGGTGACTCACAGAATATATATATCCCAGTGAGGGATAAGAATTCGAGGAAGCGAATAAACCGAGATAGTTAACCAGGGAAGGTAAGAACAGTAGCAACTTCAAAGAAAAAACGTACAATGTTGCAAAGATTAATGGTGTTGCAAAGATTAATGGTAAATCAAAGGATTGGAAAAGTTGTTCTTAAAAAAAATACTAACAAAAGATGTCCAAAAAAGAACAAAGCGGGGGAAAGTAAGGTATGGCGGCAAACTAGCAAGTAACATAAAAACAAACAGTCAGAGCTTCTTCGAATATAGAACTATGAAGAGACAGGCAACTGTGGGCATTGGGCCTTTACAGAGCGAAGCTGGTAAAATAATAATGAGAAGGCAGGAAATGGCAGATGATTTGAACAAATCTTGCATAAATCTTTTGCATAAATCTTCATGGTAGAGGATACTAATAGCACTCCACACGTACTAAATAATGAAGAGGCTAAAGGAGGGAGGAGGGATGAAGGAAATAAACACATTAACTATCACTAGAGAAAGAAGTACTATGGAAACAATTGGGGCTAAAAGCCGTTATGTTCCCTGATGGGTTGTATATTGGGATTTTAGAGGAAGTAGCTACAGAATTAATTGGTGCACTTGTAATCTTCCAAGAATCCTTAGACTCTGGAAAAGTTCCAGAGAATTGGAAAACTGCCAATGTGACACAAAAAAGGGAGAAAAACAATAAAGCAGGTAACTATAGCCAGTTAGCTTAACAACTGGTGTTGGGCAAAAGTTATTCTATTACAGAAGGATATAACAGCAGAGCAGTTAGAAACCTGTAGTAAAATCAAGTAGAGTCGGCAGGGCTTCATGAAAGGGAAATCGTGCCTGACAATTTGTTACAGTTCTTTGAAGAAGTAATAAGCCAGATAAATCAAGGAGGATGAGTCAATGATATGTTTGGATTTTCATAAGGCATCCCAGAACATGCCATACATAAGGCTATTTAGTAAGATGAAGGCACATGGTGTTGGGGCTACCCTATTAGCATTGATAGAGGATTAGCTAGCTAATAGAAGACGGAGTCAAGATAACAGGGCATTTTCAGGTTGGGGATCTGTAACTCGGGAGAGCCAAAGGGCATAATGCTCGGGCCATAATTAAAGCCATAGAATCTTACAACATGGAAACAGACTCTTAGTTCAATCGGTCCATGCCGAATATAATTCCAAACTAAACTAGTCCCACCTGCGTGCTCCTGGCCCAAATCCCTCCAAGCCATTTCTATTTGTGTACCCTTCCAAGTGTCTTTTAAACTTTGTAATTGTACCTCATCTGCCACTTCCTCAGGAAGTTCCACCCATGAACCAACCTCTGTGTAAAAAAACTTGCCCATCATGAAATAAAAATCTTACTAGTGAAATATAATAACTGTTTAAAAAAATTCTATAATAAATCTTTAAGCCTGCAATCCCAGGAGTAGCTTCAAGATCCATGCTGCCTATTATTTACAATATGCATCAATGATTTGAATGACCAAAGTGAATGTACTAAAATGACGCAAAAATATGTGGAAAGGCAAATGTTGAGGATGACACAATGAGCCTACAAAGGGTCATAGACAGGTTAGGTGAGTGACCAGAAACTTTACAAATGGAATATAATGTGGGAAAATGTGGGGTTATACACTTTGGCAGAAAGAATGGCAGAGCTGAAATTTATTTAAATGGAAAAGACCGCACAAAGCTGCAGTACAAAGGAATTTGGTTGTCCTAGTCATGAAACGCAAAATGCTAGTATCCAAGTTCAGTAGGTAGCAGGGAAGGGAAATGGAATGTTGGCTTACCAGTGATGTTAGACTCCCTGGTCTCTCATTCCCAGGTTTATCTCTACCATTCTTCTTGGAAAAAATTGAACCATATTAGCTGCCCTCCAATCCTCTGGAACCTCCCCTGTGACCAGAGAAAAATTAAAAATTTGATTAGAGTCCTTGAAATTTCTACCTTCATCTCCCACAGAGCCTGGGTTACAACACATCTGGACCTGAGGATCTGTCCACTCTTAAGTCCACCAAAACCTCAGCTACCTCCTTACTCCCTATGTCAGTTTACTCAAGAATCTCAAGTCCCTCTCGCAAAATTCTGTACCTACATCCTCCTCCTCTTCCTCTTGTGTGAAGACTGATGCAAAGTACTTGTTTAACACTCTGCCAATGCCTTCTGGCTCTACTTGCAGATTTCCCCCTTGATCCCTAATGGGCTATATTCTTTCTCTGGTTATCTCTTCCCCTTAATATACTCATAAAATATCTTGGGATTCTCCCTATTTTTTTTTTGTTGACTAAGATCAATCCTCAAAATTAATGAATTTGGAGGAAGTGGGCAAGCTGTGTTAGAAGTATCAGGTGATGCTGCTTGAAAGATGGTCCATGTGTTTCTATTGGCATCATATGCCCTGCAAAGAGACATAACTAAAGTTAGTTTTGATAGATATGAGCCTGCCATGCATGGAGATGTGCTAATTCTTGATTAGGAACTTGCTTGTTCTGAGCTATCCGTTTGCAGCATGGCATACCTGACTTGATACTACATTAAAAGTTAGCATTCCATGAATCATTGTCGCTTATTTCCAATGTGCAGTGTCAGGGGAATGACTAATAATGAAGAAATTCAGTGTCTATGGCAGAACTCTTTTGCTAATTAACAATAACTAATTTGGTTCGGATGTCACCAAGGAGTGGTAAAGCTGACTATTTATCACATGGCAATCAAAGATAATCCTCAGTAGAATCCCTCAGTAGACATGCACTACACCCACGTGCAACAACTTTTTATTCTGCAACAACATATTCTACCACAGTGTGTTGCAACAAAAAAAAATCGAGTCCATAACCAACTCAATGTCGTCTTTAACTTCTCTCTGCCAGCAGCGGGTTATTTTGAAAGCAAGAAATTACCGGTATGTTTCAACACTGCATAGGTTTGACCAATAACAACCAACAAGCTCCAAATGGGATTTATTGCTGTGTGTTGGATAGTGGCATTCATTCAGCAATTTCACATTTTATGAGCAGAGCCCATGGGTCTGACCAACTATTTAGATAAATTTAGTTCGGCAAGACCAAATTGAGGACTTGTGGAGCTTAAAATTAATTGTGAAAAACATTGGTTTTGCAAAATTTTTCAAGACCATCAGAAATTGTTCCAACCCCACCCATTCCCTAGGTCATCAGTAACCAAATGGGCAACCACAATACCATAAGAGGGACAGAAATCCTAGAACTGGGTTTGTATCTCACCCCACTGTTACTGCACTGAAGCAGATTGATAGTGGTGGGGTGAGGTACAATTCTGACTTGCTTTTACTCCTTTAGTCTCTTAAACTGGACTGTTAACATGATCAAGATGTAGATTTCATGGGAAAATCACGGCTGTAAATCCATAGCTCACCTCTCTGTGAATATTGTTTTAGAGCCTAAATATCTTTATTAATGTCCTCTGCCCAACATGTTCTAAGTAATGCAAAACAATAGGTTAATATTTGATGTGGAGCAATTTTCAAGGCTACGTGGAGAAAGAGCAGCAAAAGGAATAAGTTTTTTTAAAGGACATCTAGAGACATGATAGATCAAATGGCCACCCTTTGTGCTCAATCATTCAATGATTCTATAATTCAATCAGATTCTTCCTTTGGGACATTTTTCCCCTGTGTACTACGTCTGTCGATCAGTCATTGATAGTTTGAATAATCTGGGCCAGTCATTCCATTGTTTCTTTCTTTCACTTAATCATTGCAGAAATAATAACCATTTCAAAGCTCTGAAGAAGGGTCACTGACCAGCAATGTTGAATCTGATTTCTGTCCACAGATGCCGCTAGACCTGCTAAATTTTTCCAGCAATTTTTGTTTTTGTTACCGATTCAAAGCCTATGGGAAAAATCTTATAGGGTTCAGACCAACATGGGCTACTGAGAGATTTGTGGCAGAATCAGACCAAGAAGTTCAGTAAGTTCCAAACCAATGATAGGAGCAACTGGTTGCATCTTTATGCTTTTGCTGAGCAAAGAGAGAAGTTTCTCACTGGTCAGCGGCAAGGTGCCAGTTAGGGAGCATTATAGCTTGTTAAATGCCTTGCTAACGGCCCAACTCTCCAGGGTTTAGGCCCGAAACGTCAAGTTTTCCTGCTCCTATGATGCTGCTTGACCTGCTGTGTTCATCCAGCCCCATGCTTGTTATCTCGGATTCTCCAGCATCTGCAGTACCTTTTATCTCTCTCCAAATGAATATTCAGTTTCCTATCTTGCCAAAAGCACCGTACAGACTAGACATCGAGAAACCTTGACATGGAAGTTAGGGTAGGTACCTGGTGACTTCACCTCACCACTGGCTGTGAAGACCCTGCATGTTGGTCAGCAGCAGACTGCATTTCAAGGCACAATGCATGGGCATCAGTCATGTGTACCCTTTCTCCATGGACGTTTGCTAAATCTTCATGACCAATGTGGCACTTTTCTGATCGACTTGGAACATGCTCACACGCACTGCAGGGCACACTGAGGATAAAGAGGCTGCAGCAAAGACCCTTTGCAGAAACAGGCACCCAGCTCATGGCTTAGACCAGCATTTCAAGGCTGCTTGCTTACTCCCTTAGTGCTTGCTCGCTTATTGCCAGTCTGCATATTCACAGCATCCCTGCCGCTCCTGCAATGCCATGCCATGCCAACAAAGGATCCATATGCAGGTAGGGGTGGAACATCAAGCCTCAGTTTAACACCTACAGCATGTGCCAACAAACTCTGAAGCATTCACCCTGTATGTCGATTCAACCAAATGGCATGTTTGAAACTGGATGGGGTCCAGTCTGCAGCCCTGTCAAGCGGGGTGATGTCATTAAAGGGGTGCTGTTATCATGAGTGAGGAGCACAATCTGCACACAGTCCAGGGTTTGGGCGTGGTCAGTCATCCCCTTGGGACATTCACTGCCAAGGGATCTGTCCAGCAACTGCCTGGGAAGTGAGCAACAGAACAGCATAAGTCAGGGAAAACCCATGTTGTCAGTCAGGGAGCTGCAAAGACAACAGTCACAGGTCTGGTCAGCCATATCTTGCGTCTACCCATTGTAGCCAGGCAAAGGTCTGGAACAAATGCAGCCCTGGATGTACGTCGGACAGTCGTTAAGAAAGGTGAAAGGGTAGGCTAGAGGATAGGGTACTATTGGCAGTGCACATCACCAGTGAAGCATAAAGGAGCAAGGTGGACATCATTAGGGGGTCATGCTAGGGTTCAGGGGGCAGAGAGGACATTTGGTGGTGAAGTTCAATGTACTGGATCTTCCTATGGAGGGTGTTGCTCGTGGTGGCAGCAATAGGTGTAAATATCTAGCATGAAGAACGAATGACATGGAGACTCTAAGGGCGGGGGTTAGCTGCTGGTCAACCCGGACCTGATACTCTCTGTGCCTGTTGCGAGCTACCCTCCCTGCCATCACTTACCGTTCTCTAGGTGGGAAATGCAAGTGGAAAATCCTTTGAATCATGTCCAGAATGGGCTGGGCCAGTGTCATTTTGACAGGCAACAGCATGAGTTCCGTGAGATAGCAAGAACTGCCGATGCTGGAGTCAGAGATAACAGTGTGGAGCTGGAGGAACACCGGCAAAGCAGCATCAGAGGAACAGGAAAACTGATGTTTCAAGTTGGACCCTTCTCCAGCTCCACACTTTGTTATCTTTAGCATGAGTTCCATGTTGGCTGGACTGCCACACTGCCTACTAAGGTCAAGATGCCAACAGTTAGTTTGCATTTTCAGTGTGAACTAGAGCCTGTATTCATTTCCTTTGTTTCAGAGATAGTAGGAACTGCAGATGCTGGAGAATCTGAGGCCCGAAATGTCAGCCTTCCTGCTCCTCTGATGCTGCTTGGCCTGCTGTGTTCATCCAGCTCTACACCTTGTTATCTTTCTTCATTTCCTTTGTGATCTTTTTTGTTGGCTGTCAATGAAAGCTCGTGTTCAGATTTATCTGAATACTTGCTTGTATGTGATAATGACAAATATTAATGTGACCACTAGCCAGTAAGGGACAATGCTCAGTTGCTAAAGTTTATTGGGGTGTTTTGCAGCCTCAAAAACAGAACAGATGCTGGTCCTTTGGCAGATGTGCATTGAGTAGCATGTTATTCTGGGAATGGTGCGTGATAAGTCGTTCATAAAACCAGATGGGACAGAGGCCATAGGGGCAGGGATGGAGGTTAACAAGACGCGTTTGGTGAGATGGCAAGGAATTTTCCTCGGCCTCATCGCTGTAATCCCTCCAGAAATCTTACACTTTGCCAAAAAGATACGATTACAGCATCTTTAATGCAACAAAACATCCCAAATTTCTTCACATTTGGGGTCAGACCTAAAGAAGACTGGGTAATGGGCTAAGGAGGTGGAGGAAGCTGTTGGAGAGGGAGTGTAGAATTTAATGCTGCCATAGATTTGGGCTGTGGCCATACAATTGTGTGGGAGGGTGCAGCCTGCTGCCTCTCGTATTTACCAGCAGTGGGTGAGGGACTCTCACCATATGGTGCACCCAATAAGTACAGCCTTCTGGCAATGCATGTGACATAGAATTGAGAGGTGGAGTTTCTTTCTACATGGAAATCTTATATTCAACGGAGAGATCCAAACAGGGTGAATACCCAGGTATGAAGACTCTAGCCTACCCTTTAAATTAACCTTCATTTGCACACCACTGCCCTTCCAATCCTACCTCATTGGCACCCCCTTGACTAGCCCCAGCCATTATCCGTCATCACCTACTCCAGTGGTGACCTGCAGCCTGGACTTGCTGCAGTGCCTGCTGCTAAGCTACCAACTCTCAGAGGCAGGAGCTCCCTTTGAAGATACTAAAAATCCTAATGCCAACCAGGTGGGTGTCTGATTGGATTGACTATAGGTAAGGAAAGGCTCAGAAATGGTTGCAGTGATGTTGCCACATACCTTTGGGTGTGCCTGTGGCCTTTAAATTCCTCCCAGAATTTTAAGGAGACATTGTGAATCATACCTGAATCTTGGAGTTGGGGCGAGTTTCTAAGTTACTGAGGACTGTGGGATTGGTTGTAGAACAGAAGGATCCTAAGTGCAGTGGAGGTAAAAAGGCAGACAATATCAATAAAAACATTGCACTACCTAAGCTGACCATGAAAGGGTTGAGAGGGAGGGAAATTTTGAAACCAACATACTAATTTTACAGCAAGTGTCAGGAGGATGTGTGTGTAGAATGTGGATGGCAGCATTCTGGATAAGTAAAGGGTTAAACAGAGAGGAGCTCAGAAACTTACTGAGTTCGGCATTAGAAAATTTGAGGCTGGTTGTAGCAAAAGGTGCGGATGATTTTTTTGGTGACGACAAATGTAAAGTAAGATCTTCGAGGCAATGTGTTTTTGCTGAAAATAGCAGAATGCAAACTTTGAAACTCAGCATGGTATGGAGCACGAGCTCAGGCTCTCACCATCGTTTCGAATTTGTACAAAGTCTAAAGGACAGTTGGGTTCTGGGCCTGTGGTGCAGAATTTCTAGCAACAAAAACCATAATCTAAATAACAAAATAACACAAAAGTTCAGTTCACGATGTAATGTTAAACGATTGAATATCAAACTTATCTCAAGAGTGTGAAACAAGGTTTGTGGTTTTTTTTTGGTGTGTCATTCACTTCTATTCGTATTTTTGTCAATAAATTTGTTACCCACTTCTGGACTGTAACTTTTTAAGAGAAGATATTGTTATGCAATTATGCTGTAGATAAATATGAATATATATACAAGAAAATATTGCAGTTCATGCAACATTGAGGGTTAGGAGATAGGTGGAATCATTGCCACTTTTTGGGTCTCTTAACTTATATTTTACCCAGGAAAAGCATTTGAGAACCCGCTAAGGATTATATATTTTACAACACAGGAATTTGCAGAGTTTAAAACAAAATTGACAGGCATTAAAAATCTGTATTGGGAAGTTATAGGTCACACCAAGAGTTAATTACCTCATTTTGTATTTTCTTTAAACCCACAACAAAAGAGGGTGGAGGGCAGGGAAGCAGTCAGTTTTCTTAAAGTGAATCAGTGACTGACAGAAGAGTAAGTGGTGCTTATGTCGCATTGTCTGGGCAACAGAGAGAAACAGAGGAAATTAATCAGTCATCCAGCTAGGTCATGGGTAGGTGCTTGGCGTTGTGAGGGGAAACATAGTCATATTAACCTCTTAAGTTTTAGTCAGCACAGGGAGGCTGATTTATGAGTTGGACAATGGGAATCGTTTGGCTGATTTCACTGTTCTTGAAGGTTTAACTGTGTCTTGAATAGAAGTGGTATTTTATTACATGTTACTCTGTACATTTACTTGCTGTCTGTAAAATAAGAGTTTAGCTGTTCATTTTTAGTCGTATCTCATTTAGTATTCCAATTTTCCTTTAAAGGGTTGGAAAATTCACAGAAAATGTTACACAAAACACAGACCATTAAATTAGATAAGGCCCAAAAACATGTGCAGACACGATAATGCAAACCCAACCGGCTGGTTTCCAATGTGGAAAATGGAAAGCTTAGACAAAGAAATAGGCTATTTAGACTCTTAAGCTTTCTGCACATGGTAGATTTTTTAAAATCTTGTTTAATATTCCTATGTTATCCCCACATCTCTTGACGTCATTAGCAAATAGATACCTAGCAATCTCTTACTTAAAGACTGAGCTTCCACAGCTCTCGGTTAGATAATTCCAAAGATTTACCATCTTCTGAGGGAAGCGATTCCTTCTCATCTCAGTCCTAAGTCACCTCTCATTCTTCTCAACTTCAGAGAATACAGGCCTGGTCTCCTTAATTTTTCCTTGTAGAACAGTCACATTATACCCGGAACTAGTTTGGTGAACCTCTGCTGCACTCCAATTCTACTTAGTTTATTAATGATAGTATCTTCTAGTTTCCCCACACTAATGAGATCCTTGGATCTCATTTCTGGGCAATTTCTTTGGTCTCCTTCTATGAAGACAGCCACAAAGTACTTATTTAGCTTCTCTGTTCCCAATTTCAACCTCCCCTCGCTCCACCTGACATGAAACCATATTTTCTTTGCCAGTATTTTTCTTTCTTCTCACACATAGATGCTCTTAAAATCCATCTTAATAGTTCTTATTATTTTACATTCATATTCTATTCACTCGTCCTTCATCAGTTTATTTATCCTCCTTTACTGAATTCTAAATTATCCAAAACCTCAGGCTTATAACTTTTTTTGGTAATTTTATAAGTCAACTCCTTTGACCTAATATATCTATAACGTCTGTTATTATCCATGGTGTTCTCACTTTTTTCCTGTTGAAATTTTTGCCTTATTAGAATGTACAAGTCTCAAAAACAAAGCATTATTTTTTAAAATACTAGATATTACCTATCTGTCAATAATCCTTTTAACATATTTTTCTGATATGACATCACCATCTCCATCTTCATGCCTTCAAAATTATCTTATTTAGATGTAAGGCTATAGTTTCAGATTGGTCAATACCTTTTTCCAAATTAATGAAAACTTCTACCATACTATGGTGACTACTCCTTCAGTTTCTTTTGCAACAAGATTATTAATTAGCCTTTTCTTATTGTATAATGCAAGATCTAAAACAACCTGGGCATAGTTGGTTCCTTAATGACTTTTTTTATTGTTACTCTGTCTTCTGGAATTAAGTAATCCTGAACCAATGCAGATACATAACTTTTATCCCACATGCCTAACCTTTGCTAGCAACTTTTTGTGCGCTTTTCGTATGACTTTTGAAAAATCCATATGTGCTACATATGGGGATAGACAGGGTAGTTGCAGGTAAGATGGTCTCCCTGGCTGAGAAGTCTAAAACTGGGGAGCACAATTTATAAAATAAGGGAGATGCCATTTAGGTCTGAGATGAGGAGAAATTATTTTACTTGGGAGGGTTGTGAACCATGAGGATTTTCTGCAGCAAAGGGCTGTGGAGGCACAGCTTTAGAGTATGTTTAAGATAGACTTTGATAGATTTCTGGCTACCAGTGGCATACAGGGCTATTGGGATGGAGTGAATTAAAGGTAATGAAGCGTTTGATCGGCCATGATCATATTGAATGTCAGGGCAGGCTTGGCAGGAGGAATGGCTTGCTCCTTTTCCTATGGTCCTTTGATTGTTCCCTCTATCTAACCTGTTTGTAACAACCTCTTAAGCTCTAATAGACTTGTCAGGGTATTGCCTTTCATAAACCTGTATTGACTTGAATTTTCCAAGAGTCCTGTTACCATTGACTTAGTAACATATTGTATCATTTTCCCTACTACTTTGAATAAAACAGGAATTTTTAACGATTTCAGTATAAGGGAAATTGTAAATTCTCTGACAACGTTTGCTTTCAGAACTGTAAAGGATTTTGTCACTTTTGCACTGAAATTGGATAAAACAGGTTTCATTTTAACATATTTCTTGAGGTGAGGCAGCAGTTTCTTTTTCCCATCTTAAAAGTAACGGGTTATATTTTCCTTTGTATTTCTGGCTTTAATTGGAACATTGAGTACAAAAATGTTTGAAATGCAACCACAAATTACAGTTTCTATTTGTTTATAGTGAAATTCTGTTAACTTTCTTCCCATCAAATGATTTTCCAATATGTTCTTCCGAGTTCCCAGAATATTTGGTGAGCTCAATCTCAGTGCACATAACTGCCAAGAAAACTTGTGATGAAGCAAAAACATGCAGCAAACTATCACTTGCACATGTGTTATGTCAGCTAAGAACAGTATAGTGTATTGGTGTGATCTACCAATGGTTTAATAAAGAAATAATAGAATTTTGATCGGAAATATCCAGAGTTGAATATCTAGCTAAGATACCTTGCTTAGACTCAGGTATAAATAATAGTAGATTTGGCCAATGTGTGAAGCATTTTTCAAGCAAATAAGACTGTAGCTCTGGATAATACCAGCACTTCCAAGACAGGAGGCAAGAAACACGAGGTAATCTTTGATTAAAACAATTAAAAATATAATTACTTTCTTGGTTAACTACACATCACTCCTGCATTCACTTTCTTGCACTTCGTGCTGGTTAAGCCTCAATTTTAAAATTCCCATCTTTATTTTATACCCCACTAGTGCCCCACATCTTCCTATCTCTGAAACCTCCTTCAGATTTAGAATTATTTGTGCTCCTTTATTTCTGGCCTCTGCCTTTTCTCACCATTCCTTCAGCTGCTTGCACCTTAATCTCTGGAATACCCTCTGACCTCCCTTTCTCCCTGTCTCACATAAAATACTGTCCCAAATTTTTGTCATCAGCCCTGTTAACTTCACATACAGCTTAGTGATGAATTTTCATTTCTACTGTTCCTGTCTCGAGATATTACGTATGTTGCGTAAACGCAGGTTTTGTATACTACTGGAGACGATCAAGGCACTTACGTTAGTATCTGCATTATGACATGGTAAATAGATTCCATCTTCAAGCATATTTCTGAATTGTATCATAGTGATGATATGTTTGGCACGCGAAAAGAACTTGGTAAATTCTGGAGTAAAAAGCATACTGAAAATGCTGAGTGGATCAGGCACCATCGACAGATACAGAACCAAAGTCTGCATTTTAGATTGATGACCTTTCTTCAGAATTCTGTGTTTCTGAGTGCCTTTGAGTGGCTTCTGATTAAGTGTGGCATATTCAACAGGGGATCTGAGACATTTGTGACCAGAGCAAATAGTAACGTGATTCTTCATCCTATCTGATTGTTTGAATCCTCAAAAGATAAGTAGATTCTAAAATAATAAGCATGATTTAGATTTAAATCATGAATGGAGAGCAAGATAAAAACAGATATGGGATAGGAGACATTGTAAGATAAATGTATGTTAAATCTTCAAAATTAGTTCTAATGAATGAAACATCACCCTTGATAACTTAAATTTACCAGGGCCAGAGAGGGCTTTACTTGTACTTAAGGCATATCACACCATTCAATATTAATTGCATCCAAATGCACCAGCCTTAACTTTTCCTGTTATGTTTAGGGTAATTTATATAAATAAACTAAAGACTAAAAGGCTCTCAGCTAAAGAATGGAATTCAAATTTGAGTCTTTTGGTAAGGTTCAGTTATAGTGCAAACTATGGAACAGCAAGATAACTTGAACTTGTACTTCCCATTTAATATTTGTCTGCCAATAATCTCCCTATTATTCTCTGCACAAAATCTGGACTTTCCTAATGAACGTTATAACATTTTGCAGGGGTTGGTCAGCTCATTTGGCTGGACGGTTGGTTTGCGATGCAGAGCGATGCCACAGTACTGGTTCAATTCTTGTACTGGCTGAACTCACTGTGAAGGTCATCCATTCTCAACCTCACCCCTAGTCTGTGGCATGGTGACCCTCAGGTGAAACTCGCCATTTATCCCTCTCTGTAAAGAAAGCAGTCCTATGGTCTTCTGGGACCGTGGCAGCTTAACCATACAACACTTTGTGCATGACGCTTTTCCCAAATTTGGCCATCGTCTCATTCCTTAATCCATCCACCATATTGAATCGGAAAAACATTCTTTTCGCTCGTCATTTGAGTCACATTGCTAGATAAGGCATTTAATTAAAGCCACAGATATTACAAAAGATGTGTTAAAGTTTTCTTCTTTATCCAAATTGTTTCCTTAAAGCAGTTGCAGACAGTAGCTAATTCAACCTGTAAATACGTTGAAATGTATTGAGGAAAGAGCTGAAACATACCATGTTATCATTTAATACCATTGTAATTAATGTAATTGCAGTTCTTTACTTTCGGTTTCAGGATTGGACTTTGGTTGCAGAAAGATGAACATTTTAGATATAGTTTCATTTGTAATTTTAAGATGTTTGAAATGTACACAGTTGGGTTTTTTTTTCTGTATGATTGGTTGTCCAAAAGCAATGGCTTTGATGGACTAGATGGTGTATTATATTGTTCACCCACTGTAAAGCAATTCTTTTTATTCCAGTAAGATCTAAAGGGTTCTCTAGTGAGTAGAAGGTATCCACACAGTAATGACAATATGGTTAAGATAAAAACATACCTACTTCTTTTTTTTCTAAGATTTTATGATAAAATTGCAATAAACACATTGATTTCAAGACCTCCCCATTATTTTAACAGAATAATGACATTTTAAAGTTAGAAGTTCTATGCATCACTGCCCTAACCTAAAATGTGTATTCATCATAGTTGGACATCTACAAGCTGATGTTTATTTTATTTAAAACCCAAGTTCCAACCATGAAAGTCCAAGGGAGGAGGAGATTTTTTTTTCTGAAGGGAGGCCACTTTTTGGTTTTGGCCAGCTGACATAACTCAAAAATAAAAGCAGATGTTGATGCTGTTGCTTCTGTTGCACTGAAACAATCCCAATCTATAAATAATTGGAACAAAAACTTCATTCAGAGTTGCTGCTGTCCAATGCCTAGGTGTGTCTTGTTTTGTTTTTAGGTAGTGAATTTTGTTAAATCTGAAAGTAACAGGATTCAGTTACAATTTTGTCGCCTGTCTGTCCCCAGAACAAACTTCTGCTGTGTAAGTGATTATTGGCACACAGATAAGCCTAACTATGAGAAATTTACCAGTAAAATGAATGTTTCATTGCAGAAATTACCAGAACAGATCAAAGTTCATGATATATCAACTTGGAAGTCCTGTTTTAAGAAATAGACATTGAATCACCGTCAGTTCAGTTCCATTTGAGTGTTGTGGCAGTACAGTTTCAAAGCATGAAAAGTTAATTTATTTCCCTATTACTCTTATGCCTTCACATTAAGTACTGTTTATGATCAATGCTCGTACGGGCCTAGCACTGACTTCTGTAAGGTCATTTGCAGCATTTTAAATGGAAGATTCTCAATAGGAAAAGGTTGTGGTTGGCAACATTCTCCCAATGGCACAAAAAGGTCTGACATTTTATCTGCGATAACAAGGTGTAGAGCTTGATGAACACAGCAGGGCAAGCAGCATCAAAGGAGCAGGAGAGCTGACGTTTCGGGTCTGGACCCTTCTTCAGCGGCTGAAGAAGGGTCCAGACCCGAAATGTCAGCTTTCCTGCTCCTCTGATGTTGTTTGGCCTGCTGTGTTCATCTAGCTCTACACCTTGTTATCTCAGAATCTCCAGCATTGTCAGTTCCTACTGTCTCTGACATTTTATCTGCCATTTGGAAGAAAAATGGAGATAGTGGGAAATTAGTTATGTAGTTAGAGTCACTTTGAGATCATCCACATTAAGAAAAAGCTTGCTGATCTGGTACAGTTTGATTATGGTGCCACAGAACAGACTTGTCAGTCAAATTAGAGCTCATGGAATAAAAGGAGTGGTAGTAAAATGGATACAAAATTAGTTGAGGAGTAAGGAACAAAGAGTAATGATGAATGAATTTTTTTCAGGCTGGAGGATCATTTCTCATAGTGTACCCCAGGGGGTCGGTTTTGGGACCCCTGACGCTTGGGAGATGAATATAATGTCTCTCTGAACTGGGTCCACAGGAGATTGATATGCTGGGAGGATTCAGTGCAAGATATGACTGTTGAGGTAACTTTGCAAACTGGTGCAATGGTTGCTTTATTGAACTGCATTTGTGATTTTTATTTCTGGAATCAAAATCCATTAAAGATGAAGTAACGATGTTGTACTTTACAGATATAGCATTCCCTTTCTCTGGCTTTTGCTTTTTTTTAAACTTGCTTTACTAGCGAAGCAATGTTCTGCATATTTACAGATTCAGTTACAAAGTTTCTGTAAAACAAAGCTTGCGTTGACAGCTTTTCGGGCTATGTAGCAGTTTGATTGTTTTGAACAGCATATGCTAGTTTTCTTAATTGACTCACCTGTTTCTGACCCTCGTCAGAGCAACTTAAATCATTCAACTTAATATTTTGCTGATCTTGGACTTTTATAACCTAGCTGTAAACTCTCATTTTGTCAATCACATACTTGTTTAAACATTTCCAACTGGGACGTGGATTCCATTGCACCATGTAGATCATGAGTAACAGAGTGGAGGTGGGTGGTTTTTCTAGTGGTCTGAGAGCAATCAGAGTTTCACCTGAGTCAGAATAAGGGTATACTTAGAGGAAACAGTTGTCAGGAGAAGAATTGTAGGAGACCTTATAAAACAATATGGTAAAATGTGTGACCCTGTGTAGCTGGCAGCAAAGGTGACCATGGAGTCTTTCAATTTTGTTTGAAGTGAGCAAAATAAGTAACAACAGTTGTAATATTGCTCACTAGAGGACTCTTAATTGTCGAAGTCAATCTTTTTTGTTTAAACAAGATCTGAATTGTGAAGGAATAATGGTCCCAGATTTTACAGTCAGCAGTGAGTGAAAGGTACTCAGTGGTTGCTCTGATGACAGAGACCCTCAAAGCCTTCCTGGGCTTAAACTAAGACATCCTTAAATCCAACATCTCATCCAGTGTGGTGCTGTCTGAAGGGGTATGTGACGTGTGAGCAGAACAAGAAACAATAGGGCTGTTCAAGAATCAGATTGAAGGATTTCTTACTGAGGGTCTAAACAAACAAGTGTAAAACAAGAAAGATAAAATGCTTTGAAATGTTGTTCGGAAATAATAAGTAATGGTTGGAGAAAGAGAAATGACTTTGAGAGAGACAAAAATCAAATTCATTTTTGTTTAAAATATCCACACGATTTCACTTCCGTAGGATTGACATCTTGCGCTTCTAAAAGTTCAGAACTTGGGAAATCGTTCTATTTGTAGATTATAATATCTAAATGTGCTAATGTAGATGCCAAAAATTGTTATCAGCTTTCCTCTGTGGTGACGGTGAATAGTCTCATCACTGTTCCATAAACAATATTCAGGCTAATGTCCAGCAATGGGTGCAAAGAATTTCATTTGCTTCACTTGGAATGTGGGCAACATTGAATGCTGGGATTGCAGATTTATAGATAGTGCTGCCATGTGAGAAGGTTGATGAGGGCAAAGTTTTTGATGTGGGGTACATTGGCCTGCCAACAAGCAGCCATTACGGTGCCACACTTGTGAAAATTAATAAGTCATGGAATAAACGGGTTAGTAATAATGAGGATACAAAATTCACTGAGTGTTCGGAAACAGAATGTAATGGTTAATGGGTGAAGGAGGGTCTGTATGGTTTCCCTTGGATTGGTATTGGGACCCTTGTTATGCCTGAAATGTATAAATTATCTAGATTTTCTGTGCAAAGACCAATTACAAAATTTGAGGATGATACAAAACATGAAAGAATTGTGAACAGTGAGGAGGACAGTATAAAACTTAAACAAAAATCGACAAGTTGAGTGAGAAAATAGGTGGCAGATGAAGTTCAGTGCAGAGAAGTGCATGATGAAACTCTTTGGTACAAAGAGTGTGGAAAGTTTGTATAAAATAAAGGGTACTTAGTCTATAGGAGTGCAGGAGAGACCTGGATATATTTGTGAAAATGTCATTAAAGGTGGCAGGACAAGTTGGGGGCAGTTCATGAATAGTTCATACACTATTCTGGACTTCATTAATAGAGGCATAGAGTATGAGCAATAAGGCTATGATGAACTGAAGTGTCCAAAGATGTGCAGGTTAGGTGGATTGGCCATATTAAATTGCCCGAGTATGTTGATTCCAGAGTTGAAAGGTTTGGCTTATGAGGAGAGACTGAGTAGGCTGGGACAAAACTCATTAGAATTTAGAAGAATGAGGAGGGAGCTTATAGAAACACACAAAATTCTGAAGGGAATAGATAAGGGAAAGGCACAGAGATTATTTCCACTTTGAAACTAGAACTAGGGGGCATAGCCTCAAAATGAGGGGGAGTAGATTTAGGACTGAGTTGAGGAGGAGCTTCTTCACCCAAATCTGTGGATTTTCCTGCCCAGTGAAGCATTTGAGGCTATCTTGTTGAATGTTTTTAAGGCAAAGATAGATATTTGAACAGTAAAGGAATTAAGGGTTATGGTGAGCGGGCGGGTAAGTGGAGCTGAGTACACAAAAAGATCAGCGATTTTCTTATTGAATGGTGGAGCAGGCTCAATGGGCTCCTATTTCTTATGTTCATATAGTGTCCAGGGAATGTGCAGGCTAGGGAAATGCAGGGTTACAGAGATAGGGTAGAGGGTTCGGTCTGATTGGGATGCTCTTCAGAGGGTTAGTGTGGACTTGACAGGCCAAATGGCCTGCTTCCATGCTGTAGGAATTCTATGATTCTATATCAAACATTGCTTAGATCTCAGTTGGAGTATTATGCTAGACTTCAGGAAGGATGGGAATGCATTGGAGAGTGCAGAAGAGATCTACAAGAATGATTCCAGAGTTGGGACATTTAAGTCCCAACTTTTCCGATCTTTCTCATAACTGTTCTCCTTAGAGAAGAGACAAGTGAAGGGTGATTTAGTAGAAGTTTTCATGATCGTAGGGATTCTGGACAGAGTAGATAAAGAGAAATTGTTGCTGTCATAAAAAGAGCAAGAGGGCAGTTGGAGAATATTTTGCAAAGTAGCAAATGCGACATTGGAGAAAACTTTATTGCGCAGTGAGTGATCTACATTTAGAATGCACTATCTGGAAATGTGGTGGTGGCAGATTCATTTGAGGTTTTCAAGAATCATTAGATGATAATGTAAATAGAAACGATGTGCATAGATTCGAGGGAAACGCAGGAGTTTGGCGCCAACTCTAAGTTCTCAAGAATTGGTGCAGACATGATAGACTGAATGGCCTCCCGCACCATAATGATTCAGTGATGTGCAGTGTCCTATTACAGGATCTGTTCAGGCCCTGACTGGTAGCTACGTTGACTTAGGCCACCCATACATCTCCACCTACCTCGTAAAAACCAGCAGTTAGCCAGCTGACTTTCGCTGTCCAGACTGACACTGGAAATCAGGGCCTCGGGTGGGGTATCATTATGAAAAATCTAAATAATGTCCACTGGGGCATTATTGTCAGTGGGGAAGGATAAATACTGTACACAGATGTAATTTGGTCCTGAATTTTCCTGTTTTCACTTCAATATTCTGATTATCTCTTTTTTTTCCCCTGGGAAAAGCTGTCCCAGAGCAGTGTTACTTGCACTGGATTGTGAGCATGAGGATTAGCATGGCCAAATCTTCTGTTATATATTCATGCTGTGTGAACCTTCAGCTATACACACACCAGTACAATGCTCATGAATCAATTTCTTCCCCAGAACCCAAACGCTGGATTTTGGTTGTTTCATTATCTATAAGTAATGTATGTTCGAAGCCACAACTGGGCCCTTGACATCAACTTTGGAATTCTTAATATTACCTCCTGCTTCTCCTCGGTTTGTGACCAGGACTTGTCACATTAATCTCTGCCATGCCTAAGTAAACTAAGTGCATTCATCTGCTACTCTGGATTCAAATGCATTACCTTTGTTTATTTTTTCCATAACACACTCTGTCTTCCTTCTTGCCGTTCTATCCA
>JAHRHZ010000073.1:5003288-5024506 GCA_024137785.1 Ginglymostoma cirratum | reverse complement strand
AGGCCTTCTGATGAAGGGTCTAGGCCCGAAACGTCAAGCTTTCCTGCTCCTATGATGCTGCTTGGCCTGCTGTGTTCATCCAGCTCCACACCTTGTTATCTCGGATTCGCCAGCATCTGCAGTTCCTATTATCTCTGCGTACCAAGTCTTCTGTTATTTCGGGCATGTCTGTGCTCAAAAAGACTGAAGCAAATTTTAGTACACCTCAAATGTACAGTCCTGCTCTCTCACTGATCTTCATACCCAATAAGCACTGTTTTGGGTTTTGCCAGTCAATCAGTTATCAACTCTGCTTTCAACCTTGTCCTTATATTTGCAAAAAATGTCATTTCTGTCTGTGACTTTACAGTGCATGAATTGAATTGAATTAGCTTTATTGTCACATGTACTCAAATGAGTACAGTGAAAAGTTTATAAGTCACCACTTACGGCGCCATCTTAGAAACAAAGGTACAGAATAGAAAAATGAATGAAAGAAGTGTTAGATTACAGCTATGCGCCACCCTGGCCTTGACTGAGATTTAACCTGTGCCTCTTTCACTATCTATCTCTATTGCCATTTTCAATCGTCTCTCTCATTCTGTATCCTTCACCCTGGTGCTCTCTGGGTAACTTCAGCAAATTGCAGCTTTTCTCACTCCTTCACTGCGTCCATGGGCTTAAAAGGTTACTGTTTGTCTGATCCGATCCCTAACATGGAAAGAAAACTGGAATTATATCAGTGCCTCTCCAATAAGGCTCCTGGATTTTGACATACAATAGTTTAATGTTGAATTTTATGGAAGACATTCACTTTCACAAGTTATGTCCTCTCGTCAGTTTCAAGAACACTGCTTTGAGGAGATTGTGTTATGATAAAAGTGGAGTAAGTTTGGAGAAACTAAACATATGACTTGCCTATGACTAACAAAAAAGATCACCTTGGCCACTGACACAGGACATGTTTGTACTTCACTATCATTGTAAAGCTGTTGGTAATTGTGATATTTTGCTGAATCATTTAAGACATATAATTTTTTGTGGATGTCTTTTATTTTCTATAGTCCAGACAAGACATCACTTCAGTGAAAATGCTTCTCATCCTTGGCAGTAGTTAAGATGTTGATCTGAACAGTGCAACGTGAAAGGCTCAATCTCCAACTGGAGTCTGGTAGTGAGGACTCTACAGACATACTTAGGTATTATATGATGTCAATCACAGTGTTGCACTGGAAAGAATTTTCAGGTGTTCTAGTTTCTTATAAATTGATTATTCTCTTGCCTTTTTCTCCCAGGTATGTTGCTTGTTTACATACTTAATGTATTGTTCCATTTTGGTTCTGTGCACAACTAACACATCCTTCATATGGAAGTAGGAACATTATTGAAATCTTTGAAACACCAATGTTGTTTATTGATTTGAAGAGAAAATATTCATTTCTAGTGGTATCCTCTGTAAAAAGGACAAATCCAATCCAGCCAATTACCACTGCACCAGTCTACTCTCAATCATCAGTAAAGTGATAGAAAGTGTCATTAAGCAGAACTTGCTTAATGTTAATGTACTCACTGACACTTAGCTTGCATTCTGCCAGGCCCACTTGGTTCCTGACCTCATTACAGCCTTGGTTGAAATGTGGATAAAAGAGCTCAATTCCAGAGATGAGGTGAGAGTGATTGCCTGTGACATCAAGGCTAAAATTGACCAATTGTGGCATCAAGGAGGCCTAGCAAAACTGGACTCAATAAGAATCAGGAGAAAAGTCTCTGCTGGTTGAAGTCATACCTGGCGCATTGAACGATGGAGGTCCGTCATCTCAGTCCCAGGATTATCTCTGCAGGAGTTCTTCAGTGTTGTATCCTTGGACCAACCATCTTTGGCTCCTTCATCAATGACCTTCCTTCCTTAATAAGATTGGAGATGTGCAATCTTCAGTGAACAATGGTCAACACTATTCACTACTGTCCAGATACTGTAGGAGCTTCTGCCCCAATAGCACACGATCTGGACAATATCCAGGCTTAAGCTGGAGCCAGGAAATGACTGTCTCAAGCAAGAGAGAATCTAACCGTCACCCCTTTTTCTTTCAATAGCATTACCATAACTGAATACCCCATTATCAGCATCCTAAGATTACCTTTACCAGGAATTGAAATGGATTGGTCATATAAATAATGTGGCTCCAAGAGCTGGCCAGAAGCTAGGAATACTGCTGCGAGTAACTCACCTCCTGATTCCCTAAAGCACGTCCACTATCTACAAGGGACAAATCAGGGTTTGGTGGAATACTCCTCATTTGCCTGAACGAATACAGCTCCAACAACATTAAGACAAATCGGCCTGCTTAATTCACACCATATCCACAACATTTAATCCATCCATTACCACAAAGTAGTAGAAGCGTGTACCATCGGCAAGAAAGATTGCAGATATGTACCAAGGCTTCTTCGACAGCACCTTCCAAGACCATGACCACCGAGAAGGAGAAGGGCAGCAGATGCATGGGAACGCCGCCACATGCAAGATCGCCTCCAAGCTAAACATCATCCAGACTTGGAAATATATCGCCATTCATTCAGTGTCACTGGCTTAAAATCCTTGAACTCCCTCCCGCACAGCACTGTAAGTCTACCAACACCAATAGGCTTTGGGACTGCAGGGATTCAAGAAAGCGGCTCACAACCACCTTCTCAAGGGTAACTGGGGACGGCAATAAAATGGTGGCCAGTCAGTGGCGTTCACAGTATGTGCCATGAATGATGCAAAAAAAAACTCAGTGGAAACAATGTCTGTTGCTTCCTCGTCCTTGTTTTAGGAGTGAGAGTGGAGGGGGCAGGGAATGGTGTTTCACTTTGCATTAGAGGAAAGAAGCCAAAAATTATCTTTGTATTCAAGCTAATTCTGGCATTTGAAAGTTAACAGCAGTTCATTCTTGTACTGTAATCTGGTCTGGGTTCAAAAAGCTAAAATGCTTGTCTCCTATATCCATTCAAATCTGTACCCCCAGACCTAAGGGAGTGGAGATGAGGGTATTGGTTGAAGAATCCAGGGAATATCAAAAGACTGTACATGAAAGCTCCAATTGAAGACGTCAGTTTATAATGTGGCACCCCACTGCTGACATGAGTAAATTCTTCATATGTTGATGATGTAACTAAGGCTCAATTAGCCTGTCAAGGTTGAGATTGAGGATCCCAGAATCCTTTTTTATGAAGAGCAGGCAGTTTCTCTGCAGCGCCATTTTCAAAAAACGCTATCAAAAAGATGAAGTAAACATCCTTGCTGTTCACAAGAGCGTGATGTGTGCTTAGACAGAAGTGATTATTTCAAAGGCAAATTGTCTGAGATAGTTCACAGAATTGATGAGTTGTTTTATGGATGCAAGTATGTCTGTTGACATTTGCTGTTTACTGATTCAGCAAAGAAACTCCTGAGGTGCTTTCATCAATGCCCTGAAGATATGGGAGTTACAAGTTGCTTTTCACACCCTGTGTTATTACCTTCATTTTCATTTGCACCACAAATTACTTAAAAAATGCTACACTTAATACACTGTGCATGTCCTGAAGTGTTTTAGGCTGCACATTGCTTTGTTATTCTTTGCCAATAGTATTAAGAGATACTAACTTCCAATTTGGCTATTGTGACAATTATAAGAAAATACAAAGCAAAGAAGTGATGATAGGGTAAGATTTGCAAGAAATTTGGACGTGTGGTTTAACTACTTATGGCGAGTTAGTTGTTAAAGATTAAATAGCACACAATGAGCTATAATAGTCATGATGCTGGGCCTATACAGCAGTGTCAACCTGCTTTGGTTGTTTCTAAATACTACATTGGATTGAAAGCCAATCAACTTGGACAATGGCAGTCTTTCCAGGCACTGCAGAACAAGGTTCTGCTATTCATTACTGGCTGAACCATTGGCAATGGTGGCCACTGCTCATGCTGTAAGGAAATATCTTGTCTTTCTAATGCAGTCTTTCTGCATTACATGGTACAAAATTATTTTTAATGATTTTGGACCAGTCAGTTGTAACACTAATATTGTCCTCACTGTATTGTGTTATAATTTCCTTAATTGTATTTTGAATTCAATTGTCCAGTTTGATAAATGAGTGCCACAGGACAGATCTTTGTGAATTTTCTATTGATTTACCACCCAGAAAGAACACTATGGGAAGTATGTACCTGATTTCCCATTATGTACTCTTGATGGTAAGATTTTGTACCATGGGCACATTTGAGTAAAATTTCCCCAAGCAAGCTGTGCGCAAGCAAGTTATTTAAGAGAAACATCTTCTCCACATCCACTCTACCCAGACCCCTCTGTATCCTTGAGTTTCAATGAAATCCCTCTCATCTTTCAAGACTCCATCGAGTATAGACCCAGAGTTCTCAACCACTTTTCGTTAGATAAAGCCCTTCATCCCTGTGACCATTCTTGTCAACCTCCTTTGCACAGCCTCCAATGCCGGCACGTCCTTATTTAGATACAGAGCCCAAAATTGCTCTCAATATTCCAGATGCAGTCTGACCAGAGCTTTTACAGCTCTGACCAGAGCTTCAGTGTATATCTCTGCTCTTATATTCTAGCCCTCCTGAAATTAATGCTAAAATTGCATTTGACTTTCTAACAACCAATCGAACCTGCATGTTAACTTTCAGAGAATCCTGAACTATGATAGACAAAAGGTCATTGATGAATTAGCTAATGATGTTTGGACCAAGGATATCACCTTAAGGAACTCTGTAGTAATGCCTTGTGACTGAGATGATATTCATAATTTATTTTAATTAGGTGTTCAGCCTGCATAAGCAAGTACAGTAGGAATTTACTATGGGTCTGTGCGACAAATATCTCATAAGAAAATTGATTCCATTTCTGTAACATAAATTAGGTCTAGAGTGATCCATTCTTTTATCACTTCTGGCCTTTGACAGCTGTATCTCTTAATTTGTCGGTTTTGGCTTGCTTTGTTCTGAAATTTAAAGTCTATCTCAATTGCCTTTGTATAGGGAAAGTCTTCATTGAGTTTACTGTCTTATTGCTTGCATTATATTTATCATGGGATACTATGTTTCAGATTTAAATAAATGATAGTATTTATCCCACATTCACACCATTTTAGCTTCCGAAAGAAAATCCACTCTCAGTGAATTAGTATGTTTTAAATTATTAATTATTAGACATGCACATGCTTGTCCTACACCGATGTCTGATACACTAAGTTATTTTGAGTGTATTCATTACCTGTGCTGACAAATTATTTACTGGTTTTGCTGAATCAGGTCCCAATTGTACTCAGAAACTAAAGGAAAAAATGGTTATTCATGAAAAGAACCATCACAGACCTCAGAAGTATGTGACTCAGTCAGCAATTAGCTAACGATTTAAACAAGGAAACACTTGGGAATTTCAGTGACAGAGAGAGCTCAACTACCCCACCCTATTTGGAATGATAAGACTTGCACTTCATATTCATAATCTGTTATTGACATTTGGAGAAACACTGAATAGTAGTCATGTATCTCATGTGACAAATGGAGCATTCCCTCATATTGCTCAAGTTATTTGGGTTTAGGAGTGAGTCACAAAAACATCATGTGGATATAGAAAATTGGGGATGTGGAAATGAGCAAAATATTTCTTTTTTTTCTTTCTCTTTTTAAACACATTGATGTATCCTTCGAGCAATGACAGCTTGATTTTTTTGTTCAAGCATCTTCTCTTTATCTTGTGTCCTCACTGTACATGCACAGTTACAGATAAATCAGCAACAAGTGAATAGCACATTCAGTCTAATAAGTGTAGCTCCTGAAAGGTCTGTGGCTCTGAAACCAGTAGAAAGACATCTAAAAAGTTCAAAAACAAATGTTGGTAACAAGGTGGAATTAATTAAGAGGGAGTGTAACAAGGGATACTTTATGGAAAGAGCAAAAGGCAAGAAAGGGTGAAGTGTTCCCTAATGTGAATTGGCAAGAGTCAATGGCTGGCAAAATAATACTTCATCTTTAAAAGTAATCTTACAAATTTGACCTTTCTCGGGGATTGCTTCTTTTGCCAGCTTAGGCATGCAGCTCTCCATTAGCTAAGGTGCCTTCCGTGAACTCACAATAAGACATTGAAAACCTACATTGTATGATCTTGGGGTTACCACTGACCAGAAACTGAACTGGGCCAGCTGTATAAGTACAGTGGCCACAAAAGCAGGCCAAAGACTAGGAATCCTGCAATGTGTAACTCGCCTCCAGTTTCTCCGATGTTTGACCATCTACAACTCAGAAGTGAGATGCTTTACTTTCTGTTTTCCGGGATGAATGTAGCTGTATCTATGCTCAAGAAGCTTCATACCATCCAAAACAAAGCAGCCTGCATTTTCACACCATTTCCATCATCCAGTGCTAATTGTATGTACCATCATAAGGTACGCTGCAGTAACACACAAAGTTCCTTTGATAGCACCTTTCAAGCATGTGACCTGCATCACCTAAAAAGGCAGCAGATAAATGGGAACACCACCTGCAAGTTCCCCTCCTGGCCATGCACCATCGTGACTTGGAAGTATATCACCATTTCTTTACTGTCACTGGGTCACAATCTGGGAACTCCTTCCCTAATGACTTTGAGAGTGCCCCAGTATCACAAGGATAGCAATGGGTCAAAAAGGCAGCTTACCACCACCTCCTTTGGGCCAGTTTGGGTAGGTAGCAAACGTTGGCATAACAACTGATGCTGATACTCAATAGATGAATGAATTCAAACATAAATGTGACCTATTAATTATTATTCATTCTATAACATCTGGTGGAGTTCACAATTGCATGCGGATGTTTGACACTACAGTGACACTTCTGGTTAGTCAAAAAACTGCAACAGAATACTTATACCTTTTGTTTACCAGTTATGAAGTTTGGACTGTAGCAAGCTACATGCCATTGGTTTCAGTAATATAGTGGCATAAAAGCTCACCTTTTCAGATGTGGGTTTTTATTTGTTATGATATCATTGACCATAACATCTCTCAGTGGTGTCATACCAAGGCAATCCTTTGATCTAAATTTGTACCTTAAACAACAAAGGATACCTTGTTATGACTAATAGACTCTCAATGTTCCACAGAACTTTCCAATAGTCAACTAATAGCCACTTTAAATGCAGTGGAGTCTCGTTGCCGGCCAACAAAGATTCAGTTTGGTTCTAATGAAATTAAGCTGGTACACAGATAATGGAGCATTGTTTGGCTAAGAGAATATGATAAATACAATTAATTTTAGTCATTCAAGACATAAATGGCAAATCTGGCAACAAACTGTTGCAGATTTTTGACATTTGGGGTGCGGTGTATTGTTTTAGTAAATTTCTTCAGTGACTTACTCCATGGGTCTAATTTTTATTCCATCTAAAGAAGTGTGTTTTGAGTGGATTGTAATGTCCATCTTTTACCTTGTGAATTGGATCTGTTTGTATTCACTGTATTCTTCATTATTTTAACAAATGTGTTCGTCAATTTTTTTGAACTCTTTATCAGTGTAAGTATTTGTGCAGATTGCCTACCATCAGTTCCCCTTCTTTATTTTGGGAATGCTTCAGGCAATCTTATTTTCATAAAGAACAAGCCCTTAACCATTGTACATAATTGAAGAAAAATTATTAGGTTGGACTTTGGAGTATAAACAACATTTAGGCTTAACCTGTTTTTCTAATCAACCTGTTCAGAGATGTTATTACCAACCTCTGGAGAAGTGGGATTTAAACCCAGGCCTCCTGGTCCAGGGTAGGAACTGTATCTCTGCACTGCAAGAGGGCTGAGAACATTTAGGCTGAATACAAACATAATAGGTAAGGAGCAGGCATAAGCCATTCGGCCCCTTGAGACTGTTCCCCCATTCAGTAAGGTCATGCTTGATCTGATTGTGGCCCCAAATCCGCATTCCCACATACCCCAATAACCTTTCAGTCACTTGCTTAACATGAATCTAATTACCTTTGCCTTAAAGTATCCAGGCAGTCTGCTTCCAACACTTTTCAGGAAGAAAATTCCAAAGATTCATGATCATCTGATTTTTAAACTGAGACCCTTAGTTCTAGATTCTCCAACCAGAGAGAATATTCTCAACATCTACCCTGTCAAGAACCCTCAGGATCTGAGAGATAGTAAGAACTGCCGATGCTGGAGTCAGAGATAACACCGTGTGAAGCTGGAGGAACACAGCAGGGTTCCCAACCCGAAACGTCAGCTTTCCTGCTCCGCTGATGCTGCCTGGCCAGCTGTGTTCTTCCAGCTCCACACTGTGTTATCCCTCAGGATCTTTTATGTTTCAATTAAGTCGTTTCTTACTTTCCTAAACTCTAGCTAATACAAACCTTACCTGTCCAACCCCTCCTCATAAGACAATACACTCATTTCAGCTATTAATCTGGTAAACTTTCTCCAGTGGTGCCTACTGTTAATTATGTGGAATCTGGACATCAATTTCCAATGTTTTTCTATGCGCTGTTAAATATATAAATTTGGAAGTTGCTGCTCAAAATCTCCAGCACCTCCAAAAGCTGTGTGCTAAAGGTATCTCATTGTTGACTCCCGATTCAAATACATTAAATGGGGTTACTTCACTTAACTCAGAAGTGCAGACTAAACTTGCCAGAAAACTTTTAGTTGACTGTTACAGTATAAATATCCTTTTAGGGATATGATGATTCTCAAGTATTCCCAAACAGCTTCAGTGGCACAGGAAATTACGCATTACACTTCTGGAGTCTTGTTCCTTCAGATTTAAATGCTTTTGAAGTTTTTAAACTTTTCTGTTTCCTAATCGTTCTTTTAATTCCATCTTTTTCACCTTCTCTTAATTTTGTTTCCTCCACCTGATTTAAAATCATGGAATGCTTACAAATTTGAAGAAGGCCGTTTAATTCATTAGATCTGTCTTGGATCTCTGCAAGAGGCAGCTCATCTTGTCTCATTGCCCATCCTCTCCTCAATTTTACAAATTATTTTGCTTTTAAGAAAATTATCCAAATGTGTTTAAAGTCACAAAGCACCTCATTGTTAGGAAAATTTGACTTTGAATATTCTAACTGGCACTTCTTGGTTCTGACTGTGATGTTCACAAACAATTTTTCAGTGTGGTTGGTTAAGGAGCTTCTGGTACTCATCCTGTTCCACTAGTCTGACATGCTGTTCAGGGGCTGCTGTGTGATTTGACTTTCTACTTCAAGTACATTCCACTGCACCCATGAACAAAAGTAGCATATGTAACTGTCCAATTTTGTTTTGGATCTTATACAACAGAAACATTTTAAGAGCAATAAAAGCCATTGCATTATGACCAGTATTGCACCAGCCAACATGAGTGCAACAGGACCATTATTCAGTAAGGTCACTTGGTTTAGTCGCAATAGAGATATATCCTAACATCCCTTTAACTCATTTATACTATGTGCTGAGCCGGATAACTTTTCCCTTTGTTTATTGCCATTCATGGAAGACCTGCCAATAATTTCAATATTGTCCTATTTACTCAACATTTTTAATTTAATTTCTTCATTTTTGAAACAGTTGTTCAAAGTAACTATTACTTTAAGCGTCTTTACCAACGCTTACCTTTAACTTGTGAAACTTCTTGACCAGTTTGAATCTGACATAATGTTGTTAATTTTGTTTCAATACTTGTTCTAAAACTTGGAGACATGACATAGGTGTTCTCATTGTAGCAAATCTGAAATGGCAAAATATTAAATTCAGTCAATGTGAAGGAAAATAAAACTAAAGGGGTAAATTTCCACAGCACCTCCAGGTACACACAAGGCAGCTTCTGAAATACCTGAATATGAAGCCCTGGACATGGTTATGTTAGAACAAGACCTAGAAACAAAATTTGGAAGAATACATTGTGGAAAAATTCTAGGTGCCATCCCACCAATACTCCGTGGTGGATTCAACCTCAGAATTTAGAGTTGAGCAGTTTTCAGGCCTCCTCAGCGAATTCAGGACAAAGCAATGTTTAATGGAAATGTTCAAATGCTGGTCTCCAGCAGTGAGTCTACTGAGTTCCAAATCCTATCACCAACAGATTCATTATTTTTAGAATACTGCATACAATTCTGGTTGCCCTTCTATGGGAAAATTGTTGTTAAATAATGTCAGATTAGGATGTCTGGTCGACGTGGGCGAGTTGGACCAAAGGGTCTGTTTCCGTGTGTAATGACTCTATGACTCTTACTCACTATGCATACTGAGGATCATTATTGAATAACTGGGTTCCAACACATTTTTACGGAAAGAATACTTAGCCTTTCACCCTTGATGAGCATCCTAATCATTTTTCAAACATACTCAATATGTGTGATTTTGGCACTGTCATAAATAAATTGGAAAGTTTGCATTGTGTTTAATGGCATATTAGTTACAGGAAAGGTGCTGTGGCGTTTGTGTTGAAATCATCAGTACTTGTTGGATTTTCAGGTTTCAACATTGGTTTAATATTGTGATTTGTAGTTTAGTTTTGGGTATGACGCAGACTTTGCATTTGTTAATTAAATGATTAAATGTCTTCACTTTTAGGTGGAGTGTTGAGCATGATTAGACTGGGCATGTTCACATTCAAAATCTGCTATCTGCAATAGGAATTGTTGTATTAGTAAGTTGTTTGAAATTATTGCAATTACCTTTCTTTCATTTTATTATTTACAAATTACAGGTGACTATCCAGTTAGTTCATATTTAAGAAAGCTTGTACAAATATTTACTCCTTGTTAATAGGAATATATTCTGAAGCCATGTTACACTATGGGTCAAGGTAAAAGGACACTGCATTAAATATATTTAATGTTTCAATCTGGATTGTTGCTGTAACCGCATCTTACAGTCATCCTTTTATAATACCATGCAGACACTGAGGCATATGCCTTAAGTATTCATTATTGAGTCTAGTTTGCAGGGTTTTTTGCAATCTAGTTAATTAACGTGTCTGATTTTTTTTTTGTCATGCTTACTGTCAACCGTACTGTAATCCATTATTTTACTCCACCCTTTTATAAAAATGGATACAGACTCTTATTTTTTTGGGGGTTGGGTGGTGACAGATGCTTCTTCATTATGTGTTTCTCTTTCGATGGAGTATCTAAGACAACAGATTGTGTATTTTTGTTTTCATTTTAAAACATGTAATTCTCCTTCCCATGTGCCGCTTTTCTCAAGTTTGTGCCCTAAGATCCTGTAATATTTTTTATATTTATTCTCTGAGTAGGCCAGCATCAATCTCCACCTGCCTTTCAGAAGGTTTTGAGCAGTATTCTTGAATCATTGAAGTCCATATGTCCATACAAATTACACGCAAAAGTAGGCCACTTGATCCCTCGAGTCTGCTCCACCATTTCAATAATATCATGACTGATCTGTTTGTGTTTTGAATTGCACATTCTTATCCACTCCTCTTAACCTTCAATTGTTGTTATACAATCCACCTCTGTATTTAAAATATTCATTGACCCTGTCTCCACTGCCTTCTATAGTACAAGTTCCAAAATCTCTCAACCTTCTGAGGGACGGGGAAAAACAAAATCCTCATCTGTGTCCTAAAAGGGCAACACCTAATTTTTTAAACAGTGGCCTCTAGTTCTGGAGTCATCCATAAGAGGAATAATTCTTCTCATATCCATCTTGTGAAGACTGTTCAGGATCTTATATACTAAACCAAATCACCCCTCATTGTTCCAAACTCCAGTGGAAACAAGCCAAGCATGTCCAATTTTTCTTCCTAAGACAGCCCACTCATTCCAGGCATCAATCTAGTAAACCTCTAAATTGCCTCCAACATATTAACATCTTCCTTAAAAAAGGAAACTAAACCTCCACACACTATTCGAGATGTGTGCATAACTGAAGCATAATAAACTTTTGGGACTCAAGCTCTATAGAGCTATATTGATCTGCATCTCAGACTTTTGCAGGCATACTTTGTTTAGTGACCAGTCTTCTTCTAATTCTTGATTCTGTTAATGTGAACATCTTCATGTTTCCCCTCATTAGACTCCATCTGCCAGATGTTTGTCCATCCACTCAGTCTCTGGCTATCCATCTGCAACATCGTTATGCCTTCCACACAACACGTCTTTGTGTCATTGCATGTTTTGTTATCATATCTTCACTCCCTCATCATTCCCTTTGTTCCCCTCATCTAACTCATTGATGAAATTGTAAAAAGTTCATGTCCATGCACTCCACTCGTCATATCCTATCAATGAGAAAAAAAAATTAATGCACAATCTGTTTCTTGCCAGCCAGTTGTTTTCCTTTGTACTATTTGTCCCTTTATACTATGTGCTCCTACATGATTTTTTCTTTTTTTTAAAAATTCATTCATGGAATGAGGGCATCTCTGGCGAGGTAGCATTTATTCCCATCCCTAATTGCCCAGATGGTAGTTAAGAGTCAACCACATTGCTGTGGGTCTGGAGTCACATGTAGGCCAGGCCAGGTAAGGATGGCAGTTTCCTTCCCTAAAGGGCATTAGTGAACCAGATGGGTTTTTCCAACAATTGTCAGTGGATTCATGGTCATCATCACACTCCTAATTCTAGATATTTATTGAATTCAAATTCCACCATCTGCCATGGTGGGATTCAAACCCAGGTTCCCAGAATATTACCTGGAGATCTGGATTAACAGTCCAGCGATAATACCACTGGGCCATTCCCTTTGATGCAACCATGCTGACTCTTCCGAATCACCAGAAGCTGTTCTAAGTACCCACCATAATCTTAACAATCTAACATCTTCTGCATGACCAAAGTCAAGCTAACTGGCCTATATTTTCTGGTTTTGTAACTCCCTCCCTTCTCAAATAGTTAGATTTGCTACCTTCTAATCTGATGGAACATTTCCTGAATTTAACAGATTTTTCAAAATTAACACCAGTGCATTTACTTCCTCTACCAATTTCTTTCACACTATTTAAAATACTTATTGAAACTCTTGTTGTCACTTTTACATTTCTTGCTGTCTTCCTTTGATTATTTCTTACTGCTAATTCATCTTTTAGTCATTTTCTGGTCAGAATGTAAAGAAAGACAATCATTTATTTTTCCTTAAGTTTAATGCTTTCCTTAATTGCAGTTAACCATGGATGGTGTGTCCTCCCTTTAGAATTTTTGTTTTGAATAGGAATGTTCAAAATTCTAAATATTCTGAATATCCTGAAATATCACTTTTAAATATCTGCAACTGCTTCTCTATTGATTTATCACCTCGTGTCTCAGCTCATTTCAACTCGTTCAGCTTTCATGCTCAAATCATTGACCTTTATATAAAGTATTAGTACTGAACCCAGTCTTTTCCATTTAAAAAAATATAAAACTCCACTATATTGTGGTCAGTGCTACCTTATTCTGAGGTCATTAACTAAACCTGTCACATTATACAATATCACGCCTAGTATGCTGTCTGATTTTGAGAACATGCTGCTCTAAGAAACTAAATCTCAAGCATTCTGTGAGCTCCTCATCAAGGCTACTGTTGCCAATATGATTTTATTTCTTCAATTTAAAATCCAGATTAAGATTATTCGTCATTGTTGTTGTTTCTTTGTCAAAAAAAGCCAGTATTTCTTTGTGTATACATCATGCTGTTGTTTTCCATGTCATTTTTCCATCTGTACTTTTCAATCTCACCATTTTATCTGTTCCTTTTGATCTTTTCCCTCCAGTTTCTCACTTCCCTATCTTATCTTGATCCATAGCACAGGAATGGCATAGACGTGATCTACCCCCTCAGGAGGAAGCAAGCTCTCATCACGCTATTTGAAAAAAGAGCTGGGCAGTTAGCCGTAGTGTCCTGCCCAATATTTCTCCTTCAGTTTACATCACAACAATAATACCTGGTTGTTATCACATTGGTATTTGTGAGGTATTGCTGTGCACATCATGTTATGGAATGCCAATTAGTCAGGAAAGGTGTTAAATAAATTGCAAGTCTTTTGTTCTTTATAGTTAGAGAGCGTTGACAGGCAAAAGTTTATAGCAGAATCTCTGGAAGGTGATCAGGAGTTTATTGATTTTTCTCTTCACCCTGTGTTAATGTAGCACGTCTAATATCACTCCAAAAGAGATTAACGCAGACTGGGCAATTAAGCCTAAAACCAGTCTGTCCAACTGGCAGCACTTCAAACTGGGCAGCAGACCATGCCATTCTAAAGGCTTTATCTTGTATTATTTGATTACACTGCTGTATTTTTTGGCCTAATGGCCATATTTTCAGCATTTGAACATAGAGCTTTGTAAATTGAGAACCACAAGCAGTAAAAGATTAGTGTATTATGTGTTTGAAAGGGCTGATGGAAAGACTATGAGATTTCTTTTCAGGAAAAGGTCACTGGAACCAATATTCCTGAACCTTTAACGTATCCTCAACTTGCTACCCAAAATGTATCAATTGCCATGAACCCACTTATCCTGTGTACTACGGTAATCATCTATGATATTATTTACTTAATAATCTGTTCTGTTTACGCTGGACTTATTGCTAATTTCCCAAATGTTCTTGCAATCCTAATCATTTAATAATTTGAAGTGTTTAAGGTCATAAAGTCATAACACACAGAAACAGACCCTTTGGCCCGACTTGTCCATGCTGACCAGGTTTCCCAAACTGAGCTAGTCTCATTTGGCCCATATCCCTATAAACATTTCCTATCCATGTACCTGTCCAAATGACTTTTAAATGTTGTAATTGCACTCACCTCTTCCACTTCTTCTGGCAGCTCATTCCTTACACACATCACACTCTTTGTGAAAAAGTTGCCATCAGGTCCCTTTTTAAATCTTTCCCCTGTCACCTTAACCCTATGCCCTCTAGTTTTGGACTTCCCTACTCTGGGAAAAAGACCTTGATATTTACCCTATCCATGCCTCTCATCATTTTATCATCCTCTATAAGGTCATCCTCAGCCTCTGACTTTCCAGGGAAAAAAAAATGTCCCAGCCTCCAGAACTTGACTATTATCAAAAAGGGAGACATGTTACCAAAACTTTTTATCTTGCACTCATCAACTTGCTAACCAATTTGGACCAATACTGACCCCAGCACAACTCCACTAGTTACTGGCTGCCATCCTGAAAAAGACCCTTTTATCCATGCTCTCTGCCTTCTGCCAGTCAGCCAATCCTCAGTCTGTGCCAGGACTTTGCCCCTATTACTATTGGCTAGTATCTTATTAAGCAGCCTCCCGTGCAGCATCTTGTCAAAGGCCTTTTGGAAATCCAAATAGATCACGTTCACTGGTTGTCCTTTGTCTAACTTTGTTGTTAATTCTTCAATGAATTCAAACAGACTTAACAGATACGACCTCCCCATGTTGAAGCTGTGCTGACTCCACCCTATTTTACCTTACATTTTCCATGTACTCCAAAATCTCAACCTTCATAATCAATTCTAAAATCTTCCCAATGACTGAGGTCAGGCGAACGGACTTATAGTGTGCGCCTTCCTTCCTTAAAGGAGGATGTTACATTAGCCATTTTCGAGTCCTCTGGACCCCTCCCTAAGTCCTGTCATTCCTGCAAGATCATCACTAATACTTATGCTATCTCCTCAGCCATCTTCTTTAGAACACTAGGGTGTAGTCAGTCTGGTCCGGCTGATTTATCCACTTTCAGACCTTCCAGCTTCCCCAGCATCTTCTCCTTAGTGATAGCCACTACAGTCACTTCTGGCTCCTGAAATGCTCATAATTCCTGTTTGCTACAGGTGTCTTCCACTGTGAAAACTGATGCAAAGCACTTGTTCAGTTCCTCTGCCATTTCTTTGTTCCCCATTATTACTTCTCCAGCCTCATTTTCCAGTGGTCCAATGACCACTCCTAACTCTCTCTTACCTTTTATCTATCTAATCTTGCAATCTTCCTTTATATTATTAACTATCTTACTCTCCTGTTTCATCTTCTCCCCCACTTATTGCATTTATGGTTATCCTCTGCTGGTTTTTAAATGCTTCCCAATCCTCTGGCTTCTCACTAATCTTCACCGCATTGTATGTTTTTCCTTTTGTCTTTATGTTGGCTCTGACCTCTATCATCAGCCATGTTTGCCTTGTTCTCCCCTTAGTATGTTTCTTCTTCCTTGAGATGAATTTCTGCTGTGCCTCTCAAAATACCTCCAGAAATTCCTTCCATTGTTGCTCCACCGTCTTCCTTGCTAGATTCCCTTTCTAGTCAACTCTGGCCAGCTCCTCCTCCTGTAATTACCTTTACATAGTTGTAATACCAGTGCATCGTATTCTAGCTTCACTGCTGAAACTGCAGGGTGAATTCTATCATATTACAATCACTGCCCCCCTAGGGATTCTTTCACCTTCAGCTCCTCAATCAAGTTTGCCTCATTACACTATTCCCAGTGGGCTATGCCACAAGCTGCTCTAATAAAAATAAAATCTCATAGACATTCTGTGAATTTCTTTCTTAAGGTCCGCTGCCAACCTGATTTTCCCAGTCCAACAGCAAATTGAAGCCCCTCATGTTCATTGCAATAGTACCTTTCTTACATGCCTTTTCTATCTCCTGATTTATTTTCTTCTCCACGTCCTAACCACTGCTGAGAAACCTGTACGCAACTCTCATCAAGGACTTCTCTCCTTTGTGGTTCCTCATCTCTACCCACGCTGATTCTATGCCTTTGAGTCTACACCCCTTCTTACTATCAATTTAATTTCATTTCTTACTACCAAAGCAACCGTGCCCCCCCACCCCCAGCCCATCTGCCTGTTCTTTCAATAGGACGTGTATCCTTGGATATTTGATTCACAGCCCTGATCCCCTTGTAGCCATGTCTCTGTAATACACACAACATCGTACTTGCCAATTTCAATCTGCGCTAAGAGCTCATTTACCTTGTTTCATATACTGTGTGCATTTAAGCAAAACACCCTCAGTCCTCAACTTTATTGACCAGTTTTGAATGGAATTGATAGGTGTTAATGATGTTACGTGTAACCTACCTAGTTTCATCATTTTGAAGCGTTGCAATGAGCAAGCACCTTTTTCATGATTTATTTTCATAGTAAGCACAGTAAGGTTCTCGAGTTCTCTGCCTGAAGGCAGGTCCCTGGTGATCATTTACCAATAAACAGCCACGTGCTGTGAATTTCAGTCCGGTAAAGAGGCAAGCCACAAATCTGACTCAGCCAGAATGGACACCACATCCCACATTGACAAGTTCTCACCATCTAGCCAACTTGGTTAGCTGGCCTCTAGAGACACAGTAAGACAAGACATTAAAAAAAATGCTTTTGTGGAATTTTCAATTTTTGATTGTGTTCTTGTAAATATTGCTTCATTTTCTCATGTAATTTACAACGCCAAAGTAAATTTGCTGAATTCAGTGTGGGGTTTGCCATGGGTAGAGGAGGTTTACTCTTTTCTAAATTATGTTTGCTATTAATGCAATGTGTTCTTTATGTCATGATAATAAAGCACAATATTATCAATATATTTTTAGTACTACATGCAATCAAGGCCTGTAATTTGTCAAGCAAGGTGCACTGTTTCTCCTGGTTGCTAGCGGTTGCAATAGCAGCAAGAGACCAAGAGGATGTAGAATGTAGATGAGGATGATGGTTTCCAGAGCAACCAGAGTGCAAAAATAAGCTGTTTGGTATGGATGGGACAGCTTCATCTTTTTCTTTCATCTTGGCTTTGTTTACTGATGTAAACCATCTGTTCAGGGTCAACTTGCAGTTCTGCTCTTCAATCATCACTGTTGCATGTAGCTGTGAAGATAAAAGTAGCCTCTAATTCTATCTTAAAAACACTTTCCAGGCAAAATTTTTGATGAAAGAAGTAAGATTTTATGCTTGGACAGATTGGAAGTGGCCTAAACAGTCCAAGACCATTGCGTTGATGTTTCCATTGTGCATGGGGATATTAATGCATTATTGTGTTCAACAAACAATTCATGTTCTCATATTATAAAACTTGTTTAGTTGCACCAGTCTGTTCATGAAACAAGGTATCTCAATGGTAAGATATAAAATCAGAAAAGTTGACCAAACATCTTTCTAATGTTTTGGGGAGAATAAAAGGCTGGGTGATGTCAATTGATTCAATGAATGTACCTTCACTAAAGTATTTTTAATAATGGTGTCTATTAATTCAGTGATTTCAAAGCTAATATTTGCACAGTGAAGTACAGTTTAACCTTTTTATTACGGACATAAGAAATAGGACCATTCGGCTCTTTGAGCCTGCTGTGACATTCAATAAGAGCTGATCTGTTTTGTGTTTTGAATTCAACATTCCCAACTATCTCCAATAACTCTTCAATCCTTTGTCTGACATGAATTTTTCAACCTCCGTTTTAAAAATATCCAATCACCCCACCTCGACCATCTTCTGAAGCAAAGTGTTGCAAACTTGGCCAACTTTTGAGTGAAAAAAATCTCAGTCTGAAAGGGTAACCCCTAATTTGAAGACAGCGTCCCCTACAGTTTTCTGGACTCACCCACAAGAGGAAACATCGTTTCCACATCAACCTTGTCAAGGCCATTCAAGAACTTCCACATTTCAATCAAGTCACCACCTCACTGTTCTGAACTCCGAAAGGGAAAAAGTCTAATCTGTCCAACCTGTCCTCATCCAAAAACCTGTTTATTCCAGTTATCAATTGAGTACACCTCCTCTGGACTGCCACCAATGCATTTATATCCTTTCTTAAATAAAGAGATCAAATTTGCTCACAGTATTCAAGATGGATCTTGCTCTAATGTTCTGTACAACTCAAGTATAATATCTTTGTAAGCTCAGTTCCTTTCATCATAAAGGATAACATCCCATCAACATTCTTGATTATGAATTGTACCTGCATATTATGTGACTGTGCACCTCAATTACTCTCCATTCAAGTAAAACCTTTTTTATTCTCCTACCAAGGTGAACAATTTCATGTTTTCCCATGTTAAACTCCAGTTATCAGATTGTTTCCTACTCCCTCAATCTGTGCCCATATTTCAACTTCATTATGTCTTCTTCATAACATAATTTCCTTCCTATCTTCAAGTCATGTGAAATTTAGCTACCGTGCCTTTACTCTCCTTATCTAAGTCACTGATAATAAATTGTAAAAATGTGCTGTCCTAGCATAGACCCCTGTAAGATTATACTAGTTAGACCTATTGATATAAACTCTTTTTTTTTGCCAGCCAGCCAAAATCTACTATCCATGCATTATGTTATTCCCCCCAGCTATGAGCTTTTACTTTCCTGCATAACTTTTGATATAGCACCTTGTCAAATGCCTTCTGGAAATCCAAGTGTAATGTATCTGTAGGGCACGTTACTCCTTGAAATAACTCCCAATGAATTGATTTGGATCTGTACATGTGAAATAATTTGCTTACATCATGCGACTGTATATAATGTGTTTTCTACTAACCTTATAGCACGTGGCTAAATCAGTGCTGTTATAGCCAGACCAGTGGATCATCAGGAATTTCTATTGGACAACTCTGTCCTAGATGAAGAAAGGGAGAAATGGTCTGCTTATTGCACTAAATTGTTATCCAACATCTGGTGCTGGTAGTACAATATGTGTGGGAAAGGCAAGATTGGGCTCAGCATTACAACTTAGGCAGAATGTTTGATCTTTTAAGAGAGATAAGTGTCACTGGCAAGGGTATCATTTTTGCCCATTCCAAATTGCCCTTCTTCAGTTGGTGATGAACCTTTTTGAATAGTCACTTTTCCAAAGTAATGGAAGGCAATAACTGTCTTAATCAATTCTAGCAATGAAGCTTTTGCTTTCAATAGTAAATAGGGGAGAGAATCTTGGAACAGAAAGAAACATGAAAAGTGCTCAGTAACTTAGAGTCACTGTGTTGTAAAATAATGCCAAGAACCTCTCACTAAATTGAAAACAAAGAACTGCAGATGCTGGAAATCAGAAACAAAATCAGAAATTACTGAAAAAACTCAGGTCTGGCAGCATCTGTGGAGCGAGAAAACAGAGTAAATGTTTCAGGTCCACTGACCCTTCTTCAGAACTGAGTGTTGTTAGGAATGTATATACCTACCTTTCACTAGCTACAATCAGTTCTGAAGATGGGTCAATGGACCTGAAATGTTAACTCTGCTTTCTCTTCACCGATACTGCCAGACCTGCTGAGTTTTGCCAACAATCTCTGACTTTGTTAACTCTCATTAAATCGTGGGCATCTGCTTTGAAACAACCAGAAAATTAAGTTGGAATGGCAGACCAAAAACTTCAAAACAAAAGTGCCCTGTAAAAGCTGCTGGGCTTATAATCAGGGCTGTTACGATACATGAACAGCAGTCAGAAACAAATTACATTAGTGTACCATTTTCAAGACCTCAGGCTGTCCCAGAGTCCACTACAACCAATGAAATATCATCATAGAATTCCTACAGTGTGGAAACAGGCCCTTCGGCCCAAGAAGTCCACGCTGACCCATCCCCCATCACCCACCTAATCTACATGTCCCTGAACTTTCCTCATTCAGAAAACAATTCGTTTGTTCTTTGTGTTTTCATTTAACTTTTTTTAACAAAAAGGTTTGCAGAGAGGGCAGAGTGATACTTCTTGCACTTGAAGCAATGAACCCGAGACAGCAGAACTCCGTGGTTTTGTTTGGGTGTGCACTGGACCATTTCAGTCCAATTGCTGTACCCACCAATATTATCATCATTTTGGTCACCATGTGTAGAAGACTTTTGGCTCAGATTTAATTATACTGCTCAGACTACAATTATTGAGACCCTTGCATAGACACCCACAATGCTGAGTAAATATAGTTCACGTTTAACATAACTTTGGTTGTCTCATGTCATGGTGAACATTTGTGCAGAGCACACAAGGTTAAACTAAGTCTAAAGTGAACACTATGGCAAAATAAATTGTTGTGTTATTTCTCTTCAGTTTTCTTATTCCGGTTTGCCATTTATGAAAAAGATGAAGATTAGATTCATAAAGATCCCCAGCACAGAAAAAGGCCCTTCAGGCCAATTTGTCTGTACCGGTCAAAAGCAGACATCCTAACTATTCAAATGGCATTTTGTAGCACTTGGCCAATGGTCCCTGTATGCCTTGGCATTGCAAGTGCACATCTAAATGCTTTTTAAAATGTTTTAAGGGTTTCTGCTTCTACCACCCTCACAGGCAACGAGTTCCCAATTTCCATCATCCGCAGCATGAGAGAGTAAGAACTGCAGATGCTAGAGAATCTGAGAT
>JAHRHZ010000073.1:4946771-5002888 GCA_024137785.1 Ginglymostoma cirratum | reverse complement strand
CGAAACGTCAGCCTTCCTGCTCCTCTGATGCTGCTTGGCCTGCTGTGTTCATCCAACTCTACAACTTGTTATCTCAGCCTCTGGATGTAAAGAATTTTCCTCACACTCCTGACTTATGCCTTTTAGAGACTTTGCAGAGACAGAAAGTTAGTTCATCTCCACAGAATTGCTAGTCGTTCACCTGTTCTTTTTGTCACATAATTCATATGGCTAGTCCAGTTCAGTTTCTGGTCTATGATAGCCTCCAGGATGTGGATAGTGTGGGAGTCAGTGATGGTTTTGCCTTTGAAATTCCAGGGGTAATTAGATTCTCTTTTGTTGAAGATAGTCATTGTCAGGCAGTTGTGTGGTATGAATATTAAATTGCCACTTATCATCCCAAGCCTGGGTGTTGTTCAGGTCTTGTTGCATATAGACACAGGCTCCTTCAGTATATGTTGGAAATGGGACTAAATACTGTGCAATCATCAACAAACATCCCCAATTCTGACTTTCTGATCAAGGAAAGATCATTGATAAAGGAACTAAAAATGGTTTTGCCTACAACACATTAAGGAAATGCTACAGAGTTGGCTTGGAGCTGAGTTGATTAACTGCCAACAAGCATGAGCGTCTTCCTTTGTATCAGGTTTAACTCCAGCCAGTATAGAGTTTTCTACTTGATTCCATTTGACTTCCATTTTATAAGGGCTCTTTGATACTACCTTGATGCTGCCTTGATGTCAATGGGAGTAAATCGCATTTTGCATCTCATGTTTTAATCAAGGCTGTGACAAAGTCAGGACTAAGTGGCATTGGCAGAACCCAACTGAGTGTTAGTGAGCAGATATTAATTTTGTTGCAAGTGCTGCTTGATAGTATTGTCAACTTGCCTTTCCATCACTTTGATGATGAAGATAGACCAATAGGGTAGTAATTGGCCAGGTTGGTTTTGTCCTGCTCAGACAAATTGTGCAAAGGACAAATCTGGGCAAATTTCCACGTTGTCAGGTAGTTGCGAGCATGTGGCTGAACTGGATAAGCTTGGTCATTGGTTTGGCTGCTTCTAGAGCACAACTTTTTGATACTATTGTTGGAATGTTGTCAGAGGCAATAACTTTTGCAATGACCAGTGTCTTCAGCTATTTCTTGATATTGCATGGAGTGAATCAATTAAGACTCAATTAACTGATTAAGATTATTACGTATAGATCAACCGATTATGTGTTAATTTATACTTGTATTGTTCATGAAATCTTACTGTAGACTGTTGTGCTGCACTATGTTGTAACACTGACTGCACTTCCAACATCCCCCATTGACTGATAGCAGAGTTGCATCACATTTTTTGTGTGTCATCTATCTTATGACTATTTATTGTTAGTCAAAGCAGTGCCCTTGTTAGCCATGTTCCATATTTCTGATTTCCTGTGTAGATATTACATTTTAGAAACTAATGTTTGCAACCACGTTTTTATTTATGGCTTAAGGAAATTTGTTTGTAAGGTACTTTTTCTTTGTAACAGTGACTGAAGGTGAAGATGAACAGTAGATCATTATCCATGCAACAGAACCTGACAGATCTACTTGCCACTGAGGATAGTAGGCTGAACCTCCTGCTATACAATATTTCAATGTCAAACCAAAATATTGCAGTTGCTGGAAATCTGAAAACAAAACAGAAAATGATAAAATCATTCAGCAGATTTGGCTACATCTGTTGGGAAGCAAACAGCTAGGATTTTAGATCAGTGACCTCTGTGTCATTTTACTCTGTAATGTCAAGTCATGCAGAATAAATTGTATTCAGTATACAAGTGTATACATACACTTAACATTGACTCAGTCAACACAGTCATTTTAATGTAATTAATAAATTAGTATCAATGTTTAGCGTTGCAAACTCCAATTTAATATTGTTTGCCACAAATGGTTTGTTTTGTGGCCTGCAATGCACATGCCTTTTTCCTTCTGTCCTTAAGTCCATCTTTCCCACGCACTCCCCTCAGGTTTTTCTTCCCCACACTCCATTCTTAATCTTGCTGGATTTTTTTAGCTGCTCCTGTTGTTCTGTCCTGGCTCCTGGCATGGTTCCTGGTTGTGTTCCCGCTGTGGAATCTGGCTTTGTGATGCTTCTGCTCTCACCTTCAGTCTTTCATCTGCCTGGCTCTCATTCCCACCCTCTGTTCCTTATGTTAAGGTCCTTAGTGCCCATTGCCACATCTGGGAATGAAAAACCTACAGACCAGTTTGTTCCTAACAGTGACTGAAGACGTATGAGTGTCCATTACCTCCACAGGGTATTTGCTTCTCCTGTTCAGACTTGGGCTATTGGCTGTCATTCTGAACTCATACTGAAGTTCCAGGTTTCATCTAGCAGCAGAAGTTGGTTGGTGCAGGTAGTCATGGGACTTCAGCTACTGCTTGCAACAACCAACACTGGCACCAGATAGAACCTGGTCAATCAGATAGAGTGTAAATTTTACATTTACTTATAGTCTTTACATTAGGCTTCCTTCTTTGAATTTTAAGTTATTTTGTTTATGAACGTAGACATTTAAGAACATACAGCATTTCAGCATTGTTTTTACTACTGAGAGATCCAGGAGTGCCTAACTGTACAATATCTCTTTGTATTCAGTGATTTATTTTGCAAGTTATTTCAGCTCAGAATGTGCTGCATTGCATCTATATGGTCCTGTATTTCAAAATGTACTTTGTTTCTGGGTAGGAAACGATTGAATGTATGAACCTATGATTTATGCAAAGTTGTGACTGTCAGAAGTGCAACCACAACTTTAATTGCGGACTCCCTCTATACAGGTAATACATACATCACTGTTGAATGAAGCAAAGTTCCCTACTGAAAACCCTGATACCCACGCATCATCACTATATTTATATATTTTCAAAAGTCCTAGAGACTACTGATGGCTGCTTTTTAATCCAACCTGAAATCTCCAATGAAAGATCTAGTAGAATGAGCCTGTATTTTCTGGATTTCTGAAAAATGAGAAATTATCTGATTGAAACTTTCAGAATTCTTAGCATCTACCTTGTCAAACCCCCTGAGGTGATGTTTACCTTGTTTGGAAAGTTCTAAAACTAACTATTCTCAGGTTTAGGGACTCGTCAGTTTATACTGAAGTGAGAAGAAATTTCTTCAATTAAAACGCTGCGTTCACATAATTCATATATTTTTTGGCACTAACGGAATCAAAGCATATGGAGATCAGACAAGAAAATAAAGTTGATATAAAAGTTCAGCCATGATTAACAGACTGAGTAGGCCGAATGGAATGCTACTTGTGTTTCTTGCAGATACAGAAACATGGGAAAACTTTTAACTGTGCATTGAATCTCGATTATATGACTGGGTGTAATTTAGACAGGATGTAATGAGGGCCATCCCATATATGAGGGATAAACATGGGCAATCATTTAATGGAAGAAGTTGATATGCTATATTTTGGGGCTTGTGTATTTAACTGGTATATGACACTGTTGCTCGGATTCTTAAATTGTGTAATTTACATACCATCAGTCTGACTGATTTGTCTCTCACTAGACATGGCAGACTACGGTCCTATTGAGTGGGTGGCTTCTTACTCCCATGTCATGAAGCAGCATTTGGGTGGAGATCAGCTTGTCAGGCTAGGGGAAACACTGCACCTAACTAACAACTGGTACCATAAAGGCTCTTCTCACCTCCTTTTACCACATGGGTTTTCTGAGAACATGCTTTTTCTTTGTGTTTTAGAAAATATTGAGTTAAAGTGGAGAGTGGATTAAGGCTTCCTTAAAAGATTTCATTAAACAGCCCAACTATTTTATTTCAGAAGATGGTCATTTGGTCCATTGTGTCTGTACTAACTGTACTCAGTGAAAATGATGTATTCTCCTGCCTTTTCTGCATAACCCTGCACATTGTTTCTATTCAAATAATCCTTTAAAGCCCTCTTAAATGCTTCAATTGAATCCGCCTCCATCAAACATCCAGGCAATGCAATCCCACTCAAACCACTTGCTGTGCAAAGATTTTTTTTTCTCCCTTCTTATTTGCTTTTTGTGCAAATCACTTTAATCTGTGTCTTCTCGTTTATCCTTTCACAAATGGATAGTTTCTCCCTATCCAGATTCTGCATGATTTTGCAACATCTGCCAGATCGCCACCTGGCTGCCTCCTCTCCAAGGAGAACAGACCCAACTTTGGAGACCTATTCTCACAACTGAAGTCATGGCCCTAAAACCATTCTTGTAATTGTCTTCTGCTTGCCGTACAATGAATTTATACCCTTTCTATTATGTGTCGCTGAGAACTATACGCAATGCCCCAGCTGTGGTCTAACAAGTGTTTGATGCCAGATCAACATAATCTCCCTGCTTTTGCATGCTTTGCCCCTGCTAATGAAGCCTAGAATGTTATATGCTCCACCTGCCTGCCAATGGATCTATGCACATATATACCCAAGTCCCTTTTCTCTTGCAGTCCTTTATGAATTGTTGAAATGTCTGCCCATATTCTTTCTAACAAAATGAATCATCTCACACTTCTCAGCATTAAACTTTGTCTACCATTTATCTATCAACTCCATTAAATTGCCTATGTCCTTTTCGATTCCTACACTGAGCACCTCACTTTTTTTCACTGCATGTTATGATTTAGATCATTAATGTATTAATATTAACCAGGAACAGCAAATGTCCCAATACTGACCCCTGGGCAACTCTTCTACAAACCTTCCCCTGGCCCAGATAATATCCATCAGCCATAAATGTGTTTCCTGTCATTCAGCCAATCTTATATCCACATTGGTACTGTCTCTTTTATTCCAAGAATTCTAACTTTGTTGACAAATCTCTTAAATTTGATTTATTTTTATATACTTCTCTTCTGTCCCGACTCAAATTACAACCACTCCCATCTCCATCCCAGCATTTATTTGGCATTGAAACTCTCCCCTTGTCCTTCAGAAAGGCTGACAAATATTTCAAAACTTTTTTCAGCCTTTCTAAATCAGGCAGACCCAAATTTCAAATCTGCAGTCTGAATTCTAATTTAGCTGCACATTCATTTCAAGAATACACTGCAATTACATCTTGTATCATGTTGGGTCCTCTAATCTGTTTCACGTGGTTTAATGTTCGTGACATTATAAACTGGGGCATCCCTGACTTGACATGCATGGTAGCTCAGGATTCTAGAACAGTGCTGTCCTCCCTACTTTTGCAAATGCATAACCATTAAATGTCATGACAGAGTTAGTTTCAAGGAGATGTTAGCCTTTCATAATTGTATGCCTGATTCATCCTAAAATGATACTAGTACCTGATCCGTACTAGCCTGCTGTTTTACCACATGAGCAGCATTGACTGGTATTTTCAGACTAAACTTCTCGGCATTTTAGTACTCAACAGGAATCAAGAAATTTTAACTATTTCTTAAAGTATTTTATCTTTAATTATTGTAGTGATCTAAGAAGTTTATTCATAGTGCAAAGTATACTTATATGTGTTTATAAGCACATTTTTTATCACTTAATAGCATAATATTACTAGCATTCATCTCTTTACATAAATATGTATTCTGTCTTCCATTCTCGTCAATAATGACTGTTGGTCGGTTGTTTTTCTTTCACTTGTTTGTACTGCCGTCTGGTTCAGATCTTGTGTGTCTATGTTGTTGTTGAGAGCCCAGACAACACCAGCTCCGGTTATCGGCTTACACAGGGAGGAGAAGAGTCAATTCTCATAAACTCACGCATTACTTTGTTGGTGTTTTAAACAATACACGTGGTGCTTAAATGTTTTTAATCACAAAACTACAGCTTACGTATTTTCCCACAAACTGAACTAGAACCTACTTATACATCCACTGACAATCCCTAAGTAGTCACAGAATATAAAAGCTAATACCCGATCAGGATAGCTGCTGCTGCTGCTAATGAGGGCTGATGCTGGCCGAGTGCTGCACTCGGTGTCGTCACCACATCCTTGAGCTAGGGTCTGCTTCTGAAATGGTTGGTCGCTGGAGTTGTCACTGCCTGCATGCCACCAAAGGTCGTCTTTTTATTCTTTCTCTTATCTTTCCCAAGTCATGCTGTCTTCTTCCTGTTGGCTCAGGCTAATTCACTTATTGCATGCCTTTACCTTATTGGCCCTCGCCCAGAAACTTAGGTAGCATTACTTCATTATTTCCCGTCCAAGTAAAGTTTTTGCATTACCTCATCTTTCTTACTTTTTGCAAAACTTAGTAAATTCAAACCATTTAAATTGGCTCAAACTAGCACCTGGGCACAGGTCATTTTTAGTTCACAAGCTGCTTCTTTCTTCACGTCAGCACCTCTGTGTTTGGTATCTCCTGTTAGCATTTTCAGCAGCTGGTGCCCCTCTCTCTCTCTCTTTCTCTTTCTGCAGCCTCTGGCTAACGTCTCCCCAAGCAGCGATGTCAGCAGCTTGTACCTTTCTCTCTCTCTCTATCTCTGTGCAACCTCTGGCTAACAATGCATTGCCATGTTAGAGCTTAGTTTGCAGCTTCTCCAAGTGATACATTTTGTCTTTCAACTTGTGGCTTCTGCTTAACAATTTTGTTGCTTGGCTTGTGATAAAAGTCCATCTTGACGTTGAGCATTACCCGTGAACTCAGCTGGATGCAGCTTGTGCCTTCATTCAGGCATTTTTTAAAGCAATTAGGAAAGCAGTCCACATCTTGTTCACATTAAATTATATTTCTAACTTCATTGTGTGGAGTGTGCTGAGTAATGTATTCCACACTTCACTTACTGCTTACACTTGTCATTGCTCTAAAACATACATAGACAGCGGCAAAATAATGACTCAAAAGCACCTCTTGCATTCTTGGGATATTCCAAAGCCTTTTTCAGCCAATTAAACACTGTTGTCAAATAGACAAATGAAGCACCCAATTCATACATAGTTGAAAGACACATATTGCTGGACTGTCCTGGCACCTCTTTAAATCATGCAGCAGTTCAATTGTTCATCAAACACGTCATACTTTTGTTAACACAGTTTGACATGGCCTTTAATTTTGTGTAAAATATAACATGCAAACTGCTTTCAGATGTCACAAACACATTCAAACGAAATATTTAGCCCTGGATTTTTGCTAAGTTTAAAGATTTCAAAAACCCTTTAAAAATGGTGGACAGGTCTCAATTCAAGTTCCCAAACCCATTCATGGGCTCTCTGATATTTCATACTGTTAAATTTCAGGAGTGTAAGCTTGCTTATGTTTGCAAGCCCACACCTAGCATTCCTGACCCCCCACTGTGGAGGTTAGCATGCCCTGTTCCTCTGAAGTTTTCATGGAGTGGAGACAGCTTTTTAAAGAATTGTGATTGGTCCCTAAAGGAGATGAGACTGAGAAGCCTGACATATGTTACTGTGTTGAAAAACTGGAGCCCCTGCATGGTTGACAGCTCTGGCTCTGATCTCAACTGACAATTTCACAACGTCTGTTTAGAAAATGTTGAGTTCAAGTGCTTGCGGTTTATGCTATTGATACTTTAAAGAGTCTTAATGATTGACATTTTCATTGTCTGGTTGTGAGAGAGCGTTTTTAAAAACTTATTGTAAAATAATGAATGGATGTTTATAAAAACCCCATTTTTAAAAACATATTCTATTGTCAAAGTGGAGTTCATTGTTTCTACAATAGGTAAATGAGGATGAATGTGCCGTGGCATAACATGAAAGGGTATGGGAGGCTGTGTGGCTCGCATGACAATGCATGAATGGGACACAGGGAGTGTGAGTGTTTGAGGACGAGAGAACCTTTTTTGTATGTTTAGTTTTGAGTCCTTTAACACCAAGATTGGCCTTACAAACAGCCCACCTAAGCATAAGGCAGCTCCTGTGGCTATTTCTGAGCCCTTTTCCAGATCACCCAGCCCACTTGCTCCAGATATTAAAAATCGTGTCTTCACTGTCGCCTTCTCCTGAGGCTAGGCTGAAACACGAATACATCAAGAATGAAAATCCAGGTTGTCAAGTGGAACTTTTTTATATTTGATTCAGGCTCATGAATTACAACTGAGTTAATCATTTCCTTCAGGTGGCCTGGATTGTTGTGATATATGTTGACATCTGGGCAATATTCCACATTGTGTACTCTGAGAAGGTAAGAGCCCAACTACAGAGATATAGGCTAAGCAGAACACTGTTCACCTATGTGCACCATTTGAAAATGCAGTGATAATACAAAATGTCTCCATATTTTCCAGGAATATGATATATTTTCCAAGTGTTTATTCTAGGAACTAATAATAAATTATTTTGGAAAGTCAAAGGTAAGTTACACGTTGGAAAATCACAGGTGATTTTTTATGTGGTGAGAATCATATGCACTTTAAGTCCAGGTCCCAGTTGACTGGCAGTTTAAATATGGCTTTGTTTGAGCCACATCCTTTGTTCAATCCAAGCAATGTGAGAGGGAGGATTTCTGGAAGAAGTTCCTCATTCCCCAATCTGACTCCTGATTAGCATCTTTTAGGGCCTAACTGCTCTGTATCGCTAATGTTTTTTGATCCACTTATGGCATGGGTGTCTATTGTCAATATTATGTCAAAAGAGGAGGTTCCAGATAGCATTTAGTTTCTCAGACCCAGTGAGGTATCACTCAAATAAACAAAAAAACAACTTTTATGAAACTGCCCACCTAGTATTCTATTAATGGAATTAATGGAATTAATGACTAAATTGTGAAATGAATGCAGTTTTCAAAAGACAATACATTTGTTGTGGATAACATTGACAGGTTGGTGAAACATGGTTGTCCTGTAAGCTTCCTCCCTGTAAAACTTGGCCCTTTTCCCTTTACGCTGGAGACATCCCTACTTCCATTGACTCACAATGAAAGAGCCAGTCAATTCAAGATATCTTTGAAGAGATAGACTAGACAAGAAAGGCAGGCAAAGTAATAAGGTGACCTGACAGTAAGTTCTGTAGGCAAGGCCTGGGAGCATTACACATCAAAAACGAGAGGCTGTGAAGTTACAAGAGAGACATACACTTCCAGCATTTTCCAATACACTTTCACACCTTTCCTGGTAACAGTTACCCTATAAATGCTGCAGACAGCTTGAAAACATTAACCTTTTCAAAAAAACAATAACTTTGCACCACCACAAGAACAATGAAAAATTACTACAATCATGGAGAGTGAGCTCATTCCAGTAAAGCATTCCATTTTTTTATAATTTCAGGTTTTTGCACAATTCTCACATGGATAATGCTTGTCTGGCTACCTGACTGCATAATCCTGGGAGTGCATTGCCTTTTTCCCATTCTTTTGTATTGTAACTCATATAAAATACACATCATTACTACTTAACTGGCCTGTTTTGACAGATGAAAGTCACAACGTAAATCAACAACTGACTTTCTTGAAAGTGAATGCCTCATGGAATGGGAACATATTGAAAAAATTAACTAATCAAGACATAACTTGAAAATGGAACAGAAAGCACACTGCAACCATACAACAAATCATAATTTGGTTGATTACAGTTACTTTACATGGAAACAAATTCATAAGTTCAGCTAAAGTAGTCATTACAGTCCCAAAGTGTGTCTTCAACAGGATACTTCCAGGAACCGTGCAGCTTCAGGGAATCAGAAGGGAAAAAAATACACAATTCATTCCAATTCTTCAAAGTAATTTTAGGAATGGAATAAAAGAAGTGTGGGTTATACTAAATACTCCAAGAACAAAGCATTTTTCATGAACGTTGCCTGACAATGTGGTTGTTCAAGCCATAAACACATCTACACTTTGGAGCAATACTGTTATGGCCATATTTCCTCAAAGTGAATGCCTGACCTCTGGTGTGATTTTAGGAAGAGTTGCCTGATGCAACCAGGACATTTTCTCATGGAAGCACAATATTCAAAGGAACCAAAACTGGACAAAGTACTCCAGGTGCAGTCTTACAAGGATCTACACAATTACAAGACCTCTTTACTCCAATACTCAAATTCCCTCACAGTGAAGGCCGATATACCATTTGCTTTCCCAACAGTTTGCTGCATCAACGTGGTAGCTTTTAGTGACTCACAAATAAGGTCAAATTCCTTCATTCATCTAAATACATCCAGATTTGTGAACAAAAATGAGATTTCTCTTATATAATAAAATTATTATTTATTTTAGCCACTTGAGTCCAAACTTCAGCTAGCGGAGGTTTAACTTCACTTAGTCGACAGCACTATCATTTCTGCTCAAAGGTTGTGAGTTCAAGTTCTGTGATGGCCCTAAGCACATCATCAAAAGATTTCTGATCGTTCTTTCATTAGTTTGAGCATCCTTATTTTGTCTCAATTGACCGTATTGTTTGCCTCTGCGTGAGTGTTGATGGTGCCCCAAACTATCAATGAAATGGATTTGGACATTCTGAGCTTGTAAGGTGCTAAATAAATGCATTTGTTCTTTCATCTGGTTGCTATTCTATTTGTTATAAAAAAAACTCTGAAAGCAGCATTTTGAAAACTCTTGTAGCACCACCTTTCAGAGCAGTAAAGTATATGCATTTCTTTTGCAGATTATAATAGTGTCAATGAAGCTAAAAGCCAGTGAGGGACTTTCCAAAATAGCAGGAAACCACAGAATTTAGAGGACATATAGCATCATACTCAGAATAATTCATTTCTTCCTTAATGATAAACATTAAAATAAATCAAATGTTTATACGGTTGCCAGGGACAAGCGATGTTTCAGGCTCGGGACTTGTCACTTAAATATACTGTTTTAGTGTGGTAACTGGTTTGCAAATAAAAGACTGTATTCACTGAATCTTACAAAATAATCCTCTGCATCTGTTGTTCTGGTTAAAATCCAACAAAATGTTATTCACAGAGATAAAAGGTACTGCAGATGCTGGAGAATCCGAGATAACAAGCATGGGGCTGGATGAACACAGCAGGTCAAGCAGCATCATAGGAGCAGGAAAACTTGACGTTTCGGGCCTAAACCCTTCATCAGAAAAGGGCCTAAACCCTTCACCAGATTTTCTGATGAAGGGTTTAGGCCCGAAACTTCAAGTTTTCCTGCTCCTGTGATGCTGCTTGACCTGCTGTGTTCATCCAGCCCCATGCTTGTTATCTAAAATGTTATTCACATTGTCTTTCCTCATTAGGTCAACAAGTCCTTGAATGTAACATTGTTTCATTTTAAAATCGTCAATAAATTCATGTCAAAATATTTATTTAAGGTTGTAAGTTTCACTTGAAAGTCAGTGACCATAGATGTCGTGTTCTGAGGCCTGCTTGCATATATGATCTTTTCTCAGTGCTCCCACTCCAGGTGTCAGAGCTGAACCTTTACCCACAACCCTCCAGTCCCCATTCCCAACATCTATTTTTAACTTTTAAAATCCCCAGCACCTTGTTGTGACCATCAGGGACTGTAGCCATTGCTCCTAGCCTGGCTCCTGGCCTTGTGTCTGCTCTCATTTCTAAATAGTTCATCCTGCTCCTCTCCTTTCCTTCTGTCCTTCATCTCCTAGCCCCTCTTTTCACCCTCTGCTGTTATCTTTACAATTTCTAGTGTCCTTTGCCATCACTGCTGCTTATAGATGATGCTGTTCTCCTGTTCGAACTTACACTGAAGCCCTGGACTCTTATCATGCACTGTCCAACTTCTGCCACTAGATGGAGGCTGGTCAACATAAAATGACGCAGATGATTTTTTAAATATTCATTTTAATAATGTGACTTATTTAATTTAAAAGATTGTTTTATGGATGTAGGTATCTAGGAATGTGCAGCATTTCAATTTATATGTTTGGCGATATTTTTTCTGCTGTGACAGGTCCTAAAGTACCCAACTGTACAGTACTTACGTGCATAGCAATTTATTTTGTTTTGTTCACTGTTTCAGCTAGGAATGCACCGTACTGTTCATGTACTGTATAGTATTTCAACTTGCACATTGATCTGTAGTTAAAAAGGATCAAAGGAACCTAAATCCAGTTTTAACTTTAATATCTGTGGGAATCTATATTTCACTTAAGATTGTTTCACTCTCAGTTGTGAGTTTAGGAACGCAGTCACATCTGTAAGTAAGGACTCCCTGTGTTGTAATGTAATTTCTAAGTGTCATAATACAAGTTAGTTGAATGAATGCAGATTGCAATCAAATTTTAAACATTTGAATACAGCACAAAGTAGTGGAGCATTCCTTCTGGAATGTTTATTCTTCATCATCACCTGGATTAGGCAACAGTGATCTTCCAGACGTTCTGATCATCAGTAGCAGTGGATAACTTCTTGGTTGCAGTTCTAGTTCAGCCAGACTTGAAGGTTGTCAGCACGGTGGCTCAGTGGTTAGCACTGCTGCCTCACAGCACCAGGGATCCAGGTTCAATTCCAACCTTGGGTGACTATCTGTGTGGAGTTTGCACATTCTCTTCGTGTCTGCATGGGTTTCCTCCAGGTGCTCTGGTTTCCCTCCGCTTTTCAAAAGATGTGCAGATTAGGTGGATTGGCCATGGGGTAAAACAGGGTTACAAGGATAGAGTTGGGGGGTGGGTCTGGGTGGCACGCTCTTCGCAGGGTCTGTGTGGACTTGTTGAGCTGAATGGCCTGCTTACACTCTGTAGGGATTCTGTGATTCCATGAATCTTGTTCCTCTCCTTCCAGTGGTATATATTAAATACTCCCACCCTTCTGTACAGAGCGCGTCGCACAGAAATTGAGATCCCCTTTCCCTGGTTGTTGCAGTCTCTTTCTGTACTTCTTCGTTAGCTCTTTTCCCCACCCAGCTTAACCTTAAGATCTTTCATTGAAATCACATTTTGAAGCTGTTCATTTTATACTTTTCCCAATGCTCCAAACTTCACGTCCATGATTCATTACTGACCAGACTTGCACAAGAATCTGTGAACTAAATTATCGTTAGAATGCAGTTAATCGAGATTCCAGTTTATGTTTCTGCATGATATATTAAAAGGAATTGTTGGATTGATGTTTCTGACTGAATCCTGTACTATTTGCAAGTGTTTGTTGACTTGCTCATTGAGTTTTGACATGAAGTTATTCCAGGCTGATGCTGGCTTGCCAGCTGTTTTCACTAGAGATTCAGGAGTTATGTGCTTTATTGGGTACTGCCAGAAGTTGAATTGCAAATACTTCGTACAGATGGATTGGCACTACCACCGCTACCAGTTAGTATATATGCATTTAATTCACAGCTCCAGAAAAGAATTCTGAGCTGTCTAGTTATTTGTAAAGTTTCCAGCTGTTACACAATGCTAATCCATTACTGATATTGCTATAATAAAAATATGCAAGCAGCATTAGAATTTTATTTCTATCAGAAATAAATGCAACGGAACACTAAAATGTTTTTGATTTTTCCTCCATTCTGCCTCTGTTATCAGTTTATTTTTGCGTTTAAACTTCTAAAAGATGACTTTTTTCACACAGAGGGTGGTGTGTGTACAGAATGAACTGTCAGAAGAAGCAGTAGATGCAGGTACAATTACAACATTAAAAAGACACTTGGATAGGTGTATGAATAGGAAACGTTTAGAGGGATATGGGCCAAATGCAGGCAAATGGGACAGGTTTAGATTGGGAACCTGGGGGCCATGGACAGGGTGGATTGAAAGGTCTGTTTCTGTGCTAATATGACTATGACTAACATACAGGACTAGTTTTTTAATCAGTGTTAGAAACCAGGCATGGAGGCTAGTTTCTGGATGCATCATTGACGCCTGCCAGTTAAAAGCAAGGATATAGTGAGCAGTGGGTTCCTGACACATTCGATTCCTTCTGGCACTTAGACATTGGTGACTAAGGGACAGACAGAATAATAATGTTGGTAACTATAGAGAGATGGCAGAAATATAATGCACCAAAGCAAAACCATTATTTACCAGGGAAAAAGAACAGGTTGACATACCATTGAATAGTAGATGAGCAGTAAAATAAATACATTTAAATGAAAGAAGATTAAATCATAGAATATAATGTTACTTGTCCAGGTGGATCATATCTTCACATTTAAAACTAAATTATGAAAGAGATAGGAGAAATGTTACTACTGATATTCCTAATTCAAAGATTATTACATATAAGCATATGAATCAGGAGCAGGAATAGGCCATTCAGCCCCTGGAACCTCTTCTCCCATTCAATAAGATCATGGCTGATCTGATTGGAACCTCAAATCTACATTTCTACGTATACCTAACAAACTTTCACAACCTTGCTTAACAAGAATCTACCCACCTCTGCCTTTAAAATATTCAAGGACTCTGTTTCCACCTCCTGTTCCAGAAGAGAGTTCCACATACTTATGACCTTTTGAGAGAGAAAAAAAAAACCTCATCTCTGTTTAAAATGGGCAACTCCAGAGTTTTAAACAGGAACTCCTAGAACTGGATTTTCCAATAAGAAGAAATATCCTTTCCACGTCTACCCTGTCAGTACCCCTCAGGATTCCTACAGACTAAGGGGGTGGCCGTGAGCACCCACATGAGCCCAAGCTATGCCTGCCTCTTCATAGGATACGTGGAACAGTCCCTCTTCTGCTGCTACACTATCCCCCACCTCTTCCTCCGCTACATTGATGACTGTGTCAGCACCGTCTCGTGCTCCCATGAGGGGCTTGAACAGTTCATCAACTTGACCAACACCTTTTCACCCCAACCTCAAATTCACATGAACCATCTCTGATACCTTGCTCCCCTTCCTGGACCTCTCTGTCTCCATCTCTGGTAACTGCCTCAACACTGACACCTATTTCAAGCCCACAGACTCCCATAGCTACCTGGACTACACCTCCTCTCACCCACCCTCATGCAAGAGTGTGATCCCTTACCCCCAATTCCTCCACCTCCACCGTATCTGCTCCCAAGATGGACCGTTCCACTCCCAGACATCCCAGATGTCCTGGTATTTCAAGGACTACAACATCCCCCCTCCAGTGATCAAAAATGCCTTCAACCACATCTTTTGCATTTCCCACACTTCTGCCCTCAAACTCCCTCCCCCAAACAAAAATAAAGACATAATCCCCCTGGTCATCACATACCACCCCACCGGTCTTCGCATCCAGTGTATCATACTCTATCACTTCCGCCACCTACAATCCGAATCCACGCCCAAAGAGATATTTCCCTCCCCACCCTTATCTGCCTTTCGTAGGGATCACTCACTCCATGACTTCCTTTTCCGCTCCACACTCCCCACTAACCCCACCACCACCGGCATCCTTCCCTGCTACCGCACGAAGTGCTACATCTCCCCCTCACCTGCATTCAAGGCATAAAACAAACTTTCCATATCCGACAGGACTTCACCTGTACATCTGCCAACCTGGTCTACTGTATCCGTTGCTCCTGATGTGGCCTCCTCCACATCGCTAAGACCAAGCGTTGACTCAGAGACCATTTCATAGAGTGTCTATGCTCTGTACGTGACAAATGACAACACCTTCTGGTCACCAACCATTTTAACTTTCCCTCCCACTCCATGGGTGACATGTCCATCCTGGGCCTCCTCCAGTGTCACAATGACACCGCCCACAAACTGGAGGAGCAGTACCTCGTATTCCACCTCAGGACCCTACAGCCCAATGGCCTAATCGTGGAATTCACCAGCTTTAAAATCTCCCCACTCCCAGCATCATCCCATGTCCAGTCCTTCCTCTCATCCCCGCCACCTTGACCTGACACAACCTACCACTCCCTACCTGCATTCACCTATCACCATCCCACCTACCTTCCCCAGCCCTATCCCTCCTCTCTCTATTTATTTCCCAGCTCACTTCCCCCTCCCCATTTCTGAGGAAGAATCCTGACCCGAAACATCAACTTTCCTGCTCCTCTGATGCTGCATGGACTGCTGTGTTCCTCCAGCTCCACACTGTTGTCTCTGACGCCAGCATCTGCAGTTCTTGAAATTGACAGTGTAGTGTCGTTAAAACTGCAGACATTCACCAACATTGGCAAGATAGTGACAGATTGAACACCGTAGGTGCATTCAATCTGATTGGTTAAGAAGACAACACAGTTGTTTGTCCTGTTCACACAGGTCCTGGGCTGCTCTGGAGATTACTTTGCATCGTAATTGGCTGGATGGAAGTAACTCACCTTGCACAACACTATCTCTATGAAAGTGCAAATAATAATGAATGACTGGGACTGGTAATTTGCTTTTGAACGTAAAATCCAGTCTATTCTGTCTGCAAAAAATTGGAGGTAGCATTTGCTGATGAATGAAAGAGGCTATAAATTAGCTGATCAATTTACAGTGAAGCTCAATTTCTGAGATTGATGTAAACTGGTGAAATTAATTTTGACTGTTTAGCTACTTGACAAGTTGAGACTATCAGTGGTCAATAAGGTAACAATTTTTCCAGAACTTGTACAATCTCTTGTATCACATCAGGTGTAGTTAAACTGACTGTTCCAAAGAAAGGTAAGACAGATTCTTAACTTTCTGGGTGAGTTGGATGACGAACCATCATCTGTAGAACTCTTACCCTTTCCTGCTTGATTTTCTTCTGGTTAAATCCACCTTCCTTGGTCTCAAGAAAAATATGTGTATTTAAGTAACATGTCTAGCCAGAAACATCTCTCTCCAAAATATTCCTTCTGACTTCTTTAATATTTAAGGTATTAATTCAGATTAGCTTTTTTATTTTCCCACAGTTCAGTCTCCCTCCTGATGCTATTTCACGTAATTCTCAGAGCATTTTGTTTTTCTTGTACTACCATTATGGGACAGAGAGTCATATAGTGCGGAAACAGACCCTTTGGTCCAACCAGTCCATGCTGACCATGTTCCTAAACTAAACTAGTGCCATCTGCCTGTGTTTGACCCATATTCCTACAAACCTTTCCTATTCATGAACTTATCCAAATGAACCTGTAACATCTACAATCTGTTTTAGATGGACCTGTAAATTGGAGTCTGAATTTTAATAGCCACATTCACGCTGTTTGTGAGGGAAATGTTGTCTGACCTTGATCACTCTGTCTTCGAGGGCACTTCTGCAGACTGCTGTGAAATTGCGCGTGCTCTGAAGTACAGTTACATAATCCTTGACCTGTTGCTGCTGAGAGCTCAAAGATACATTTGTGCCTATCATGATGTACACCATCTGAAAACCTGCCATAAAGAATCTATATACGTCCATTAAATACCATCTGAAGACAGACCCAGACAGGACTGAGACGAGGTGAATGAATACCTGATGTTCCCCTCCTCTAATTTAAATCACTGTCTGGCTAGATTTGTCCTCTCTTTCTCGTTGTTTGTCACGCTTCTGGTCAGTTCCCTCCACGTTATTTGTCTTCTGCCAGCCATTTGTTAAAACGAGGAGCAGGAGGAACTAACCTCAAAATTTTGAGATCCCACCATCCTGTCAACTCCTAAAATTAGGGTTCTTTAGACATTCAGATAAAACATGAACAACCTATTAACCTCACTTCAACCTGTGATAAGTTATGGCATGTTCCTGGATGTGCTGGTACTAGTCTGCGTTTAGATGGACTATTTTGATGCTTTGTGTTTTTTTTTTAATCTGGTGCAGATGTCTTGGGTGGACAAAAGTGTACAGGCTTCTGCACTGAATGTCTGATTTGTCAAACGAACCTGTTGAGGATTGAAGTTTGCAACAAACGTAGAGCAGAGCAATTGCTTCCCTGTATTATAAAAATGTATTCAATGATAAGTATAGGTGATTCTTGATAGTATCATTTGAATACCTATTAATCCAGAAAATAAATTCAAATATGCAGGTCAAAGACATATAATACATAGCTTTAAGAGCTGAATACAGTATATGTCAAGTATATCATTGGCAGTGAAGCAGATAGCTTTAGTTTCATTTTGACCTTTCCTGTCCCATTCCATCTTTTCTGTGCAAAACCCTATGGAAGTTATTAATTAGTGCAGGCATTTTACTTCAAAGCAAATGAAACCACAATTTTAAGCACCAAAGTCAATAATCATCGGAAATTTATCTATCGAAATCAAAAATAGCAATCTCAATTTATGATACATAAAGGTCAGCATGAGTGCTTTTCGAGACCACTTCTAATCAGTACACACGCCCTGCATGGCTCTGTCATTTATTTATCTGCTTACAGCATTCCTTCATTGGGAGACAAACATGTGATCAAAATGCTGACCAAGAGCCAGTCACAACCATAGTGGGCTCAACAAAGGAATTTCCTGGGGAATGTTGAGTAGATGCTGCTTGATTCATTTTTCTGTTGAGCAGGGGCCTGCAATTATGGAAATTGTGACATTAGCCTAGGTGTGAGGATGCAAGTTTCACACTTTTGTACAGAGAAATTCTCACTTTATCTATAAAAGCAAATATAGATAAAAGACTATGTAAACATAAAAGTGATAGGAAGATGCCTATTGCACAGATTTTTACACTTGTATTCAAAGTCTACGTACCTGTAAGGCATTAAATTAAAGCCTTAAATCATCCCATTTCTAGTCAACACCACCTCTGTTGTGCTATGGTCCAGTTTCCAGAGAGGTAGAGGTGGTCCAATATTAAACTGCTCTTTTAGCTTCATAATACAAAAGACAAGAGTTGTATATTCTTCTAAGTTGCCATCAGACAGAAAGTTTAACTATGCCCATTGTTTTACACAGCACAAGAGCACCATCTGCTGTGTTGTTACTAACACTATCTGAAAAGCAAGAGGGACTTATTCCTCACCAAGAGTGGGAATTGTAACAGGCCATTCTCACTTTCTTAATCATGATGATGCTGCCATCTTGTGGTAACTGCTGAACTGCCAGTACAGGTACTTCCATGAAAGCCAGATGACCACTGTTCTGTGTGTGTGTCGTGGTTCCCTGTACAGTGATACTTCTGCAGCTGTGGCTATTATTTAATTTTCACAAATTTAAAATTATTGAGAGGGAGTATTATCTCCCTGTTGCTTGCGTCGGCAAGGTGCAGCTGTTTAAGTGATGCAGGGTTTCTGATTGGCCTTTCAGTGTTAGCGGCACATGTACCATTCTCAACTGTGCAGTGATCCCATCTTCTTTCATCAGTTAGCCATTCCTACAAAAATTATGTGAAGTGTCGATTCCCAACATGGTGGAAGTTCCAATGTCACTATCCCTACCCTAGCACCATGTGTTTGTGCTCTAGTCACCATAGAGACATGAGACATATTCCTAGGAGGGTTCTCGGAACAATATCTACTCTCTGTATTCACCATAAGATTGATTTCTTTGCAAATTTTCATGTATTTTGCTCTGCCCTGAATTATAGAGTCATAGAATCATACAACGCAGAAGCAGACCCTTCTGTCCAGCCATTCCAGGCTGCTAAATTAGTCCCACCTGCCTGTATCTGGACCATATCCCTCCAAACTTTTATTTATCTACTCAAATAAATGTCTTTTAAATGTTGTAACTGTACCCACATCTACGGCTTCCTCAGGGAGTTCATTCCACACAGGAGCCACTCTGTAAAAATTATGCCCTCGTGTCTTTTTTTAATCTTTTTCCTCTCACCTTAAAAATATGCCTCCCAGTCTTGAAATCCCCAATCCTACAGAATAGACTCCTGCCATTCACCTTATCTATATTCTTCATGATCTTATAAACCTTTATGAGGTTTATAAAATCATGAGGGGTATGGATACGGTGAATGGTAGTTGTTTGAGTTATGTCTGAGTTATTCTTGTAATTTATAATTTTATAATTCACTACCACCAATTCACAGCCTGACAACTGTTCCCTTCACATTGTAAACACAGTCGATCATGTCATGAGTCAATCAACTCTAGCTTTGGGCTTTGCTCCCAGAGCACTGTATAACTTGTAAGCGTTCAGAACTGTTCAGCTTGTTCATCAAACTATTTTCTGCCTTGTTAAAATTGTCCAATGTTTCAAGCTTGCCTTCATTCATTTCAAAAACCTTGCTACTATGCTAAGGCAGTATGAGAATCAACTACAGTACAAAAGTTTGAAATACGTTTGAATCGCCGTAGCTATTAACAGTCATTGAATACGTAAAGAAGTATTGTACTGTACCTCATTAAAACAGCATGTTTTGTAAACGCACAGTGGAGTTCTGCTTCAGTAAAACAGCTCTTCTCTGTGCACAAGAGTTTCTTTGAATAGTTCTGTATAACAGAATGGTTATTAATAAAGAAGCAATATACTTCAGTAAAGCATAACAGTTATACTTAGTCTTTTACTTCTGTAAGCAGGGCATTATAAATACAGCAGCAAAATAAGATGTTATGAATGCAGTAGTAAACCAATGCATTGTATAAACAAGAATATTGTACTGTAGTTCAAGTGTGCTGTAGGATTTGAGAACAATATACCAATTATGAGACAAAATAGGCAGCTAAATATCCAATATGGTACATGTGACTTGTTGCCAAATAGGCAGTATAAATGACCTGCCAATCACATGAATCAAGGCAGGAAAGGATGCCCATAACTTGTGTTTAAGACAAGCAGAAAGTTCTTTTTCATTTACCAAGAGGATGTATAACACCAAATTGGTCTACAACGAATGTGCAGTTAGTTCTGAGCCAGTTGTATTCAGGAAATTGTGGTTTACATGAAGACTAACAAGTGACCCCTAAAGTAACCACTGCTGCCATCACTGAAAGATACATTTTTTGTAAATTACCCAAATACAGAGATGGAATGTAGGGAGGACTTCACCCAGCTCCACTGAAGGATTGAAGAATGTTGCTAGCCTCCAATCAACATCTTCCATTCCTCCCTTCCACCTACATCTTTCCTGTCCTGGTACACCTCATACATTGGTGAATTACATACTTCAGGAAGGTATCGAGTTCTAAATACACAGGGCTGTTATACCTCCATGTAAAATAAAGGGAGTTGCTGCTAAATTGGTCTCCATAGTGCCAGTAGTTTCAATGTTACTGGTGCCAACTGTTTAGTACCAAATGGTATTTGTGCCATTCCCACTGAATTTCTGTGTGATCTGCGTTGAATGCCATCTTGGCAAGGCCATTAATGTCAAGTGTTACAGGCATGGTCAGGTTAGGCAGATTATGATATCCATCATAAATTTGATACTGTGCTGCTAATTTGGACTCTGTAGCTTTGGTTAGAGATATTTTCGAACCAACCTGATCAGCAACGTTATCACACACCTTTGGAGCAGGTGGGACTTGAACCCAGCTCCTAGCTCAGAGGTAGGAACACTACCACTGCACTACAGCCAATCAGGTTAACACGTTTTCTGCGATGCACACAGCTGAACTTGTGTTTGGCATTGTGTCATTTTAAGGGATCATCAACTGATCACTTTCAGCAGATTCCTTGCTTCTGGAATTTATGGCATTGCTGGGTTTTTAAGCAGTTGTTTACAATGAGTCTGGGAATGGAGCTGCATGCGAGGATAACGTTGAGTAAGTAGCAGAATGATTTTGCTGCTTGTATCTCTCTGCAGGAGTCCTCCACAGCTCAACAGAATGGATGCGCCCCCAAATCATGGTAATCTGCTATATCCTCTCCAACCAGCCTTCTTCAGGAATACAACCAGGGATATGGTGAAAACTCCAAAACAAAACAACTGATTCATCTTCCTTCCAGATGACCTAACTGTAATCCCACTTTCAACTTTGGTTCCTATAAATACGTCATTGATCCACATTGTGCATCAATGTCAAAACCAACCATCCCACAGTTACAGACCATCACAGCATCCATTCCATACCAACTTTATCTAACAAAACATTCAATATTCAATGCAGTACTGAGCCAATCAGCTGTTCCCTTTGTTCCTGTCTTTGTCTATCTAATGCTCCTGTGCATTGCTACCCTAGGGGGTGCAATATGACTGTGGCTTGCACAGAAGATTGCAGACGGCTTTGGAAGATGCCATCAATTAAGCCTGACTTCGGGTTACACCACTTAAACATGGGGGTGTAGCAATCTAGACTTTCTACTTACTTCCTTTATGGGATGTGGGCATCACTGGCTTCTGCAGTGTTTATTAACGATCTCTAATTGTCCTTTTGTGACCTATTAACTTGTCAGATTATTTCACCACATTGGCTAACATGTGACTCTAACCTGGTAAGGAAGCAGATTTCCTAATCTGAAAAGAACATTACTGAACCAGATGGATTTTCATGACAATCGATGATAGTTTCCTGATCACCATTACTGAGACAAGCCCTTAATTCTAGATTTTATTAATTGAATTTGAACTCCATCAGCCATGGTGGGATTTGAACCCATTTTCCCTGAGCATTAACCTGCGCCTCTGGTCGCTAGTCAGACACATAACCACTACACCATCATCTTCCCCCATGAGTGACAGTAGCAAGAAGGCAAAATGTTGTCATCCTGGGAGAGGACAGCAGGTTTCTACCTCACAGAACCACTGTCACTCCCTTGAAGCTGCACTTTAGCAGTCCTAGTAATCACTGAGTGAACTTTGCCAGACTCTGCTATGAGACTCTGCATCTGAATGGTAACCACAATCTGAGTTGATGCGGCAGTAGGTTGGGATTTCCTTCCCTTGTTCTGAGCTTCCATTGCAGCATTAAAACATGGGGTGCTGTAATGCAACCTGAGACATCAGCCATCTGAAATCAGCTCACTGCCACCTTCTCGAGGGCAGCAAGATAAATGCTGGCCCAGCCAGTACCATGGATGAATAAAGAAGAACATTGCATCTTGACTGCGTCCTCAGCATTTTTGTGAATGTTGCCTTGACTGGTACATTGGAAATGGTGGGTATGAAGTTGTGGCGAGACTCTTCACCAAATACAGCAAGCTTCAGACAGACCTACCAATGCACCAAACATTTCCAAACACATGCTCAACGGGTTTCACACCTCTGTACCAAGATCCTCATTAAAGTCCCCAGCAGCAGAAACTTTGGACATGCTTGCCCTGCAGTGAGCTGCCACCCTTACTACATTCTCCTATACTGTGGCTGCAGGCCACTCTTGCCTGGTAGCTCATCATGTGAAGATTCCATCATTAAATTAGCCTTTGAAGCTTACATTGTGCTAGTGTCTGTGCTAGTGGTTCAAACTGTGGAATTGAGCGGCAGTGTTTCTTCCCCATCATTGTCTTGCTCTTTGACTTCATTCCTGCTGCACCAATTCCTGACCAGCTGGCAGCTCTTTGGCATCTGAATACACTAAACCAAAAGGTCAGGACTGGGATGGAGGATGACAGGGAAAGCAAGAGGTAGATGGTTGCACTATCTGCAGTTTGTAAATCAGAAGTGATTGTGGGTTGAAGGGGCACATAGAATGGGAGAAGATGGATAGATGGAGAAGGTAAAAACAGACTGTCACCTTCAAACCTTTCAACTCTGCCACTGGTCATGTGCTCAATTGTGGATGCACCATTTAGCAAATCTCATAGGCTTTCAAAACTGGATGATGGACTGTCCCAACTATTTGCAGTAATAAAATGTTAATCAATTTTGGAGAACGAAATATGAGCACAGACGCATAAAATTAAAATAGTGAAGGTCATTAGAATTTATGGCGATACATTCGTGCTTTAAAACTATTAACTGGGACAGTTTTGGTTTGTAGTTTTTGTCACTGCTCTTGCAGAGAGATCATTTTATTTACATGTTATAGAATTTTATCCATTATATTCTCAACAAGCAATTCCAAGGACAAATGAGCGGAAATCTTTTGTTTAATTGATGAACCCATGCAGTTGCACAATTCAGCTACACATAACAAAAGAAAGGTCTATTTTGAAATGTGATAGAATTGCTATATCATATCCTTCAATGTAAGATCGCCTTGAGGTGCTAAGACTGTGGGTGTAGTCAAACGTTTTTATTCAGCGTTTCCTGAGAATCCTGTGGTAGAAAATGTATCTGTTTTAATACTTGTAGCTTTTAAATATCTCAAAGACATTTTTTGTAGTTGTCTGTATTTTTGCAGCAGTCTGTTATAATGGACTTTCATCTGATATAATGTTGAGCAACTGAAGGGACACAGTGATGGAAGTTCAGGAACAAGTAGGAAGAAGCCAAAGTTAGTTTACTTGTTCTAATCCATTGGAAATCAGGAATCCTCACAGAATAGTGACAATAATGATGAGTTAAATTCTGACACTATACTTTTAGTCCACCTGACAAAAACTGGAGATTATTTCTAAGAAAAACAAATTGGCGCTTCCAGTTAAATTACTACTGATGCAAGTGAGTAACCTTACAGGTTGGTAATTAATATTCTGGACCAAAGTGCAAGATGCAAGTTTGAGCTTGCAGTTCCTCCCTAGGTGAATTCCTCCTGTACATACACAATGGAGACCATGTGAGGAAGTTATTTCCTGAAGAATTGCATCATTTCTACATAGAGTTGCAGCCAAAACAAGGGCCATTCATTCCAAAAAGTCTGCGCCAGTGTTTATGTTTAATAATGGTCCCCTACCAACCAATCTTCTCATGTTATTGGCAATCCTTTGATTCTTTTCTTCCTCATAGGTTTATCTATCTTTTTCTTAAATGAACTAGCACCATTTGTCTCAACTTCTGTACGTGGTAGCAAGTTCCACAGTCTAACCACACACCAGGTAAAGGAGATTCTTCTGAAATCATCATTCTTTACTGCTGACCATTTACTATGAATGGCCAGTTGATTTAGTACCTCCACACAGGGGGGAAATATCTTCCCCAAGTCAACTATACCAATCTCCTTCATAATTTTGAACTCTTGTATTAGGCCTCAACCTTCACTTTTCTGAAGATTGGCTGGAAGTTCAGAAACATCTTCCTTTTTTCACGATAGTTATCGTCTGTTTATGTTGTTCTAGGTGAATGACATGGGGTTTTTATATGAGCTGGAAAAGTCTGAGAACTTGGGGGCAAGCGAAGCAATATTCTTCTTTGTGGCCAATTTGTGAAAAGAAATATTTTATGAGCCTGTCTGTTCTCCAAATGCCAGACGTTTTGACCAAATAAAAGAAAATATTTATTTGTATGGTTTTGACTTTTTGAATGCAATCACTAGCTGCACACCAGTGAAAATTAATGTATTTTAAACTTTTGGCATTAATTCTTTGAGGGCTGCAGTAATGTATACGAGTTTGTATTTTTTATACAGAAGGGGATCAACAGTTGGACTGAGTTGTCAGGAAGTGCGGCTGAGGCTAAGACACTGAACTCACTTAAACAACTAAATGTTGGAACTGGAAAAGATATTTTGAGTGGATGGAGGTTCCGTCCCCAACACGCCCCCCCGGAAATGAAGTTTGGGCCAGGACCTAGCATATCCTGGCCTTGGCCTGATTTCTGGCTCTTCTGTCACATTCCTGGTGGAGTGGAAAGACTTGCAGGGATTGGGGGATGCTTTTTCTTATAAACTGTGCTCTGTTTATCCGGACTTTGGTGGTTTCTCTGCAAATGTATATCTGGCATCGAAATATGTTCACAGTTTAATCATCTATGTATTTGTCACTGCATTCAGATGATGTAGGCAGCAAAATGCACGCAAATTATTTGGTAAGAAAAGTCTGATCGAGGAAACACTTCGCTTCTTCTGCCTTTGGAGCTGTTCTTTGTTGGTTCTGTTTATTTGTGTTTCATTGATTCAAATGAGCCCACATTTGAAGAGATGAGCAATGCTGACACTGCAATACAGTACCCTGCCAATCAAATTTGCATTGCCAGTAGAGTCATGCAGATAAGACTTAAACAGTGGCTCTGTGTGAGCGTTCAGGTCAATGCAAAGGATCCTGTGATATCATCTGAATACCAACTGGAAACTCTCTTAATATCCATGTCAATATTCTTCCTTTGACTGAAACCAAATCAATTTGCTTTATTTTGTGAATCCTAAGAGCTGTTCTTCACTTACTTACAAAGCAAGAATGTCTATGCTTCAAATGTAAATGTATCTGCTATGACTGACTTTGTACAGAGGGCTTGAAAGTCTCTATACTGATCCTAGATCCCTGAATGTGATTCCCTGTTTGAACCTCTGTGCTCAGATTTCTCCCAGCATTAAATTCTTTAACTGAACACATGAGAAAAATTCTGGGTGACTGTAACAGTGGTATAGTTACATTCCTAATCTTCCTAACCTCACCATCATCCCCCATCATTTCTCTTCTGTTGTCCAGTTTGATGGGTCTGTCGTTGCTGGATTCCAGCATTACCTGGTCAGAGGATATAGCCAGATCAGATTTTACCAAAGCCTTCTCATTCAGCCCAGAAATGTCAAAGATCCATTCTAGGTTCTTTCAATATTGTCAGCATTATCAACAGAATTAGGATCATCTTCCACCTGCAAACTGCTCGTACACAATGTTCTACCATAGCAGTGGATTTCACTGCTACCTGTGCGCTCTCAGAACACTTGTCCAGCAAACAGTTTCAGATGAGTCACAGTTTCTTCCAGTTAAAAGTGTGGAGACCCTTGCCTTTGACCTCTCTTTAAAACCATCACATCCAAGGATTTCATTACCACTTCTGCTCAAAGTCCCAGCTTGAACTAAACTGTTCACCACAGCTGAACTTCTGACCCCATCAGAGATCTCCAGCTCCTTTCATGAGAATGTTGTGCCCTGCCTCTACTGCAGTCCATTTTCTCCTCCCATCCTGCACCCTCCGTAAGCTTCCATTTTCCAAAAGTTTCCACGGCATTCCAAACTCCATCACTCCCTTCACTGTTCAGCATTGGCGCATTGTGGCGTGAATGTCGCAACTTATCATTTTAATCCTTGTAATTAAGTGCTGACATTCCCAGGCCATTGCATATGAGTCTGAAAGGATTGATACTTGATTAAGTACAGGATCGACTGCCCACGGTAATGAAGTCATGAGGCTTGGGGAGAGGGAAGTAGGAGCTGGTAAGGGACAGACCTGAGGCTAGTGTGTTCCTAACATTCTCTATGGTAAGCTGTAACTAGTTATAGTAATATATGCATAATATGTTATAACACATTATGTATTATATAGATATATTTAATAATAAATTAATACGTTCATAATATGTTAGTAATATATCAACAGCAACTAGGGACAGACAATAAATGCTGGCCAGCCAGTGATGTCCACATCCCACAAGTGAAAAGTTTTTAAAAGTTAATATATCATTATAGTAATATATTTGATGTATTTGTGTGTGTGTGTGTGTGTATTGTTTGCAGTAATCAGCATGATTCTTTTGGTTATACCAGGAAAAGTGGTTATTCCCATTCACACTATGCCAGTTCAGGCTCCATTGAACCTCCCCACCCAGAACACTGGCCTTCCCACATCTGTTTAAACTTCTCCAATATTAAAACCTCTCAGCTGGGGTCTCTGTTTCTCTGGTTCCTTTGGTATTCCTCTTCCTTTACCTTGTTAATAGGCATCCTTCTGCAGCTAAGGCTCTGTGCTTTGGAACTCCCTCCCTTAACCCTTTTTTCCTTTCCATCTCCCTTTCTTCTTTCAAGACCAGATCCAAAATTCAACTCTTTCACTAAACTTTTCACCCTAAAATCTCTTCTTTTTGATTCTTTTTTGACAATACCTTGGTGACACAACATGGGATATTTTTCTCAGTAATGATACTATATATATGCAAGTAGTCATTTTTATCTAGTGTGTTTTGTATCTTTTTTCCATTATTGTCCTGCCAACAGACTGAAAGATTCATATCTCACTTACCAACAAAATATTTCCAACATTTTGTCCGATTTCCTCAGTGCTGCCTTGAGAATTCAACTTCCAGAGTTAGGGTTAGGATACCAATGGAGGCAAGCTGACAATTGATGACAGAAGACAAATGGATTTTAAAGCAACAGAAGTGTTAAAGAGGTTAAACACATGCTGATTAACCAGATGGGAGTTTTAAATCAGAGTTAGTCTAGCAAAGCAGGAATGCCAGTACAAACACCATAACCAGGAAAATGTCTCCTGTCAAGTTTTTTTTCTCTCTCTGTTGTTTTCTTAGGCTTTAATTTCCTTTATACTCCAAACACTCAATCAAACATATGGCAAGCATTTGGCGTTGAGAGCAAGAAAAGAAGTCGCTTGCCCCTTTGTTTATATGACTGCACTTTAAGATTTGAATAAACTTAAACAGTGTTTTAGCAAGCTATTTGTACACTAGATGTCATCTGATATCTGTTAGTCCACTGTGGGAAAGACAAAAATCTAAAATTTTATGCAGTGTTGTTTCTGGTTTTGGCATACATTGAGGGACTTTGCTGTCCACTGTCTAACTATGCTTTTAACTTTTTAACGTTTTTTTTTAAAACTCTGTTGGACTCAATAGAGCAGTTTTGATCTTGTGTTTGGAGCTCCTTCCACAATAAGTTGCCTGGTCTGTATGTGACCTAACAGGTTCTATTTGAAGGGGCCAGTATAGGGTATAATCAACAAGGTACATGTTTGATATAAATTTCCCTGAATTGATTATCATGGGAGCTGGAGTACTTCACCTGAACCATGTCCAAATCAAATGAGCCACAATGGCCCAGTATACCCTCCACACCTGCTGCAATGACACCATCACTGCTGCCACGCTGTCTCAGTTTGACACCGGTGTGCTCTGATACTAGCTGCTGCGCTCCTGTAGCTCTTTCCCTTCTCTGTCTGCTGCCTCAAGGCTTCTGCTGGCATTGCATAAAACTGCTCTTTGAATGCTCTTTGCTGGCAGCCGCATGCCTGTGTTTGTTAGGTGCTTGCAGTTCACTGGCTTCATGTTGATGAGGACAGGTATTCCCTGTGCCCTGGGCCTGTCCTTTCGGGCATGTGGATTGTTTATCAGCAACATTGTATAGTCACATCTGGGAGCCCTCGAGTTTCTATCTCCTGAAACTCCCACATCATGCAAGTTCCACACAGCACACATGTGAATTGAGGTCTTGAAATAATTGGACTAGAAGAATTCAGGAACTGTAAGAAGCTAAAATTGGTATAAAGCCAATGTCCTTCTACATCAGACCAGTCCCGTTCTGACCAACCCCTCTTCATCCTGCACTGTTGTCTTGCAACTTAATAGTTGCTTGCTGGGTCAATATATTAAAATATTCAGAGAAAAGCACAATAAGCATGCTAACGTCTTACTTGGTATTGCAAATACAGATGCAGCCTGTCAAAATACCATCTCTTGGGACAGAACACCATGGGCCGAAGGGCCCGTTCCTGTGCTGTACAGTTCTAACAAACCCATTTCCTTATCTCTCTGAACAAAAAGTAATTGTCAGAATTTCATTTATCTGATTGCTAGTATCTCTAAGTAGCAGGACAGTAAAGTATAGCAAACTTTTTTATGAACTGGCACCTTGGGGACCAGGAGTGTGCCTGTTGGTCAAATATTCCAGATAACCAAGATGTACACATAACCGCAGTAAACCCTGACGAAGCAAAGCTTCAAGACATCAACATCCGTCAAAAGATCTATGTGAAAACATCAAACACCTCCTAAAATCAATGTAAAAACACACAGTAAGTAATAGAAACATAATGCAGAGGTGTACATATTACTGTTATACTTTATTCACAGCCTAAGTACATGGCCGTCACAGTAGATTGTGGTATTTGAGCTATATAATTTTTGCCACTTTATTAAGAGTGCTGGTTGAAAGGTACCTGTTAAAGTTTGCTGTACATGCTGTCCCACAGAATGACATAAGAGGCCATGGCAACCTTTTGGATGATGAGTCGCATTATTTCCTAACACTTGTCATTCAACGTTCAAACTGGTTTTACTCTTCTGAAATAACAAGCATGGGGCTGGATGAACACAGCAGGTCAAGCAGCATCATAGGAGCCTCCTTTACTCTTCTGAACGCAGCTCTAACCTTCATCGTGCAGTGGGGATACTTTTATTCAGACTGTCAACTGTCAGGAAGCTGAGTCTTCACAATCGCATGGCAAAGCAGCAAATGAGATTCTCACCTGTTAGAAATACTGGAATTTTCAGCTCCATTCCAGTGCTGAATCTCTGATCTCCCAGTCTTTCAGCATGCTAGAAAGAACCACTGACTTGGATGCTAATACTGCATAAAATTGTACGCCATAAATCATAGCTTGTATGAAACTAGCTCTGCTGTACCTGTTAGCAAAAGCATTTTTGTGGGTTAATGGTATTGGCACCAGTTATAGTGTGGCCAACTTAAAGAAAAATATTCAATACAGGACCACCATAGAGGCTCTCTCATTTGGGATGCCACAGCTCAGCTGAGGCTGGCAACAGCAAATGCTTATATACTTTTGGAATGATCCAAGCAAATTGTCTCAAATTAACAGCATCGCAGAGTGTAATAAATGAGAAGTATGAATGTTACCGCTAAGTTTCATAATGAGGAGAAAACAAAGTTTTCAGTGAAGCTGACTGAAATTTCTGTGTTATTGGTGGTAATTGAATAAACGTCAGAAAAGTAAAATCAGTGTTTTGTTATTTCAGGCTATGAGTCTGATCAAAACTTACACTGTGCTTTTCATTTAAAAAAATTGCATTTTGGGAGATTTTCCTTTAATTGAAGTGAAATCATTATAGTTATGTGTTTCCCAAGTGGCTCAGTAGGATGAATGCATCTGCAGTCCTGTATTAAGATAACAAGGTGTAGAGCTGGATGAACATAGCAGGCCAGGCAGCATCAGACGAGCAGGAAAGCTGACGTTTCGGATCTGGACCCATCTTCAGAAGGTTTGTGAAGACGGGTCCAGACCCGAAACATCAGCTTTACTGCTCCTCTGATGCTGCTTGGCCTGTTGTGTCCATCCAGCTCTACACCTTGTTATCTCAGATTCTCCAGCATCGGCAGTTCCGACTATCTCTGCAGTCCTGTATTGACTAGTTTACAACTCAGCTGATGCAGCAGATGGCTACAACTGGCCTCCCAGTGCACAACAGTTGACAGGAGTAAAATCAGTCAAAGGGTAATATGTTGTGGGAAATAATCCTATTCTGCGCATGACTATATTTTCTTCAGAATGTTCCCTTCATGCTGCCTCAGTGCAGGGCTACACTGCAAACCAGAACATACTGGGCAGTGCAGCAATCAGCCGATGCACAACCAAGGTTCCCTTTAAGATGGGTACATATGCAACTGTGCAAGAATCTGGAACATACCAGACAGGTCAAATGAAAGAAGAAACATAGTGAGAACTTTGTATATGAGCAGCTGAATTTTTTTTTTATCTTGGTCTAGTTTCAGAAATTCCATTATTCTCTATGAAGCTGCAGCTTTGGCAAGTTGCACATCCAGGTAGATGCATTGATTTATTTATAATACAAAGATGCAGCACGGACTATAAAGCTGGGGAGGCATCACTAAATATACCCAGCTGTGCTTCTTGGAAACTTCCATTAAAGATGGAAAGAGGGCAACTATAATGAATAAAAATTTCTTTTCCATTACACATGGAAGATCTGCGGTTGTGGGGAATGGTGGTGTTTGGAAGGAGGACACGTTTTCAAGTGGACAGCAATTGGACTGGACAACATGAGGACAGCACTCAAGAGGTCATAATCATTTTTACAGTCAGGCCTCACTAACATTTTGAATAGACTGTCAGACTAGGACCAGGAACCTCAGGCAGTTCACCATTCATGATGGGGGTGAAGGGTAAAAAAAAATCATTAGCTGCTGCTTAGAGCAGAGTCAGAAAGCAGGGAATTAACATATCGAATGTTGTGGTGATAAGTCCCAACTCAATGTTGACTCTTTTGTTCATTGATGCTAACAGAGGCATATATCACAGAAATAGACCCTTCAGTCCAACCAGTCCATGCCGACTATAATTCCAAACTGACGAATATTTCCAGAATTTTCTATTATTGTATCAGATTTCCAGCATCTGCAATGCAATACTCTGTTTTCAATTGTTTGGACATTTGAAAGACCCTCTCACCCTTGTATTCAAAGACCACCAGATTCTGTTCGACCTGTGATTGCTATTGTCTACTATTTACATTTTTTTTCCCCTGCGGATTATTTTGTTTAAACTGTACATTTGGCTCCCTACTGAGTAGTGACAGTGTGGAAATTTTTTTTGGCATCATTATGTTAATTTTATGCGAAGAGGTGCTTGTACTTGGGGCTGAATTTTACCAGAAAATGGCTGAGTGTCATTTATGGCACACATCATGGAGGGTGCAGGCCCTAGCATATTCTCTCACTCTATCTTCTCAATCACACCTCATTATCTATGCACCACATCCCTATACCACCCTCCTCCTCGTATTCTCCCACTCCCTGCAAGCCGGGACTACTGGCCATGGTCAGGACCTCCCAGGATTCCTGGCACCGATGCCACCTTTAACACTCAGCTGTGTATCTAGTCAAGCCTGAGGCTGTGCTGCATTTGTTTTATTTGGCCCAGACATGTCAGACAGTGGGTAATTGGCATCTCAATTTGTCAATGCAGACCTGGAGGGAGCTTCTGCAAGGGAAGTAGATGCTGCTCGTGGAGCATGCCCTGAGTTGTTGGTGACTGATGGAGGGCCGGGGAAGCCAGTGGCAAGCTACAGTTATTAGATAATTGCTGTGACCTTCATTTCAATTGTCACCATCTAATTTCTCTGCAGCAGGTGGGAAAAGGGAAAACTGCATATCGATGAGGTGAGATAATGGAACAATGAGGGTGTTGATTTATATTAATGTTCATAAACAGGCCTCTCACTGCTCACTAGCAAGAATCTCATGTAGGCATTCAATATTTGTTTAGAAAACAGGACATTTTGTTCTCAACAGTGGGAAGCTTCTCACAACTGATCTTCTGTGAGTTTGTCAGCTTTCTCACTGATGCTCATGTCGCTCAGTCACTGGGAAGATTTTGCCTTTGGTCACTGATTGCAGGAGATGGTAGAGAGAAAAAAAAACCATAAAGCTTTCTCATGATTTCTGAGCTACATTGGGTATTGCCCAGAATCACTTTATTGAGGACAGAAAATGTGGCAATATCATTTACACACAGACCTGCAACACTGCAAGGACATTTTCAAAATTATTTTTGCTCAACATCATTGAACAGCAATTAAAAAATTACAGTTGTATTAAAGTCTGTGTGTGGGGCTGACAGAATTGAACATTTAATTATTGAGAGAGGTTTTCTTCTCACTTTGTTTGCCTACATATATAGTTGTATATTTTCCTGGATACACACACAGTCGTACAATAGTGTTCAATTACTTGCTTCATTCAATGGCAGTTTTGTAGTTTAGATTCATACCACTGTGGGGAGCTATAATGGCATGCAGTTGAGCCTTGTTTCTGTAAAATTGCAATGGCAGGGTCCAGTTGTTAGGTTTAATACAGTGTCTGTCACACATGCGCTACACAACTGGTGTTAGTGGGATCCTCCTGCTACTAATTTCTGCAGATTAGATATTGAAGATGATGTAGCATGTTCCTATTGCTCTTATAAAAGCGTCTGTGGCATAATATAGTTGTTACGCTATAGTTGAGGTTTCTGAAATTATTGTTTAGCTTTTGAACTGATGAATTACAACGGCAAATTCCAAGACCTCTAATATATTAAAAGGCATAGGTGAATGTAATTTATGCCCATCAAAAGTTGAAAGTATTGCATCCTTGTGACTTGTTTGTTTAGCTGTGCTTCCTGTATGCTTCTCACAAAGCATTCTTCAAATTGAAGGATGGCAGGTCCACATGGAGAAAGTATATTGGAGATAAGACAATAACAGACATGAGAGGCATAATTTGTGAGAAGACACAAGAGAAACTGGAGCTCATTTCATTAGTGCAAATAACTTTGAGTGAAGATCTAATGTAAGAATTCAAAATTGAGAGGGGTGGGATTTTATAAACTGAATTTTAAAAAAAACAACTTCCACTGGCCAGTGTTCGTAACTTTTTTAAAAGCATATGTTAAAAATGATCACCAAAAGAATGTCAAGAGGTTAAAATAATTTTTTTCATACAAAGAGTTGGCAGGGCATTCATTCGCTGTGCTCTCAGAAGCAGAATCCATAATAGCTTTTAAATGGAAAATGCACAAATGATTGAGGATACGTATTTAAAAGGATATGAGAAAGAAAAATAGAGTGAGACCAAGTAAATGAAATACACAGCTCTTCCAGTCTAACGCAGCCAGGAAGAACCAAGTGGCCTCCATCAATCATCTAAACTTCTGCGATTCTAAGAATTACAAAACATAGGATTGGTCCATGTTTTATCTCCATTTCAGCACTAAGCTTCCAGATTAGAAAAAAATTCAAGAAGTACAATACTGCATCTATCTTTTATGATCAGCAATGTATCTTGGAACAAAACTGAAGTAAACTTCCATTATCAGAATATATTGAACATTTCTGCTTCACGCCAACCACCATTCGGGGTTTTGAGTGACAATGCCAATTTAATGTTAATCTAAAACAAATTATCGGCAGCTTTATGATCGCACAGCATTAGGAAAAGACTGCCCAGACTTGATTCACTTCTGACCATGTTGATAGCAAAGCGCTCATATTTTCATCCAATCAGACTAGATTCAAACGCCATTCAATAGATAAATTAATATCACAAGCCGTAAGAGTCAGGTGGAATTGGTTTGCCTACATGATGATGTTAACTCCGACTTAAAAGTTTATCATGGGAGAGTAAAGTAAGAGTGTAACACTGCGGATTTCAGTTGAAATTGCTGGCTTTGTTCAGATTCACGTCTGCTAGCAACAAAATGAGGTCATGCCGATTTTAACCACCAGGCCTTATTCTAAAATTCTGCTCATTGAGCCTGGAGCAGTGGGCAATGGCTTATTGTGGTTGTCAGTCTCTGCTAACCAGGCATTTCCTGGTCCTCCTGCAAAACTCAGTTGAAGTGGAAGGGTGCCCTGATTTCAGAGGTCTTGAAGCTCTGAAAGGGAGGAGAGACTAGTGAAAGCGAGCCATAAGCATTCTTCGTGAGGTCAAGAAGAAAGGTATGGACCAGTCAGTCTCTCATGTCTATTCATGAGGTCATTGCCAATATGTACCTCCACTTCAATATCCAGTTTTTCTCCATATCAGTTAATACAGTTAGAAAAACATAACAATCACAGTCTAGTGAACTCTTGTCCTGGATTTCTGCACCAATTGAAATAGTTTCTCTGAAACTAACCTCACAAGTTAAGCACCTCAGTTACCTGGTGGATCCTGTGCCTATTGATGACACACAGGAAGGATGGATGGACAATAAATGCCAGCCTTACCAGTCACACCTGTATCCCAAGGATGACTGGAAAAAATTATGCTTTTAATCAATGCAAGTAATGCCCTTACAAAATACCAAACTTTTTCAGCTAGTGTTTGCTAATGTTTTATCAGATACTGTTTACCTTTAGCCCAATATATTCATGATGTTAACATTTTAGCCATTTTCCCATTCTCTTTGCCATTTGGTATGTGTTTCATGCATTAAAAGCACATAGAGTGTGGAAATAATGCTGGCAGAATATATATGATGGTACATTATAGATACCTTGATTTCAGTACTATTTTACAGACATTTTGCTTCAAGTGAACTTTTAGTTGCTTTTTGTGTGAATTGTGATTTTAATAAAGAAGCTTCACTGACGTACTGTGTTTCACCACCTAAATAAAATAAGCAAGAATGATATGAACTTGTCCTAAATCTCCTCATAGGAAACCCCCACCATTCCAGCTATTAGTCTAGTAACCCTTTAATGAACTGCTTCCAACAAATTTACACCCTTCATTAAATAGGAGACCAATAGAGCCATAAAGATGTACTGCACGGACAGACCCTTTGGTCTCACTCGCTCTTGCCGACCAGATATCCTAAATTAATCTAGTCCCATTTACCAACATTTGGTTGGTATACCATATCTCTCTAGACCCTTCCTGTACCCATCCTGATGTCTTTTAAATGTAATTGTACCAGCCTCCACCACTTCGTCTGGCAGCATTTCTCCAGATTTATTCTCATTAATGCCCTATACGCCTGAAGCATAACTCTACTACTTTGGTATTCAGTTCTCCTTACAGAATGCATCCTACGAAGTTTGCAGAGCTTTTCTGCACGAGATATAAATAAATGTGAAATGTTTTCTTCAATTATTAAACAATGATTTAACTATTTTCTTTATCATCTGTCAGGTCTGTATTTTGCTCTCTGTAGGTTGAAGCAGAAGGATCTAATATAGCCACATGTACTACAAGTGAACTGATTAGATATAGCTGGAGATGTGCATGTTGTGTTAATCCAAGTTTAAGATTGTTATTGTAGCCACCTGGGATGCTGTCAACATTTTGTGATCATGAGCTGGAAGAAACATGTTGCCAATAAAAAGAAGCCTGAGATCCTCCAAGTGACATGTCTACGTAGAGGACGCAAATCTTGCAAAGCTGCACAGTTCAGAGCTTCAGTGCTAGGTTAAAATACCTTACAGTGACCTGTGGTAACTATGCAATGATTGGATTCAACATTAATGGACTCGGAAACTGAAGTTGGCAAGGTTTCAGATTTAGACTCCTTACTGCAATCTTTCTTATCTTGCTGTAAAATGCTTGTGAGTTTCAGTGTATACAAATAGCTGTTTGGATGGCAAGTGCCACCCTTCCAGTGGTGACACAATACCTTCAGAAATTTTTTAAATAGCTTGCTGTGGTCTTGCTACTTTCCTTTACATCTCAGAGCATTATGGACTCAGACCCAAAAAGAGGGATGACCTATCCACCTCATAACCCCATTTGATTAAAGTGTTGTTTGGACTGAGAAGATTAGTGAGCAGGTATCAGAAGAAAGCACTTTTGGGAGAATGGTGTGTTTTGTTCTTTCAGGGGTGATGTAAACGGGAAAGGAAAAAATATATATCTTTACACTTCAATTTTACCCTGACTGTTTTAAACGTTTTCATGAAACTCATTATCAGAACCATATTAAATAATTGGAGAATGCTTGGTTTGAATACTGCCCAACTGAGCTCACTTACACAGACATTCCAGAAGAAATGAAAAAACCACTGACTGTGACACACAGGAGTCTTAAATTATAACCAAGTGTCGCCAATTACCTCCAGAATTCCAAACAGCATTCCCAGCCAAAGGATAGAACATCCTTTTTCAGTTTTCATCATTATCCTAGAGAGATAGAGGTCTATAGCGCAAAGTCTCTTCAGCCCATCAAGTCTGCACCAGACAAAAACAATCACCAAGCTATTCTAATCCCATTTTCCAGCACCTGGTCCATAGCCTTATATACTTTGGCATCACGAGTGTACATCCAGGTACTTTTTAAATAGAGTCAAATAGCACTGAAACAGACCCTTTGACAATGCCCACCCAAATTCCAAACCAAACTAGTCCCACCTGCTTGCACTTTGCCCATATCCCTTCAAACATTTCTTATTCATGTATTTATCTAAATGTCTTTTAAATGTTGTAACTGTACCCGCATCTGCCACTTCCTCTGGAAGTTCATTCAACAAGCAAACCACTTTCTATAAAAGAATTGCCCCTCATGTCCTCCTTGTCTCACCTTAAAAATATTCCTCCTAGTCTTGAAATCCCCCACCCTAGGAATAAGACACTTACCCTTCACCTTGTCTATATCCTTCATTATTTTATAAACCTCTGTAAGGTCACCTCTTAACCTCCTACGTTCCACTGGAAAATAGTCCCAGCCTATCCAGCCTCTCCTTATATCTCAAACCCTCCATTACAGGCAACATTCTGGTAAATCTCTTCTGACCCCTCTCCAGCCTAATAATATCCTTCCTCTCACAGGGACACCAGAACTGGACATGGTACTCCAAAAGAGACCTCACCAACGTCCTGTACAACCACAATATAAGATCCCAATTCCTATCCTGAAAGTTCTGAGCAATGAGGGCGAGCATGCTAGATACCTTCTTAAAACAGCCTATCTATATGTGATACAAACTTCAAAGAATTATGTACCTGAACCCCCAGGCCTCTGTTCTACAACAGTGCTCAAGGCCCAACTTTCGATTGTGTAAGTTTTGCCTTTGTTTGTTTTACCAAAATTCAATACCTTGCATTTATCCAAATTCTACTCTATCTGCTGCCACTCACCCATTGACCCAATTGATGAGTCATAGAGTTGTACAGCAGGGGAATTCACCCTTCGGTCCAACTTGTCCACACCAACCAGATATCCTAGTCCTATTTGCCAGCATTTGGCCCTTTATCCCTCTCAACCCTTCCTATTCATATACCCATCCAGATGCCTTTTAAATGTTGTAATTGTACCAGCCTCCACCATCACCTTCTGCAGCCAATTCCATACATGCACCACCCTCTGCTTGAAAAGTTTGCCCCTTAGATCCCTTTTAAATCTTTCCCCTCTCACCTTAAACTGATGCCCTCTAGTTTTGGACTCCCCCACCCTGAGAACAAGACTTTGGCTGTTCACCCTATTCTTGTCCCTCATGATTTTATAAACCTCTAAGGTCACCCCTCAGCCCTCTGCCACTACCAAGCTTACAGGCAGTGAGTTTCAGATTCCCACATCTTCTGGGTGAAAAACTATTTCGTCACAACCCCTCTAAGTGACCTGCCCCTTAACTTAAATCTTTGTGCCTTGGTCATCGATCTATTCATTAAGGTGAAGCATTTCTTCCTGTCTGTGCCCCTCATAATTTTATACATGTCAATCATGTCCCATCTCAATCTCTTCTGCTTCAAGGAAAACAACTTCAGCCTGTCTAATCTCTCTTCATACACAGCCGTGCAACCCTTACAATACTACATTTAGGCGTAATAAGCACCAACGCTAACTAGTTGAGCCATATAGCCTGTTTCAGTTTTTCAATTTCTGCATACTTTGAATTAACAAGTTATTCATTTCTTTTCCATATACTAAATGTTTCAAGGTTAAAGTTCAGAGAACCTTAGTTTTAAGATTACCTTGAACACACTTGAAAATTAGTGAAAGGATTAGATTTTGCATTTTGCATTCATGCATTAAATTGTTATTGGTATACTGGAGCTATTAGAGAAGCTTGTATAGCATGATCTTGAATTTACAACACACAACAGCTCATTTGGTCCAGTTGGTTCAGGCTGGTGTCTGAGATCCACACAATCCTTATCTGAAGCAGGGACACCTGTGGCCGGAGCGGGCTCGCCACCGACAAGTGGCCAGAGCAGGTTCATCTCTTTCAATTCCTCCCACTTCCTACAGACAAAGGGGGTGGCCATGGGTACCCGCTTGGGCCCAAGCTATGCCTGCCTCTTTGTAGGTTACGTGGAACAATCCCTCTTCTGTACCTACACTGGCCCTAAACCCCACCTCTTCCTCCGTTACATTGATGACTGTATCGGCGCCGCCTCGTGCTCCCATGAGGAGCTCGAACAGTTCATCCACTTCACCAACACCTTCCACCCCAACATTAAGTTCACCTGGACCATCTCTAACACCTCTCTCACCTTCCTGGACCTCTCTGTCTCCATCTTGGGTAACCACCTAGAAACAGATATCCATTTCAAGCCCACCGACTCCCACAGCTACTGAGAATACACCTCCTCCCACCCACCTTCCTGCAAAAATGCCATCCCCTATTCCCAATTCCTTCGCCTCCACCGCATCTGCTCCCAGGATGAGGCATTCCACTCCCGTACATCTCAAATGTCCTCATTCTTCAAGGACCGCAACTACCCCCCCGCAGTGGTCAAGAACACCCTCGACGGTGTCTCCCGCATTTCCCGCAACTCATCCCTCACAGCCCATCCCCGCAATAATAACCAAAAAAGAATCCCCCTCGTCCTCACGTACCACCCCACCAATGTCCGGATCCAACACATCATCCTCTGACACTTCCGCCATCTGCAGTCCGACCCCACCACCAAATACATTTTTCCCTCCCCACTGTTGTCTGCTGTCCGGAGGGACCACACCCTCCGTGACTCCCTTGTCCGTTCCACACTCCCCTCCAGCCCCACCACACCCGGCACTTTTCCCTGCAACCGCAGGAAGTGCTACACCTGCCCCCACACCACCTCCCTCACCCCAATTCCAGGCCCCAAGAAGACTTTCCACATCAGGCAGATGTTCACCTGCACATCTGCCAATGTGGTGTACTGCATCCGCTGTACCCGTTGTGGCCTTCTCTACATTGGGGAAACCAAGAGGAGGCTTGGGGACCGCTTTGCAGAACACCTGCGCTCGTTTTGCAACAAACAATTGCACCTCCCAGTCACGAACCATTTCAACTCCCACTCCCGTTCCTCAGACGACATGTCCATCCTGGGTCTCCTGCAGTGCCACAATGATGCCACCCGAAGGCTGCAGGAACAGCAACTCGTATTCAGCCTGGGAACCCTGCAGCCCAATGGTATCAATGTGGATTTCACAAGCTTCAAAATCTCTCCTCCCCCAACCGCATCCCAAAACCAGCCCAGCTCGTCCCCGCCTCCCTAACCTGTTCTTCCTGTCACCTATCCCCTCCTGCCACCTCAGGCCGCACCCCCATCTCCTATCAACTAACCTCATCCTGCCCCCTTGACCTGTCCCTCCTCCCTAAACGACCTATCTCCTCCCTACCTCCCCACCTACACTCACCTTACTGGCTCCATCCCCGCCTCTTTGACTTGTCTGTCTCCTCTCCACCTATCCTCTCCTCTATCCAGCTTCTATCCGCCTCCCCCCTCTCCCTATTTATTTCATAACCCTTTTCCCCTCCCCCATTTCTGATGAAGGATCTAGGCCCGAAATGTCAAGCTTTCCTGATCCTATGATGCTGCTTGGCCTGCTGTGTTCATCCAGCTCCACACTTTGTTATCACTAGAGACTAGAGCATGTATGGTAGTGGCCAGAGCCGGGATGCCACTCGCCGGCGGCTCGGTGTAGAGCGGGGGTGGTGGCCTGATGTCGGAGCATGGCAATAGCAGCCCAGTACGGAGCATGGCAGCAGCCAGCAGTCAGACCACGTGGAAGGCCCCCTGCATTAGTCTGCTTCACAGAGCCTTTGGAAAGAGACTATGACATTTGTCTTTTTAACCTTGCTTCTTGTTTTTTTTTTCCGACCTATGGTCATACTGTGTATAGCTGTAATGTAGCTTCCCTTTTTTTTTATTTCTCTTTTCTGTAACTAAAGATTGTACCCAGGCACATTTGCACCTAAAATGGCAATAAGTGGCAACTTATTTTCACTGTACTAATTTGAGTACATGTGACAATAAGCTAATTCATTCATTCACTCCTCTTCATTAAACTCTGTCAGTCTAACACTTTGGTCTCTGGTGTAGAAGTGAAATAACTTGGGAAAACTCTGTAGGAGGAAATAGATGAATAAATAGTCCCTTTAAGCACTGCACAAAATGGAGAAAGTAAGCATGAAAGACACCTGAGGTTCTTTGATTTTACTTAGTGGGATTGGAGAACTGGAAATCCAGCCAAGATAGTGTACACAATATACTGCCTCAGAGGAACTGGGGTGTAAATGAACAGTTATCTGAGGAACAGAGTAAAGGAGTATATAGTTGCAGATGTCAGTGCCATAACCCCTGTAATCACTGTCAATTATTTTCCATTTAGTTGTTGCTAGGTTTACAAAACATAAACAGCCTCGGAACTTTTTTTTCCACTTAGCAACCTTTCTTCACCAAATCAATTCTTGTGGAAGATTGTCTTTATTCTGAAGATGAGTTAACCAAATGAACACTTCTGCACATACTTAGCTGCACATGTTGGTAGATAATGAATGAATAGTGCCAATCTTAATTTTACAAAAAGACTTCGCAACAGTCTATGAAATGAGTCATTATCCAATGTTAAACATATGGGCTTTAGGCAGAATGTCCGTCTTTATTATGTTACAAAGTTAAATAGTGTATCAAAGACAAAATAACATAAAAATGGGCTGTTAAATGTAGCAATTAGGTTAATTGCTGATTCACATGCCTTGAAATTAATTGCAAAACAAAGTATAAAACATTATCACACATTTGTCTGTTTCCTTTTTCTCAATACAGAAGACTCTGGAATATATTTTCCATCAGTGAAAAAAGATCCAGGAAAATACTTACTGCGTTGTTCTGAGTCAGTGAAAGATTGGCTGAGGAAACTGAAGAATGCTGGGAAAGTGCTGCTGTTAATTACCAGCTCCCACAGTGACTACTGCCGACTGCTCTGTGAACACATTCTTGGGTGAGTGCAACAGCACAACATGAAAAATGAATTGTATTTAAAACGGAATTGCTTGTTATATTAACAACATGAAATAAAGGTTACAGGGAAACAGACGATGGCTGTTAATTATTAAATTGACCTCCAGATATGTGAACAGGGAAAGCTGGAACTGGAAAAAAACCAAAGAAATGTGGATTTTGGAAATCAGAAACAAAAATAAAAATTTCTGGTAAAACCCAGCAGGTCTGGAAGCATGTGTGAAGAGAAAGCAGAGTCAATGTTTCAGGTCCAGTGACTCTTCTTCAGAACTGATTGTAGCTAGGTATATATGCTGAAAATAGGGGTTTGAGGGAGGGGAAGGAGTAAACCAAACGTGGAGATGGAGCCCGGAGTTAGAAAAGAACAGTTGGGCACACTGAGGAAAGGGTAAAGGCCAGCCTGGGAGAATGGATAGCTAACAATGGGGTTCGTTAGCAGCTAACAATTGGGTGTTTGTGGTGGCAACTCATGTGATTACAGGGTCTGGTGTGGTAAGGGTAAGGAAGTGGGGAAGTGTGCTCAGGCCCCAAAATTATTGAATTTGATATTGAGTCTTGAAGGCTGCAGAGTCCTCAAGAGGAAAATGAGATGTTGTTCTTTCAGCTTGTGCTGAGCTTCACTGGAACACTGCAGCAAACCCGAGACAGAGATATGTGCCAGGAAACACGGTAGTGTGTTGAATTAGCAGGCAACCGGAAGCTCAGGGTCATCTTTGCAGACAGAATACAGCTATTCTACAAAGCAGTCACTCAGTTTACATTTCATCTTGTCAATGTAGAGGAGACTGCAGTGTAAGAAGCAAATACAGTAAACTAGATTGAGTGAAATGCAGGTAAATCACTGCTTCACCTGGAAGGTATGTCTGGGGCCTTGGATAGTGATGAGGGAGGGGGCAAACGGGTAAGTATTGCACCTTCTGTCATGGCGTGGGGAGATGTTGGAAGTGGAGAAGTGGACCAAGTGGAGGAACCGATCCTGGTGGAAGGCTGACAAGGGAAGAGAGGGGAACATATGTCTAGGGGTAGCATCCAGCTGGAGGTGTCAGAAGTGACAGTTAATGATTCTTTGGACACAGATGCTGGTGGGGTGATAAGTGAGGACTGGAGAGACCCTATCATTGTTGTGGGAGGGAAGAGAGGGTGTGAGGGTTGAATTGCAGGAGATGCCTCAGTCATTACTGAGGGCCCTGTCAACTGTAGTGATAGGGAATCCTCGGTTGAGGAAAAAAGTGGACATTTTGGAGGCCCCACCATGGAAGCTGACATCATCGGAACAAATGTGACAGAGACAGAGGAACTGGGAGAATGGGATATAGTCTTCACAGGAAGCAGGGTATGAGGATGTATAGTCAAAGTAACTGTGGGAGTCGGTGGATTTGTAGTGGATACTGGTGGAAGCCTGGACAGAGAACTGTTGGACTGTTATAGTCAGTAACACACTGCCCACATAAGTCAAAGGTTTTTTTGATATGTCTATGCAAAGTGGGATATGGCGAAATATAGGACCAAACAAGGTGGCAAGACCCATCTTGATGTTGGGAACAACTCCCATCATCTTTTATGCTTTTCAGAAGGGACATGGGCAAGCAGCAAGGTGCGATTCTCATTAGACAGTGGCATGTTGCCAATTGACAGTCTTTGTAGCTTGTTAAATGGTTTGTTAACAGTACAGTTCACCTCATTGATATTCAGACTGTCACCTTACCAAAGTCGCCAAACAAGCTAGATGATAGAAAAACCTGACAAGGAAACTAGAGCGAGCACCTAGTGGATTTACCTAGCTGCTCGCTCCAAGTGGTCTCCATGTTGGAAACCAGGCACTGATGTCTCAGGGCACACTCAATGGACATTGTTCACATGCACCCCAAATCTCCAGACATCAGCATCTGACATGCGCCAGTCTCTACAATTCCACATTTCCCTTCTCTGATTCAGTGATAAGATGCATCTGCACTACAGTGCTGCCCCTTGGGCTGCACCAACAACAGCTATCATTGCAGTACTGCTACCAGGATAGTGTATGTTCAGGGACATACACCCAGCTCATAAACTGGACCAGGCTGCACCTCTGGGCTCTTTAACTCATTGTCATGTGCTCACTCACTCTGAGCCTACCTGGATGCTTAATGAAACCCTATTTTGTATTGTCATGCCCTGTCTTTGTGCATTTTGCATCCTTCAGCAAGAGATACCAAGCTCATATTACTGTTGCTGTGCCATTTTCTGCAGACATGATAGAAGGCAGCTTTTCATAGTTGTCAGCTGATCTCACTGAAGTCAAATGGGATAGCCTTCCCTAAGGCATCCCAACACAGCAAATCATGGGTCACCTCTGATACTAGTCCAGGGGCTTGGAAGCAGTCAGTCAGTCAGTCAATTGGAGCAATGAGAGTCAGTCCAAAACTAGAAAGCATAGGTTTAAGATGAGAGGGGAAAGATTTAAAAGGGACCTAAGGGGCAACTTTTTCACACAGAAGGTGGTGCACATATGGAATAAAAAGGTGGAAACCGGCATAATATCAACATTTATAAGACATCTGGATGCATACATAAATAGGAAAGGTTTAGAGGGATATGGGCCAAAGGCTGGCAAATGGGACTGGATTAATTTAGGATATCTGGTTGGCTTGGACAAGTTGTACCAAAGATGTGTTTCCATGCTGTACATCTCTATGACTCTTCTCATGAGAGATGAGGAGCGAATGATGGACAGCAGACCCCTGTGTTTGGACTCTCTCTGTTCTGTTAACCAATAGGGCTGACTGTGTAAATGATAAGGCAGGGTTAGTAACATAAAATTCGCTAGGCCTTGTGATGAGAAACTTCAAAAGAAAAAGTGAGATTCTGCTTTCTAGTCTTCGTTTTAATTTGATCAGATTATTTAGAATCTATTATATTTTTTATGTAATGTTGAAAGCACTCTCTATTTAATATCCAAAAAGTATCCAATTTCTTTTTTTAAAAAAGGGCATATCTGTATTTCTGTGGAAACTTGCTAAATTGGTCCTGCTTGGAGAGAATTTCAAATTGTACTTACATGGTAATTTACTAGCTTCAGCGAATATATGGGATGTGTTCATTTGAAACTGCCCCCTGAGTTATGGTCAGGAGCTCTAAAATGCTGGGGAACAGACCTCAGATTTTTATAAATAACATTCAACTGACCCAATTATCCATCCTCCTGATAATTTGCCAATATGTGTGTCAGGCAAATCACCTTGTTGTGCAACTTACTAACCTACGTGAAACTCTCAGTCCAGTTTGTTATTTACATTATATTTGATTTCTTCACACATCTGCAGAATTTCCACACTATTAAAATATGTCTAGAATTGGGACACTTGATTGTTGACCTATTCTAAATATCCACTCAAGCTTCCCAACCCCTCATTATTGCAGTGAGTGGAATTTTCACTGTGCTCATTTGACTTCTCAATCCTTTCAAATTTCATTTAAAAAGGAAATGATAAATAGCAGGGTGATCTCAGGAACCACAAATGATGTGATGGACTGCCAGGAAAAAACAACTCCGAACTTATGTAAACAATGCTTTATCCTAGGTGATGTCAATGACAGTATCCTTGTTTACAAAAATCTGCTGTAACCTTCATTCTTCTCACATGACATTCATTGATTAGTAATTGGTAAAAATGAACTAACCCTATGGTCAAAAATATTTATACATTACTGGTGGTTTCTGTTTTTCTGCCACACTTTTTGACCTCATTCCAAATGTCACTTCTTCAAGGAAACACTTTTGATATGAATCTAAAAAAACTGATGCTTTTGAACAGTAGCACAGCTTCCATCTGGATCCCATCTTTGAAACTGTCTCTCAAATGTTTGGAACTAGATGATACAACATGTTAAAATATAATCCTTTCAAAGCTGGATCCAAATTTGAATCCAGCACATTAGGTTAAGAAATCTGAAGTCAAAATAGTTTATGAAACGTGATGCTTCAGCAAGTTTTTAGCACGTAGCAGTTTACAGTGCATATTTGGGCATTAATTGCTCTTCAAAAAGCCACAGCAATTGTTAGTGTTGGAAACATCAGTATCACTCATTGCCAAAGCAGCGCTGTGAAAGTAGTGTTAAGATGAAACATCACAGAGAAAAGGTGCCTAACTTTCCATCTGACTGGAATATCTGAGTGCAGCATCTGTTACTGAAACCTGTTCAATAGTCCCATTTTTTACCATCACAGTCGACTTTCTTGGATTTTCAGTTGAAGTAGTGATTCTTGTCCAAGTAATGTTTGTATTGTATCATTCTTGCATTTTAGCTAATCCCATATTTGGATCCACCATTTAATCTCTGCTTTTAGTGTGTTTTGCTTATTGACGTTTTACATGTTCCACCACTAAGAACTGTATAATAGCACAGGGATATCGATTGCTTCTTGAACTTTTTAATGTTTATTTTTTACCAAAATGCCCTTAATATTGCATACTCTGTCTAACCTTGGAAAAGAAACTGAAGCAACTTTAATACTCCTTTCGACATCTTCTTCACAACTTGAATTCTTTGGCACTAACCTAACGGGAATGCAAACATTTTCACTTGTTCAACTGCATAGAATCCAACCGTAATGCGTACATTTTCCAGATTCTTTCCAAATAATATAGCCTTTGTTTTTTTTTTACAGAATGCAAAGACCTTTTCTGTACTGCCATCTGTTTTCTTGAATCATTCCTCCAGCCTCACATTCTGTTGGCGCGAGGAATTTATTTGTCACTCACGTTGAGACTATCAGGTCAGCTGTGTGCCATGACCCTCATCTCCACTCGCCCACTTGGATAAACTCCCTCTCATGATCCCCATTGCCTAAGAAATAAGCTCACACCTTTGTCTAGTTTCTTCTTTATCTCCTTTCAGGTCCATTCCACGTTCAACTTTTCCATGAGAGTCACCTTCTCTCCCTCAACCCAAACCACACTATACTGATGACTACCTTCTAATCCCTATGTTAGACAATGTTTTTTATAGCTCTCTCTCTCCCCAGGTATTCCACCTCTCCATTCTCCTTTAAACATGCAGTTATCAGCACTCTTCTCAAAACCAACCTTTAACCACGCCACTTTTGAGTCCCATTTCCTTCTCCCTTTCTCTCCAAAATCTTGGAATATGTTGCTGCATCCTAATTCTATTTCCATCTTTGCCAGAACTTTGCCAGAATGTTTGAATCCCTCCCATAAAGTTTCTGCCCTTTCCACAGCACAACAATGCTTTTACTGATGTGACAAATGACAATTCATATGACTCTGATAAATGTAATCTTTTCCGTTTTGTACTTCTCAACCTGTCTACCCCCTTTTGAAATGCTTGACCACAGCACCGTCCTCCACACCCTCTGCACTGTTGTCCAGTGGCTGACATCATTCCTATTGACTGCATTATAATCTGATTGGAGCTAGAGTATCACTTAGAATGATGTCTCTTCCTTCACCAATACCTCTGCTGATATGGGTCGAGGAACTGGGGTGAGGAAAAATTCTTCACTCAAAGGGTAGCGAACCCATAAAATTCTCTACAATAGAAGGGTGTGGAGACCAAGTCACTGAATATATTTAAGAAAGACATAGATAATTTTTCAGATATTGTCAGCATCAAGGGGCATTGGGAGAAAGCAGGAATGTGGCATTGAGATGGAGCTTGAGCTTAGGTCGGATTGAAAAGTGGAGCAGGCTTGAAGGGTTGAATGGCATACTCCTGCTCCTGGGTTCAAAGATCTATCTTTGGCATTGCCTATTTTTCCTCTGCATTGTTCCCCTTGGCAACATCATCCAAAAGCACAGTATTAGTTTCAATATGTGTACTGATGACACCCCACTGTTCCACACCATGACCTTTCCAGTGACTCCACCGTTGCTGCATTATCAGATTGCTTATCTGATATCCAGTACTGGATGAGCAAAAATTTCCTCCACTTAATCTGTGAAAACTAAACCATTATTTTTGTTAGCTCTCCAAACTCCATTCCTGAACTTGTATTTGAACCATCGCTAAAACTAGCTGCTTTCACCTCATCACCTAACTTCACACCAATTTACTTCTTCCGCTGCTCAAACTTCTGTTCATGCCTTTCTTACTTCTAACCATGACTATTCTAATGCTCTCCTATCTGATCTCCCAATTTCTACCCTCAGTGATTTCTGCTGCCCACGTCATAGCTCACAGCAGGCTCCATTCCATGATCATTGATGACCTTGCTAACCTACGTTGGCTTTCAGAAAAGAGCAGTGCACCGAGCTCAAAATTTGCATCTTATCGCTCAAATCACTTTCAGGTCTCAGCCCTTCCCATCTTTGTAATCTTCGTCACCTCTCCAATCCTTTAACATACCTGCTTTTATCGAATTCTGGCCTCCTGAACATTGCTGAATTTAATTGCTCAACAATTCATGGCTGTGTCTTCAGTTGCCGAGACTTTGAGCTCTGTAAAACCCTCCCACACCTCACAACTCTGGACCTCATTTTCCTCCTTTAAGACAACCATTAAAAGCTGCAGATGCCAATGTTATCTTTAATTTTGAGAAGACTAGAATCCAAGAGCAAGGATTTCCTGTTGAGGTTGTATAAGACTCCAGTCACACCATATTAGGAATGTTGTGAGCAGTTTTGGTCTTGTATGTAAAGAAGGATGTACTGGCCTTGAAGGGGATCCGGAAGAGGTTCGCAAGAATGATCCTAGGAATGAAGGACTTATTATACATGGAAAGGTTGAAGACTCTGGGTCTGTATCTGATGGAGTTTAGAAGGATGATGGGGACTTTTGTTGAAAATTACAGAATAATGAGAAGAATGGATAGAGTGGACGTAGAGAAGATACTTCCACTAATAGGTAAGTCCTAGACCTGAGGGCACAGCCACAAAGTGAAGGGATAACCCTTCAGAACTGAGATAAGAAGGCATCTCTTCAGTCAGAGGGTGAAACTCATTGCCACAGAAGGCTGTGGAGGCCATGTCATTGAGTGTCTTTATGACAGAGATAGATGAGTTTTTGATCAGTAAGGAGATCGAGGGTTATCGGGAGAAGGCAGGAGAATGGGATTGAGAAATGTATCAGCCATCATTGGATAATGGAGCAGACTTGATGGGCCACATGGCCTAATTCTGCTCCTGTATCTTATGGCCTTACAGTCTTTTTGACCAAGATTTTTGTCATCTGACCTAATATCTAGTTATTTGACTCTATCATATATTGTTTTGTAATTCCCCTTGAGAGATGTTTTGGAATGTTTTATTATTTTAAAGGCACTGTGTAAGTAAATCTTATCTGTAATCCAATTTTTCTGTGCTGCAAATACATACTTAGTCAGTTTGGGCAAATCTGTTTTTGATGTTGATATAAATTCACATTCATCCACAAATCAGATACGTAAAAAATCTTGCCACATAAGGAGAGACACCCAATCTATTCTTTTCACGCAGAATTAATTGTGGCTTTGTTACTTGTTGGATTATTCCATCAGTGTCCTATCAACTCATCATTTAAGAACTTGTTATAAATGTTTGCTAAAGTTTTCCAGGAATACATTGTCAATCCTCAAGATATACTGTATTCCTCCTCACCATATGCTGTCAAACACTTGCTTAATATCTATATAGTTGTAATAATGAGCATTCCACAAGTTTCTCCGAAATTGCTCTCATCACAGTTTATCTGTTGTACTTCATCCTGATCAATCAGCTTGTTGTTCATGCTTGACCAGTCCTGAGTTTTTCATTCTGCCTTGCTGTATCATTGCGAATATTTTTTCTGAATATACTCAGTCTTCTAAACCCTGTGTAATCAATTCATTCACACTTGATCATTTAAAAACAAAAGCTTGGATTTTTATCACATTTAGATACCTCCTGTGCTTCACAACTGTTGTGTAACAGCTTTGCATCATTTTTCCAAAACGTTCCTCACCTGCTGTCTGTAACAACTCTAAGGTTATGCTACAACCTTCTAATTGCAGTCAGAAGTACAGTAGAAGGTCATATAGGATTTCAGCATGCAGTCTATCGTACAGAGTGGTTGATGTAATTGGTGATGCAATATAAAGGAAGCTCGATAAGGACATGGGGGAGAAAGGAACCGATGAATAGAATGGAAGAGACAACACAGTGTGGAGCTGGAGGAACACAGCAGGCCAGGCAACATGAAAGGAACAGGAAAGTTGACGTTTCGGGTCAGGATCCTTCTTCAGGAAAATGGAAGATGCTCGTTTGGAGCGTAGAAACTGGACGACCTGTTTCTGTCCTGTAACTTTAATGCAATTCTATGTGATTCTCCTGAAAGTCAGAATGTTCCACGTCATCAGATCGTTGTGTGACTATTGAAGCCAGCTCAGCGGTTTGTTTTACAGATTCGTTAATATCCATAAACTAGACTATCAAATTAGTACATTGCTTACCAGATATTTGCATGAGAAGACTCAAGCTTGTTTTTCAGTAAACCTTTGATTCATGATCTCGTACGTGGATGGTGAGAATCTGAACACCTCATTTTTTGCTTTAACTAAATTCAACTAGACAAAGAGAGAACTTACCAAGATTTTTCCAATCAAAAGTTCTTGAATATCATAGCATTGGCAGTTAGCCAATGCTAAAGATGCAAAGGTGAAAATGTGTGCAAAGATCACTGATGAGCAGACCTCGTACATGATCTGAAGTCCAACTACCATTAATACCCTGTCATGTAAATTTTAGTTTCATATTTAAGAAGAGATTGGATAGGTAATTGAAGAAGATGTGTTTGAAGGCATATAGGGCAGCCGCATGGGATAACTGTCCATGAAAAACATAAACACCAGCGAGGATGTTGCCAGGGTTGGAGGGTTTGAGCTATAGGGAGAGGCTGAATAAGCTGGGGCTATTTTCCCTGGAGTATCAGTGGCTGAGGGGTGATGTTGTAGAGATTTCTGAAATCATGAGGGGTACGAATAGGGTGAATAGCGAAGGTCTTTTCGCCAGGGTAAGGGAGTCCAAAACTAGAGAGCATAGGTTTAAGGTGAGAGGGGTAAGATTTAAAAGCGACCTAAGGGGCGTCTTTTTCATGCAGAGGGGGGTGCATGTACGGAATGAGCTGCCAGAGGAGGTGGTGGAAACGGGTACAATTACAACATTTAAAGGGCATTTGGATGGGTATATGGATACACAGAGTTTAGAGGGATATGTGCCAAATGCTGGCAAATGGGACTACATAAATATAGGATATCTGATCCGCATGGATGAGTTGGACTGAAAGATCTGTTTTTGTGCTGTACATCTTAATGACTGTGTAATATAGACTGTTTCGGCCAATGGCAATTTCTATGATGCAGCTTTGGCATTCCAGCCACTGGAGTATTTGGCTTTTGGGCTACTCCTAAAGCTGTGAATGGAGGTATATCACTTGTCTGTGTTAGTCTGTCAGAGCGCAGTGGGGAGAAGATGGAGTGGGATGAGTTTGTTACTCTGGAATATTGTGGAGTGCATGGGCAAACCGAGACCTTACCTTCTGCAATTATTTCCACATGGATTGAACCGAGCTCTATTCATAAATATTAATTGAAAGAAATAAATCAACTATCAAAGGACAAGAGAACTCGTGGAGAATGAGACTAATAGTCTGTCTTTAATGAGGTAGAGACCTGCGACCTACACCAATGAAGTTGGAGTGAATTTCAGAACAGCATAGATCTACCATTACAGAAAGTACCCGGCCAATGCTCTGATCATGTAGTTCCCACAGGCTAAGCCTTGCTTGTTGTGCATTGAAGTCTGATATTATATGATCACTGCAGATTAGTCAAACATGCAGAGCATGTTTCTTTCATTAGACTGGTTAGATTGTTAGAAGACAATTCAAGATGAACATGTCAATCAAATGGCTAGAAAAATACAAAGCTCAGACACCAGTAATTTCCACTGGGCTGCCTTGAGTTCCCACCCTAACTTTGGTGGAAGATAACAGAAATAGAATAAGTGGCTGCCATACCATTTCTCTTGGGTTTCCTCCATTTTGTCAGCAATTATAGATTGGCAAACTCCAGCAGAAAATTTTCCTGGTTTTTCTACCTCAAGATTACACCAAGTCTGCAGGTTTTTCGTCATTCTTCTGTTAAAATCATACAGTGATTCTGACTGCAATGTGAAAAATTGTGTAGAAAAGGTTCTGTTCCTTTAATGAGAGAAAGCAGTCAGAATTTCTTAAGCTAAGATCATACATTTCACTGTAACTGAACTCATTGTGTTCTGTGTTTCTGAAAAAAAAATACATCTGTGAAACACTTCTTGCAGCAACACTGCCTCTAAGTACACTAACAATGTTATGGTGTTTTCCACCCTTGAGCTACGTGCCTCTTAAATCCATCAATCATAAACGTGATGATTTTTGTCAGTTTCTGGTTTTACGATGAAGCAGGGCACCTCTCCGGGGGGAGGTCACATTGTGTTATGATGAATAATGCACAGAACAGAAATGACTACAGAGTCATGTTAATGATGGAAAGACCAGATGTACCTGCAGGTCTGGTTAGCATGATCTAACAGTAAAATTGAATGTTTGGAGCCCCTTGTCAAGAAGTTGTGATTTATCGTTTTTTTTTCAGTAAAAAAATCAAAAGTATGGCAGGGTGCAAAACTAAGTCCAATTTTTATAATTTGATTATTTTTGCAGAAAGATGCTTGCTTCTAAGCATTGTAAATTATGTACAAATTATGTATCCAGTGTGTTCCACACATTTATGATGCCCCCACTGATCATGGGAGTAGTGAGTAGTAAAATCTACTTCTTGGAGAAACGATGTGCATCCCAGTAGAAACAGGACCAGTGCTCGCCAGTTTAAGACTAAGATGAAGAGGAATTTCTTCAACCAGAGGGTTGAGAGCCTTGGAAACAGTTTGCCACTGAGTGCTTTGAGGTAGAGTCCTTGGGTTTGTAGATTCTTGGTCAGTCAGGGAATTGAGGGTTATGGGGAAAGGGCAAGAAAGTGGATGTGAGGAATGCCACATCAGTCATGGTCCTATTGAATGGTGGAACAGGCTCAAAGGATCAACCAGCCTACTCCTGTTCCTATTTCTTATGGTCTTATTATGATTCATGGAATGTAGCAACTCACTGTTCGGTGCACAAGCTAACAGCACATTCCACAAATCTGTTATTCACTGCAGAAAAGATCTCCCCTAAAATAATGGGTAATGCTGCCCTTAGATAATCTGTAAGTGTGCCCACAATCGTTCCAACCTATTTAGTTGAAACGATTGATCCACATAGTCCAGTATCTTCATTGTAATTACAAAACTCATTCAAATGTACCCCAAGTCTGCACTTTGTGAGGTGTACAGAATTTAATCGTGGCATTTTTCTATTCATGGGTGACAGCAGCTCACATAACCTGTAGGAGAAGATTGGAAAGAAACTAAAATTAAAGCTCAAGTAAATAGAAAGATTTGGGAAAGTCTGGCAAAGTGATGAACGTTAAAGAAAATCATGGAATATAGGCACTGTTAGCAAGGTCAACATTTGATAGCTACCCAACTGTTTTAAGGAAGATGGTGATGACCTGACTTCTTGAACCACTGCAGGCAATATAATTTGGGTATCAGGATGCCATTGTTTAATAAAGTTGTAGCTTCGTTCAGTTTTAGTTTAATAATTTTGACTTCATCAGACAAGAAAGGAATTAATTTATATTTTGTTTAATTTTAGCTATTCGTGTGTCATGTGACTGACTGTTTGTAATCCAACTTCACTTGAAGCATTTAGTTTCATATCAAACAATGATAAATTCCAGCCTTTCAAGGCTGAATGAGCAAGTGAGCTCACAGGATTAAAGCCTTATGAAGTAGCCAGCGTTGTCATTATCAAAGGAAGATGAAGCTTATTTTGTGAGGTGAGGAAAAGGTAAAGCAACAGCCCATGTTAAGCAAGTTTTAATCCATAGTGGTTTAGAAAAAGAAAAATAATCATGTTTTGAAATAGTTAAATTAGAGTTGATTAGACTTGTGACCACTTAATCCTTTATGATTTTCGTTACTCAACAGTATGTATTAAATGAGTGTATGCTTACAGTTCACTACCTTTGCGTAAACACTGTGTGTAAAAGACCTTATATTTTATACATGCTCTGTAGAGTTTTATATTAGGTTATGTGCAAGTTTATTTAGTGTTAAAAATTAAAAGGACTATTCTAAACACCAACACCCCGTTGTAAAAACACACTCCCAAGCAAATAGTCTCTATAAATTAATAGATACTGGTAAGATATTTGATTAAAGGAGGAACTCTCCTTTATTAAGCAACTCTGAGATGATGAGCACAAGTATGACAGCATTGGTGCTCCTATCCTGAGCTCATGAGTAAAGAACATTTTGGAAAATGTCCTGTTATCTCCGTAAGAAATCATAAAATAACATTGTCACAGAGAATGGTCTCATGAATAATTGACATCTTAGGAAAGCGGTGGGGAGACAGTAGGAAGTGATATCACTGCTACTTTTATAGAAACCAATCAGGAATTAGGCAGGCACTCCCTAGCCAATCCAAGATTGACCATGAACTATTCATGTACTAATAAGCCAATTAGCATTCAGGATGTCTTTAACCATGCCCAGAGAGTAGTGGCTAGTAAGGCCTGTTCTTAGTGGTCGAGTGTGAAGAAGACAGAAGGATAATGTCGTCAAAAAAACAATATTAAGCATTACAGTTAGTATTCCATTGTGAATCACAGAGCCCATTACCTTATTACATATCAATTATTTAGTATTGTTTTTGATAAATTTAATAAATTCTCTGAAATAATCTATAAATCATGAAGTAGGTCATGAATATTCAGGACTTGTACATCTTTATGTTCCGATGAAGAGTCATGTAGATTCGAAACATTAGCTTGCTTTCTGTCCACGGATGCTGCCTGACCTGCTGTGATTTCTAACGACTTTTTTTGTTTTCAGTACAGATTCCAGCATCTGCAGTGATTTGCTCCTAAATCTTTATGTTGGCTTTCCCAACTTCATCTATAATAGTAATTGACTTGGCTCTTACAATTAAAGTAAAAGTGAATCCCAAATCTGATACTGGTACATCCAAGTGCTGGTGAGAAAAGATTTCTCAGATTTTGACCCACTGACAGTGAAAGGCTGGTATTACCTTTACAGGGGAGGATGGTGTGTGGTTTGGAGGGGAACTGACACAGGGTGGTATTCTTGTTTATCTGCTGCACTTATCCTTCTAGATTTTAGACATGACTGGTTTAAGGAGGTGATTTTGAAGGAGGCTTGGTGAGTAGCTTCAGGGTATCTTGGAGGTAGTACAGACTGCAGGGGAGGATGTGAATGCTTAGGCAGTGGATGTGGTACCAATAAAGCTAACTGTTATGACCTGAATGGTTTTGAGCTTCTTGAGTGTTGTTGGCACTTCACCCATCTGGGTAAGTGGGAGACCATTACATCACACTCCTTAGTTGTGTAATAAAAATGGTGGGCAGTCTTTGGAGAGACAAAAGAGGCATGTGAAAAGGCGATCGAGAATTGGTAACACAGAAATCCATGAACGACTTCTGTTTCCCACTTAAAGTCATGAAGGATGTGAGGAAAGGTACTTAAGGAGACTTTTATTAAATGAAGAAAATAAGCTCAGTGGGTTGATTCCAGGTTACTCTGGTTTTAAAAAAATCAAAAGAGCTAGCTGTATTTTTGCCAGATCTGTCGATAGATGGCCAAGCCAGTTGTGTGCTCAATAGGCCATATCTGTGCCGCTTGAAGTGCCAAGATATGTCATAAAAAGTGGACTGATTGGAATATGAAACAGTAAATATATTACTGGGAGAAAGGAAGAAAAAGTGAAAGGGGAAGAACAACAGAGCAAATCAACTGCAGAAGATATGTGGAAAATTGGAGGTCAGAGGATTGACAGTTAGAAATTTGATGAGGTAATTGGAAGTGTTTGCAAATGTGCGATTTATATGTATACATATATACTAATGTCATTTATTTTAGAGTTCAGATTTTGAACTAGTAGCATGTAGAAATTGCTGGAGAAACTCAGCAGGTTGGGCAGCATCTGCGGAGAGAAAGCAGAGTCAATGTTTGGAG
>JAHRHZ010000073.1:4822734-4946371 GCA_024137785.1 Ginglymostoma cirratum | reverse complement strand
CTCCAAACATTGACTCTGCTTTCTCTCCGCAGATGCTGCCCAACCTGCTGAGTTTCTCCAGCAATTTCTGTTTATGTTCCAGATCTCCAGCATCCCTATTTTGTTACAGTAGCGTGCAGATTTTGGTCTGTCTATATGAACGATTTTAATGACTATTTCTGGAACCATGACTTGGTTTTCAACCAGTATGAGAGAACAAGCTCCTATGGTGATCACAGGGATTTGTTTGCATTGGGAGAGTCTAACAAGTGGACAGAGTAAAAATTAGTTTGCTTTCTGTTCAGAAGGATCAGGATTTTTCAGTTTTCTTAAGGGAAACCCCCATAACTGGTAAAGCTTTTGTTTGTCAGTTGCAGAAGTCCTGGTTAAAGTTAGATGTATGAAAGAGTTTCTCTTCAGAAAAGAAGTTAATTTAAAACTGTTAGGAAATAGGTTGTCTCAGTGTAAAGATTTTAGTTTGATTATTCCAGATCAGAAATGTTTGGTTAGAACTCTGAAGGGGATATTCGAAGTTGAGAAAATCTAAGCTTATTTGTGCAATTATTGTGGCAGATGATACTAAACTCTCAAGAGCCAGAATTGAAAGAAAGAGTTAAGTAATAGCGGAGCACACTCCGTCTGATGTTTGATTATTGATGTAAGATGCTGCTCGGATAGGTGAGATTCTATTTTCGCCGTATACTTTAAAATCTTTCAAATTTGTATTTTATGAAGGTGGCTTGGTTTATTGTATTTTATCTTTTTCTTGTGTAATAAGCTTCTGTTTTATTGTCAAAACCAAATTTACAATATTGCATGCTTGTGTTTCAATGAAAGACCACCTTGTTAAATTGAAATAAAACGATGTATAATCTGTCAAGCCAGATTTCACTCAGAGATCTGACATTTCCAGCAATAACATTAACTGGAATTAAAGCAAAGCCACAAGACAGAAACACATATTGAATAGCTGATCTTGCGGTGTGTAGAATGGACCTGAAGTAATATGAGCTCTTGGTCCTGTATTTTGACATGCTTTTGCTTACTTTTGACCATTTGTCCCACATCCTTTGTCCATATTTCTAGGAAACGATTGAGCAGATCAGGAAGTAGTGAGTTGTTGTTGCCTTAAATTCCAGTATTCAGAAAGCTGTCCGTCCTCCAGCATGCTGAAATTGGTCATTAGTACAGTCCCTCCTCAACCTCCCAACACACTCCCCCAACCTACGTGTGTACACACACTCGCCTGCGCGAGCTAGTCAATAGCACTCAATTCCCTTCATTCAGTGGTCAAAATGAATTGGTCCCTATGTCTCCGCATATACTGGGAGCAGTAGCCCATGAGCCTGCCATCAGTTCATATTCACCTCCATGATCTAAATGCTTAGGTTACTCACAGAAACACAGCCACATGATGAAAAAAAACTTTTCGAAAAGCATTTCAAATAGAGGAAATGCTATTACTTAGCACATTTTTTTGGTTGAATGACTGCTCAATAGTTATTTGGACAGCTGTGATCAGGTCATTTTGTAATGCAGGCTGTTGCTATATCCTATTTATGATGCATGTTCTTACGTGAATTTAACCAATTTTTGATTTTCGTCCACACTTACTACTTGCTAATTGAGGTCTTTTCTCTCTATTTGTTCAGTTGTGGTTTCTTACGATCCTATGAATCAAATGTTTGAGTCATTTAGTTGTGCGTGTGATAAGAAATTGTACACCAGGAAAACTAAAAGCCTATGCTGTAATGGGCAAAATGTAACGCGTAAATGCCATACAGACAGTCCAGCAGGGCAACTGCATGCTGAGGCCTTGCATGCTCTAACAATGACTTCAGACTTGAATGTCTGATGCTTGTTTTGATTCCTTAAAACCTGCTGGTGTCCCAAATAACATTCCTGGTTGTTCTCGTAAAAAATATCATCTTTAAGGACGGAAAGGACTTTTTTTTGAAATTGCGGCTGTGTAATAATATGTGGAAACTAAATCTGCTGAAACTGATCCCTGGCTTTCAAGTACTAAAAGAACTCCCTTCAAACAGTTGAATTCAGATGACTGAAAGTGTTAAAAATATCTGTTTTGGCTCAGTAAGGCCTCTTGGTTCTATATACTATTTGTAGGGATATGCTGCATATTTTTCCCATCACAGATTATCAGCTTAGGTCTTTTCAAATTATTGAAGGTCAGTAATTGCAGTAATTAGTCTGTTCTTAGCTAGATTTTAAGTCACCTACTTTAAATTCCTTAAAGATCAAGTTGATTTCACATCTTATTGTAGATCATGTGCTCCTGTCAACACAGAATGCAAAAGTTTAGCAAGTGGAGGAAGTAGAAATGTCCAAGTGGAATATTTAGACAGTGATTATGTATCTTGTGTTTAAAATTGGTGAAAAGGAGTTATCCATGTTCGTTGCACTTTGATCTGAGCTGTTTAAAATTTAAAGAATGTTAACAACTGTAACAAAGTTCAAATAAGATTCACGGTGAAACCATAAAACTTGTAACTGCAGTTACAAAATAATTTGATTTATCAGACTTGCCCAAGACTTTCCTTGCTGGACGCCTTCAAAAGCCATGGCTCCCCCATCCTAAGATACCATTGAGAAGTAGCCTCTGTGCAGTTGGCAGCCCTTTACCAATTGGCTGGTAAAACCCCAGCCCATGTCTTTCAGATGATGCTGGCAAGGGGTAGCATGAGGAAAATGAATAGAGATGGAGATACAGTTTCATGGCGTAAAAGGGCAGAGTCTGAAAGACTAGCCATTGTTGTAAATGTTGTTGTTGTAATTAGATAGATATGAGTGAGATGATAAGAATGAAGTGCCACTGAGCTAGAAGACAAACGAGAGGTGTCACAAAAAGAGGGGAATGTGATTTGATTTTTTTCAAAGGTTGAAAGATATTCTGTTGATTGTGATATACTGCTGAGTCTGATTCTGCCATTTATGGCACATCCAGCTGATGCCATTGAAGGACAATTTGAAAAAAAAATTAGTAAATTATACTCTCCCTGCATGGGATCAATTGTTGCAACTCGTACTTTCCAGAGATCTTAGTCTGAGACTTGAGCACATCATCCAGGCTAACATTAGAGTGCATTACCAATGGAGCAGAGTTGGTGGTGCTTTCTTCCAGATGAGATGTTTAAATGAAGCTTTCCGTAACCCCCTCGGGTGGACGTAGAAGATCTTGATTCTCTTTGAAGAGCAAAAGAATTTTTTCTTGGTGTCTTTGTCCCTTTATCCCTCTAAAAAATCATGAAAAGAGATTATTGGTCGTTATCACATTGCTGTCTGTGAGAATTTCTGTATGCGATTGGAAGCTGCCTTCTGCATTATAATTTTGAACAAACTTCAAAAGTACTTCAGTGGCTGGTAATGTTTTGCAGTGTCCTGAGGTAGTGCAAGGACAACTTCATTATCATGTCTTTTTCAGTGCAATATATACATTCAAGAATATTAATGACAAGGTGAAATCCCAACTCTATAAAAAGAAGTTTCATCAGTCATTGTGCATTACAGCAGTTTATATGGGTAACAGACTTAAAGCTGCCTAAAAATTGTTTTCAAATGAAATTTGGTATCGAGATTGTTAATTAGCTTCTTCGATGACTTAGATGGGATTCAGGCTGCAAATAGCTAAGTCGGACAGGCATGAACCCTATTCTAGAAAGACAATTTTACCTTCTGTTCTTAGTTACAAAGGAACAGGAGTAAGCTGTTCAGATTGTCAAGTCTATTCCACTTTGTCAGTTCAATTACTGATGTGAAGTTTAACTCCATTCTAAGTTCCATTACAAATAGATCCTTCTTTTCCCACTCTCATGGAATGGACATCACTAGCTGGGCCAGCATTTATTGCCCATACCTATCTGCCCTTGAAAATATTTTGGGGAGTTGCCTTCTTGAACCACATTGTCCATGTGCTGTGGATAAGCCCACAATGCCATTAGGACGGGAATTCCAGGATTTTAACCTAGCGATAGTGAATGATCGGCGATATATTTCCAAGTCAGGATGGAGAGTGGCTTCAAGGGGAATTTGCATGTAGTGGCAATCCCATTTGCTTGCTGCCCTTGACCTTCTAGATAGAAGTGATCATTGATTTGGAAGGTGCTCCCTCAGGATCTTTGGTGAATTTCTGCAGTGCATCTTGTAGATAATAAACATTGTTTCTACTGACTATTGGTGGTGGAAAGAGTGGATGTTTGTGGATGTGATGCCAATCACATGTGTTGTCCCATGGTGTCAATCTTCTTGAGTGTTGTTGGAGCTGAGCTCATCCAGACAAGTGGGGAGTATTCCATCACACTCTGACTTGTTCCTTGTAGATGGTGGAGAGGCTTTGGCGAGTCGGGCAGTGAGATACTCGCTGCAGTATTCCTAGCTTCTGACTTGCTCTTGTTGCCGGTATATTTATATGGCGAGTCCAGTTCAGGTCCTGGTCAAGGTTAACCCGTGGGGGTTAGAGGGGGATACAGTGATGATCATGCAGTTGCATGTCAAGGAGGATGGATTAGTTTATCTGTTATTGGAGATGGTCATTGTCTGGTACTTTTGTGCTGTGAATTTAACTTGCCACTTGTCAGCCCAAGCCTGGATATTGTATAGATCTTGTTGCATTTGAACATGGACTGCCTTCAGTATCTGAGGAGTTGCGAATGGTGCAGAACATTGTGCAACCATCAGTGAACATGCTCACTTCTGACTTTATGATGAAGCAGCTGAAGATAGTTGGACCTAGGACAGTTCCCTAAGGAACTCCTGCAGAGATGTCCTGGAGCTGGAGCAGTCTTCAGTGCATGTTGCCAAAATGTTGTCACAGCCCATAGTCTTTATAATATCCAGTGCCTCCAACCATTTCTTGATATCACATGAATTGAATGGTGTGAAGACTGGTACCTGTGATGTTGGGAACCTCCGGAGGAGGCCGAGATGGAACTTCCACCCTGTATTTTTGGCTGAATATTGAAATATTTCAGCCTTACTTTTTGCGTTAATGTGTTGGGCTCTTCCATCATTAGAAATGGGGATATTTGTGGAGCCTCCTCCTCCACTGAGTTGTTTACTTGTTCATCAACACTGACAACTAGATATGGCAGGACTACAGAATTTTGATCAGATCCATTGATTGTGGGATATATTATCTCTGTCTATCACTTGCTACTTATGGTGTGTGGCATTCAAGTATTCCTGTTTGGTAGCTTCACCAGATTGACACCTCATTTTCAGGTATGCCTGATGCTGCTCCTGGCATGCCTTCCTGCACTCTTTAATGAACCAGGGTTGATCCCCTGACTTGATGGAAATGTTGGAGTGGGGCAATATGCCAACCTTGAGGTTGTAGATTGTGTTGGAGTACAATTCTGCTGCTGCTAATAGTCCACAGTGCCTCATGGATGCCCAGCCTTGAGTTGTCAGATCTGTTTGAAGTCTGTCCCATTTAGCATGGTGATAGTTCCCACACTATAGGACGAAGGGTATTCTTAATCTGAAGGTGGGACTTGGTGTCCGCAAGGACTATACGGTAGTCACTTTTACCAATTCTGTCATGGATAGATTGATAAGGATGAGGTCAAGTATGTTTTTCCTCTTTATTGGTTCCTTCACCAACTGCTGCAGACCCAGTCTAGCAGCTATGTCCTTTAGGACCTGACCAGTTCGATCAGTAGTGCTGCTGCTGAACCACTCTTGGTGGTGGACACTAAAATCCCCCACCCAGAGTACATTGTGTGCCCTTTCCACCCCTTGCTTCTTCAATGTGTTTTTCAACATTGAGGAGTACTGATTCGTCAGCCAAAGGAGGACAGTACGTGGTGATCTGCAGGAGGTTGCCTTGCCCATGTTTAATCTGAAACCATGAGACTTCCTGGGGTCCAGAGCAAATGTGGAAGACGCCTCGGCCATCTCCCTCTCAACTGTATACCAATATGTCGCTTCCTCTGCTCAGTCCATCCTGCCGGTGGGACAGGACCTATCCAGGAATGGTGATGGTGGTGTCTGGGACTTTGTAAGGCATGATTCCTTGAGTATCACTGTTATGCTGTTTCTTGACTAGTCTATCAGACAGTTCTCCGATTTTGGCTCTAGCCCTTAAATTTAAGAAAGGAGGACTTTGCAGTGCTGTCAGCAGGGCTGTTTTCCATTATTGCTTCTATTGCCCAGGGTGATACCTGGTGGTTTGTCTGCTTTTGTTTCTTTGTTGAGATTGCATAATATTTGATACAAATGAGTGGCTTGCTAGGTCAATTCAGAGGGCATTTGAGAGTCAACCATGGGTCTGGTGTTACATGTCAGATGGACCAGATGAGGATGGGAGATTTCCTTTCCTGAAGACTATTAGTGAACCAGATAGGTTTTTCTGACATTAGACTCTTAAATTCTACATGTTTATTGAATTAAAATTCCACAATCTACCATGGCAGGACACGAACCCAGGTCCCCAGAACATTATCTGAGTTTCTGAATTAATAGAGATAAAGAGCTGTAGAGCTGGATGAACACAGCAGGCCAAGCGGCATCATAGGAGCAGGACAGCTGATGTTTCGGGCCTATACCCTTCTTCAGAACCCTTCTTCTGAAGAAGGGTTTGGCCCGAAACGTCAGCTTTCCTGCTCCTATGATGCTGCTTGGCCTGCTGTGTTCATCCAGTTCTACACCTTGTTATCTCAGATTCTCCAGCATCTGCAGTTCCTACTGTCTCTGGATTAATAGTCTAGCGATAATAAGGTTAAGGGACAGTGGCAGGTGGGGAGTTTAACTGCGGCGGTGCACCTGTCACAAGTAGCAGTGTCCTCAGGTATGCTCAGGAAGGACAGAAACACGCTGTGGAAAAAGAAGGGCAAAAGCTCACTTGATCTTGATTTTCAGCACAGGTACAGACTGTGAAAGCAAGTCCTCCCTATCCTTTTAGCCTTTTGGGTTTTAAGCAGGAGGTGTTGGAAAAGTTACTACAGGGATAACTGGCTAGTGGTGACCAAGCATTCACAGTAATGTCGCCTTTTGATCCTTCAGTATCAGCTCTTCCTATCATTATGAGGCAGAATTCACTGAGTATTGGATTGTTCACCTTCTGATAGGGAATGTGAGTTGCATATAGACCGTCATGAGACAGGTTAGTTTTACCCAATTGATGATCTTTTGTAGCAGTAGTAATCCTGCTCAGTACGAAAGGAACCGTGGGTTCAGATAGTTAGTTTGTGTTTGGCTGAGGAGCCAATGGTGCAAAACTACCAGGACACCCGAGTCCATTCCCCAGCCACCAACACACCCTGCCTTCCCATGTAATCGCAGAAGGTGCAAAACCTGCATCTTCACCTCCTCCCTGCTCACCATCCAAGGGCCTAAACAGTCTTTCTTTCACCCGTACCACGTCCAATCTTGTGTTGTATTCGCTGCACCCAGTGTGGCCTGCCCTACATTAGAGAAACCAAGCGCAGACTGGGTGACGATTTTGCAGAATACCTCTGGTCCATGCGCAATTGATTGTAGATGAGTACTTTAAAAACAATACTGTTGTTCAAGTCTCTCTAACAAGCTTAATTCAATACAATGTTACAAATTTAATAAGTTAAAGCTAGAAGGGAAATCACTTAGACTTCACAAATGTTGTGTGATTGCCTAAATTAAATTTGACTAATAATTTCCCTTTGAATTTGAAGGTGAGATATTCGAAATTCACTGAATCCCAATCACTCTTAAGGATATTAAACACAAGTCTTCTGTTTGAAATGGATGCATTCTGAAAACCCCGTGAGACCAGGTAGTTGGAAGTCAAAGATAAATAGCCAGTCAGTGTTGGTTAGCTTAGATCAGTTAAAGAAATATCATGCACAATTATGTGTGAAACCTAAACTTTGTTCTTAGAGTTGCAATATTTTTATCATTTTCTTTTCTCAGGCTGTTTACTCAAAACAATATCTTGTATTTTATTAGTTGACGTTTATAAATTAGGATTGCGAAGTGATTAATAGTAATATTTATCCTTAATGCAGTTGTGAATTTTAGACTTCACAATAGCTGTCACTTCCATTTAGAGAAAAATAGTGCAGATGTGGGTAAGTGCTGTCATTCCCAGGTAGATGTTGTTGATGAAGAAGGAATTAGGTCAGTGCTTCTGATGTGGACAGGCTGCTGGAACACCATGATTATGGATCATCTCTTTCCTTTGCAAGCTTTGTAATCTTATCCTGATGCTGCCGCATCCCCCAACTGCTCAGTCTGGCATAGGCATTTTTTATGACATAAATGTTAGCGACCTCAGATCAGCCCAAGCTTGGATGCTAGCCAGGTTGTTCTGTATGCTAGCCAGGTCGTTCTGTATGCTGACCTGGGCTGCCTCATGTTTGAAGAGGCAGTGAATGAATCTAAACAATAGAATTGGAAGTAAATAACTCAATTCCTGACATCATTACAAAGAGAAAGTTGTTATGGTTATGAGGCTTATGAGATTATTGACTCAAATCTTCCAGTCAGAAGATGGTCTTTGCTGAAGTGTAGTCTGAAGTTGCCTGTCAGGATTATGAGGAAGTCCCAATGAAGTTAACTCTGTGAAAGTTGCGCAGAAAGCTGAAACTTCTGATGGACTATTATCCAGCATGTGAATTCCCCCTCCCCTCTCCTGAATAAAGGTCCCCATCTGAGTTTGAATCAGAGAACTTTGGAGCTTCCAATGTCTTTAACTTAAGCTAGGCAAAGTCAGAGGAATTAAAGCCTGTTCTAACTGTGGCTAACAATGCAATTGACACACACAATTCTGTTTACAGCCCAGGCGTGACTCACCAACCACCAGAACCACCTGCTCGCTTCCCATCCACACAGCTAACCCAAACTAACTGTGCTTCCACACTTCCTCCTGACCTGACTGTTTGCCACACCCCTGCAACTAGCCCTCGCCTGAGCCTTTATGGTACCCATCTGTCACCCTAACACCTCAACAACCTGGCACAATTGCCCTCCCTCCCAGTTAATCATTATTGCTTGACACCCCACCCAGCTTGCACTTTATCCAACAGCCAACATACGACGTATCATCCTGACGCTCCAACTGTACTCCCTCCCAACCCGCACCCCGAAACTTGGAATCCTAAATTCCACCCACTTTCCATTCTACTGCCTCAATCACCTTACACGCTTACCTTCTCCCCGATGCGTGAATGTGGCTTTGGAACCTTTAGCCTATGGAATATGATATTTTCCCCTGAAAACAGGTGCCGCTTAAGTGTTGACCCGGTCCACTGTTGTGCGTCTACTAACCAAAAATACAAGCTGTGAGTGCATAAGATGACAAGGTGTCGAGCTGGATGAACACAGCAGGCCAAGCAGCATCAGAGGAGCAGGAAGGCTGACGTTTCGGGCCTATACCCTACTTCTCCTTTCTGAAGAAGGGTCTAGGCCCGAAACGCAGCCTTCCTGCTCCTCTGATGCTGCTTGGCTTGCTGTGTTCATCCAGCTCTACACTTTGTTATCTCAGATTCTCCAGCATCTGCAGTTCCTACTAGCCCTGAGTGCACATTAGGTTTGTGTTCTCAACACTTTCCTGTACAGTAGCGAAGTGGGGCAAACTTAGTGAGCCAAGAAAAGATACTGAGCAGTATTTTCCCCTCCAGTGCCTTCGACAAATATTGGAGATGTCCTAGCAAAACAGAGTGCTCAGGATCCTAGGGTGCAGGTACACTCCAGTGTGCAGCCTTCCTGAGTGTGCAGCAGCCCCATTGGTGAGAAATCTTGTGAGTTGAATGGATGACAATCAAATCCCAAAAACATGCCTCTCGGTGAACTCACCTTTGAATCACAGAATAGAATCCGTACAGTGCGGAATGAAGCCATTTGGCCCATTGAGTCTATACCAACCCTCCAAATAGCATCCCACCCACACCCAGCCCTCCACCGTATCCTGTAACCCCACATTTACCGTGGCTAATCCACCTAACCTACACATCCCTGAACATAACGGACAATTTAACTTGGCCAATCCACCTGAGCTGCACATCTTTGGACTGTGGATGAAACTGGAGCACACAGAGGAAACCCATGCAGACACGAGGAGAATGTGCAAATTCCACAGAGACAGTTTCCCAAGTCCGGAATTGAACCTGAATCCCTGGCACTGTGAAGCAGCAATGCTAACCCCTGAGGTACTGTACCGCCCATGAGATTGACATGAAATCAACTTGTCCGCAATACAAGAATGTCCACCACAGAGTCTTCAAGATAATCGGCCAACTCTGATTGAAGTGCCTGGAAACAAGCAGCCAGAAAAGACATGGAGAAAGTAGAGAACAGGAGAAACAACAGATGGTGGAAAAAAGAGCCCAACCGAAGGAAGAAACACCAATTAAACCCGGGCCAACGCACTTCATCTGTGCCAATTGCAGAAGAAATTGCTATTCACAATTCGACCACACAGACAATTTTCTGTCTAGAAGTAGCAAATACCTCAGGCAGAGTCCATACACTGGGATCGAGATAACATCTACCTCAGACTGATTTGTCACAGGTAACATTGATGCCACCAAGTGCCAGATAGCGATTGTGTTGGACAATAAAAAAATTCAGTTATCTCCTCTTGACCTTCAGTGGAACTATTGTTACCAAGTTTCCTGCCAGCAATATTATGCTAAGCCCTCAAAACTTCTTCACCCTCAAATGTTCAAATTAGGAATGACTTAGAATGCTCACTAGTCAGCAGGATAGATGAAGTCTTGAAATCACCTAAGATGCTCAAAACTATCCAAATGGACTTTTGGGATGAAAATGTTGATGTGTTAGAAAAGAAACCATTAATGACTGATCTTATTCCTTGACAAGCTACCTGGTGAAAGCTGCATCCAGCATTGTTTCATTTAGTGTGAAGTAAGGTGCAAGCTTTATATATATTTTAATATCCTTCATTTTAGAGTTTGGATTTTAAACTCATGACTTTTAAGATTTGAGATGTGCGTATGCAGCCTTCCTGAGTGTGCAGCAGCCCCATTGGTGAGAAATCTTGTGAGTTGAATGGATGACAATCAAATCCCAAAAACATGCCTCTCGGTGAACTCACTTTTGAATCACAGAATAGAATCCGTACAGTGCGGAATGAAGCCGTTTAATGATTAATTTGTAAGGCTTTCAGAAGGAATGGTTTGTTGTTTAAAAAATGGGATGTGTAATTCTGTGAATCTTGGAGGCTAATGGGAAGTTGTTTTCATTAAGACAGCTTTGAACCTGCAAACCAAGTAAACAATGAAGGCTTCAGTTAGAAGGATATAGAACTATGAAGTGTTTTTTTCGGCTTATGAAAATACCAAAAGCCTAGAACTATATTTAGGTTTAGAGGTTGCAGAAGTCATGGTTGAAGCTGGATGTGCAAAATGTTTTTTTTTCCCTGAAGAAGGGAGTTAGTTTAAAACTGTTGTGCCTCATTGAGGTGGTGGTGTGCAGGAACTTGAAACCCCAGTATTCCCAGAATTGTCACAAAAATTAATGATTTCGTAAAAGTTCACAAAATTTCCCAAAGTGTACCTGTCTCTTAGACCCAGGTTGACAGAAAGCATGGGCACCGTTTTAATGCTTCACAAAAATGACTGTTCATTACGAATGAATAGATTCTAGCAATAGATAAACAATTATGAGCAGTCAACTTTTACCTCTATTACTGCCCTCTATACACACATGCAGACAGATACAAAAATATTATGGGTGTTATGGGCGGGGGGAAAGATGGAGAAGGCAGTTTATTGGCCCTTGTCCACAGAGTTCACTCAGATAATCCTTTTGACTTGTCAGGACCTGCTGTTCTTTAACTTCCTTCTCTGTGTGCAGAAAGCATAGTGTATTGGTTAAGAGCCGCAGCGAGTGGCAAATTGATGAGAAAACAAACTGGCTTTCTTCAGGCTTGAAGTGCTTCTTACTGTGGAGAAAAGGACAGCTCCTTCCATTTTGGAGAATTAATGGCCTCTGAACCAACATTCTTAGTCGTAAATTGCATGTCTATCTCAGAGCTAATCTCACAGTTTTTGGCAGTTATAAGGACGATAATTGGTCACCATTCCATTGACCAATCAGTGCTTTGTTGCCAGCCAGATTTCCCTTTGCACACATCCCCTGGTTCCAACTCCAGTAGTAACCTCCGCTTAAACTTGAATGAACAGTGGTGTAAATAGCACTTTCAATAAGTGTCAGGTACTCGCTGTTAAAGTACAGTAATCCTTTCCACAATCTTTTTTTATCGTCAAAACAATCTATTTCAATCAAGCACACAAAAAAATAAAAACGATGCTGTCTTTCTAAAATTTTTGAAATGGATTGCCTCAGTGTTAGGAGTTTAGTTTGAAAGTTCCAGACCAGCGATATTTAGTTAAAATGCTGAAAGGGTTATTTGAAGCTGAGAAAATCTAAGCTTAGTTTAATGAAAACTCATAGAGGCTATCAGTTTCTCAAAACTGGGAATTGAAGCACTCGTTAAGTACTATCATTTTACAGCAATCACTAACTAATGATTTTGATTGTCCACCTCAATGTCACTAGTCCATGGGTCCTTGCCAACTCCTAGAGCCACATCTCTGGCCACCCACTTGGCAGGTGCTTCCGGGAGGTAGAAGTTGTCCCTTACCTCAAGATTGCAGATATGCCCTTCTCCGGTTCCTTTTCCATATTTCGCCATGGTGACTGATATTCTCAAATAATTGTGTCCCTTTGTACAGGAGTTCCCTCCAAGTCTGTCTCTTTGGAATGAGAGTCTCCCATGTATTGACATCTATGTTGCATTTCTTGAGGGAAGCCTTCATGAAGTTTTTGAAACACTTCTTTTGTCTACCTTTCGTTTGATTGCCTTTCTCGAGCTGGGTGAAGAAGAATTGCTTTGGTTGTCAGAACTCAGGTATCCTAAGCACATGACAGGCCTAGCGAAGTTGATTTCGGATGGTTATGACCATGATCCTGATGCTATTGTCTGCTTCAAGAATGCTGACGTTTGTACGCCTGTCCTTGAGCTGATGATTCGAGTAGCATAGATGGTCCTTCTCCAGGGTTTTGAGGTGGTGTCGATAGGTGGTCCAAGTTTCAGAGCCATATAGAGAAATTGGAAGGATAACTGCCATATACACAACAATCTTGGCATCAGCCTAGATGTCACTTCATCAAAGACTCTGACTGTTGGACATCCGAAGGCAGTGCTCACAGATCAGATAAGATGTTGAATCTCTGCATCGATGTCATCTTCAGTTGAGAGGTGGCTTTCCAGGCAGGCAAAATGTTCCATGTATGGGAAGATTTCTCCAATGATTTCAATAGAGGGATACACCAGAACTTGACCTGGGACTGGTTGTTTAAAGGGTTTGAGTCTTCTAGAGGTTAAGGCTGAGACCAATCTTCAGTATACTTCCGCAAAGGCATTAAGCAAAGCTCAAAGATGGTCCTCTGAAGAGATGACATTGTTATCCACGTACTGAAGTTCCATAAGCAATGTTGGTGTTTTGTCCCTGAATTTCAACCAGATGAGATTGAAAGGTTTTCTGTCCGTTCTGTATTCAATGTCTATGCCACTAGGAAGCTTATTCTTAATAAGGTGAAGAATGGTTATGATGAAGACGGAGAAAAGGGAGGGACAGTGACACTATAGATACTAAATACTATGGACTTAGTGGTATCTAGGAAAGGGAATTCTGTCTGGTGTTTAGCGCTCTAAAGGAGTCTTATATTTAAATAGTTTGCTTTATTTAATTTTATCTTCATTTATTTTGCATAATGACCTTCTGTTTTGTTGCAGAAATCGAATCTGAGGCATCATGTGCTTGTGTTTCAGTAGAAGGCCACCTCATTAAAAGCAAAGAGCAACAAAATATGATCCATCAAGCTAGATTTCAGTCCAATAATAACATCAACTGCAATCATAACACGAAATAGTTGTTAAATAGGCACAAAATCCTTTCAGTAATACAACAATAATGCCTAAAAATGTATTTTGGTAAACTTGTTTCTGCTGAAACAAGTTTTACATTAAAACATTTTAATCCTTCCATGTGAGCTGTCTGAGTATTGAATTTCTTTTTACAGCTGGTTCCTATCAAAAAACATTGATTTCAAAAAAACCTAGTTATGCATTGCAGATTAGAGAAAGAGAAGTACAGTCAAATTGAGAACTGAGTCAGTGACTGTGCTTTGTTCAAGTACTTTAGATTCCGAGCTTTTGTAAAAAAATAGACGAAAACAGTAGACTAGGAGTCTGACATGTAGAAGCCTGAAGAGACAGGGAGGGAGTTTTGGATTTATGACAACTAGCAAAGTTCTATAATTGAGCAGAATTGGGAAGGGGTGTGTATTTTGCAGAATTGTTGGAGTTGTCTTGAGATGTTGTAACACTGGAAAAGTGTTCTTGGAACCACTCAACTTGAGAGGAGGCTCAATGTATTAAATATTCCAGTAGGGTCTTGAACCAATCAAAAAAAGTCAAACCTGGCTAGTCGCTGGTAAAGTTGTAAAAGGTAAACCCGCTATAGTCCTGCTGGCTGTGTGACTGCTTTCCCATTAGAAAGAGCTGACTGGTGGTGATTTAACCTGAGGATCACCACGTCTCAAGCAAGAGGAGAGGTTGAGAAAAAGAGACCTTCATGGTAACCTCAACCGGTGCAGGAAGTTGTGGTAAAGTTGTACCAAACATCTAGAAACCAAAATGAATACTTTCTGCACCACTAATATTAAGCAGGAGGACATTAAGATTCAGCTAGGTAATGATATTGGAACAATTGCCTTGGAGGTGCTGGTAGAGACTTGAGAGTTGTAGTTGGGTGTAAAACCAGCACACATTTCACTCTCTCCTATCCTCCTTGGATATGGAATTAGAATTAGCTTTATTGTACATGTATTCAAATGAGTACAGTGAAAATAGGGTTGGAGCCACTGTTTTAATAGGTAGAGTTGGATAAACCTGGTAGCTACACACTCTTCAACTTAATAAATAAATGCAAAATACTGTGAATCCTGGAAATCTGAAACAAACACAGAAAATGCAGGAGAAACTCAGCAGCTCTGGCTGGAAACCAGAGTTTCTCCCACATTTTCTTCATTTGTTGCAAGCTAATGTTGGTTGTGGAGAAATGGTTTAATAAAATAATCCAGAGCAAAATTAGTTGTCATTTGGAAAGTACAGCAGCATAGATGAAAGTCAGCAAAGATTCGTTAAAGACAAATTGTGTTTGACAAATTGGATTGGTCTCTGTTTGAGGTGATGGAGAGGGATGAAGAAGTAGTGCAAATGAAGTTCCAAAAAGTAAGTACCTTAAATTATACTTTATAACGAAATTAAAGCCCATGTGATTAAAGGGACAATGGCATCACTAAAACAAAATTGGCTAAGGAACATAAAGCAGACTAATGGTAAGTGACTGTTTGTCAGTTTGCAAGGATATATAACTGGTGTTTCTCACTTCTCTTTTTGATATATATTAATAACCTTGACTTGAGTTTACAGCTCACAACTTCAACATTCAATGATTTAAAACTCTAAAAATATGGTAACAGTGAGATAGATTATAACAGCCTTTGAAAGGATATGGACAGGTAAAATGGGCAGATGAACAGAAGATTAAATATAACACAGGAGTGTAAGCTAATATACATCTTGCTGGACAGAATGAGGAGAGTCAAAATAAGATAAACAGTCCTATGCTAGAAGGGGTACAGGAGCTGGGAAACCGGGAGGTGGGCACAAATCTTTAAAAGTAGCAGAACAAATTCTGCCTTTTTAAAAAAAAGGCTTGGGATCCTTGACATTATGAGTACAGGAATAGAGTACAAATGCTCAGAAGTTATGTTAAGTCATTAGCAACACTGATTTGGCCATAGCTAGAGTGTTATGTTTAACATTGAGACCAAGCTTTAAGAAAGATGCAGAAGAGAATTATGTAGCTAGGACCAAGGACAAAAGATGTGACAAAAACAGAAGTTGCTAGAAAAGTTCAGGTCTGGTAGCATCTGTGGAGAGAAATCAGAGTTAACATTTCAGGTCCGATGACCCTTCTTCAGAACGCTAAGGCCAAATCAGTGTTGCTAACGAATTAAAATAACTTCTGAGCATCTGTACTCTATTCCTCTACTTATAGAGTGGAATTCACATGGGAGTTTTTTCAAGAGAAAGTAGTAGGAATCAAGGTAGCAGAGTTAGTTGGTTATATAATCATTCTTTTTTAATCTATCATAACTGCCCACGTATGTGCTATAACTGTATCCAAGTATATTTCAACATATCTGCTGTGGAACAATTTGTCTTTATCATGATTTCACTACCCATTCTATGGCCTGAATTTCGTTATGATTCAGCAGTTAGTCAAAGTATGAGGAAACCAAGGCAAAAGTGATAGAAGGTTGTTGCCTTTGAAGGAATGAGGAAGGTGCATAGTGTATGTCGATCTTTGCCTGCCCCTCAAAAAACTGGTTACATCCAGATTATAGCTTCTATGAGAGGGGAGGAGAAGCAGATTTTTTTTTAAATGTTCTCCAGATTTAGGTCTTGGCTATACCATCTTTGTTGTCCATTCTTAATCTCTTTAATGAATATTCATCCCTGAATCACTCAACTCCTTGTGCTGCCAGTGATGGCACAGTGTTGCTGTAGAAAGTTCATGATCTGTACCCTGCAGTGTGTTTATTGGAGAAAAGTAAAATAATCCCGTTTCCTCTTCATAATGAAAAATACTTCATGCTGTCTTAAATAGACTTCATGAAGAAAACCTGTAAGTTTTCAAACAACATACCTGGACTGACTTTTCTTTCTAAAATAACGATTGAAATTAAAAGAGGGACATCTTACAATGAAACCTGTTAATTATTACACGCAGAGTAAAATTGGAAGTATTAGCTACTCTTGTGTTAACCAGTTCTTTATCCATGCATCACCTTCAGGCACTCTGTAATCCCTTCAAATATGTATAAATAAAGTTTGGGTAATGATTCCAGATCAGTGGGGCAGTACTAATTCTCATGTTGTGAAAATATAGAAAACTGGCAAAAATAATTAATGTAATAATTATAGCTGATGCTTTCCAGCAATGGTCAACCTTTGTCCACATTAGTGAGATTTAAATTCCAGATATAAGTTAGAAAATTTCTGATTTCAGTTTATCCAGTATGAGCCATCTCTCTCAATTTTTCTCAGGGACTACAGCTGTCCCTCACATATGAGTTTCATAGAATTGTAGAATCCCTACAATGTGGAAGAAGGCCATTTGGCCCATCGAATCCAAACTGACCCTCCAAAGAGCATTCCACCCAGACCCTGCCCCCTACCCTATCCCTGTATCCTTACATTTCTTGTGGCTAATCCACCTAGCCTGCATATTCTTCGACACTATGGGCAATTTAGTATGGCCAATCTACCTGCACGTCTTTGGACTGTGGGGGGAAACCAGACCACCCAGAGGAAACCCACACAGACATGGGGAGAATGTGCATTATCCACACAGACTGTCGCCCGAGGGCGGAATCGAACCCAGGTCCCTGGTGCTGAGAGTCAGCACTGTTAACTGCTGAGTCACTTTTAAAGTGACCCCTTTGGGATTTTTTTCCAGACTTTCCTCATGATTTAAGTATCACAGGCTAATTTCTGTTCTGAAGCATTTATTTTGCACAAATCAGAGATTGATCTTCCTTTCACGTTAGAACATCAGAAGTAGGAGCAGAGATATACCATACAGGGCCCCAAGCCACTTCGCTATTCAGTATGGTCAAGGCTGATCCTCACCCTTCTCTGCCTGGTCCCCACATTCCTTGATTCCAGAGTAGGCAATGGCTTAGTGGTATTACTGTTAGACTATTCATCCAGAAACATAGGTAATGTTCTGGGGACCTGGATTCAAATCCCACCATGGCAGATGGTGGAATTTGAATTCAATAATTTTTTTTTAAAAGTCTGGAATTAAGAATCTATTGATCACCATGAAATCATTGCCGATAGTCAGAAAAACCCATATGGTTCACCAATGTCCTTCAGGGGAGGAAATCTGCCACACTCACCTGGTCTGGCCTACATGTGACTGCAGACCCACAGCAATGTGGTTGACTCTCAACTGCCCTCTGAAACAGCCTAGCAAGCCACTCAATTGTACCAATTGCCATAAAGACTAAAAGAAATGAAACTGGAGGATCACCTGGCATCGACCGAGGCACTGGAAAAGATAGCAGCAGAAATAGCCCTGTCGTCCCTGCAGGGTCCTCCTCACTAACATCCAGGGCCAAGTGCCAAAGTTGGGAGAGAGATCTCATATACTAGTTAAGCAACAGCCTGACATAGTCATACGAACAGAATCACACCTAACAGACAATGTCCCAGACACCACCATCGCCATCCTTGGATATGTCCTGTCCCACAGGCAGGACAGACCCAGCAGAGGGGGCAGCACAGTGGTATACAACTGAGAGGAAGTTGATCCAGGAGTCCTCAACATTGACTCCAGACCCCTTGAAGTGTCTCACGGCAGGTTAAACATGGGCAAGGAAACCTCCTGCTGATTATCACATACCATCCTCCTGCAGCCGATGAATCAGTACTCCTCAATGTTGAACAACACTTAGAGGGACCACTGAGGATGGCAAGGGCGCAGAATGTACTCTGGGTCGGACATTTCAATGTCTACCACCAAGAGTGGCTCGGCAGCAGTACTACTGATTGAGCTGGTTGGGTCCTAAAGGTCATAGCTGCTAGACTGGGTCTGCGGCAGGTGGTGAGGGAACCAACAAGAGGGAAAAACATACTTGACCTCAAACTTGCCAATCTGCCAGCTGCAGTTGCATGACAGTATCGGTAAGAGTGACCATCGCACAGCCCTTGTGGAGGCGAAGTCCTGCCTTCACATTGAGAACAACCTCCATCGTGTTGTGAGGCGCTGTGGGCCATCAATAGCAGCAGAACTGTACTCCAGCACAATCTGTAACCTCATAGCTTAGCACATCCTCTGCTCAACCGTTACCATAAAGCCAGGGGATCAACCCTTGTTCAACGGAGAGCGCAGGAGGACATGCCAGGAGTAGCACCAGGCATACCTGAAGATGAGGTGTCAACCTGGTGAAGCCACCAAACAGGACTACTTGCATGTCAAACAGCAAAAGCAGCAAGTGATAGACAGAGCTAAGCGATCCCACAACCAACGGATCAGATCTAAGCTCTGCAGTCCTACCACATCTAGTTGTGAATGGTGGTGGGCAATTAAACAACTCACTGGAGGAGGAGGCTCCACAAATATCCCCATCCTCAATGATAGAAGAGCCCAGCACATCAGTGCAAAATATATGGCTGAAGCATTCGCAGCAATCTTCAGTCAGAAGTGCCGAGTGGATGATCCTTCTCAGCTGCCTCCTTTGGTCCCCAGCATTACACATACCAGTCTTCAGCCAATTTGATTCACTCCACGTGATATCAAGAAACGGTTGGAGATGCTGGACACTGCAAAGGCTGCTGGTATCTAACTGACAATGTGGAAAATTGTCCAAGCATGTCCTCTACACAAAAAGCAGGACAAATCCAACCTGGCTAATTCCTGCCCCATCAGTCTACTCTCGATCATCAGTAAAGTAATGGAAGATGTCATCAACAGTGCTATCAAGCAGCACCTGCTCAGTGATGCCCAGTTTGTGTTCTGCCAGGGCCACTCAGCTCCTGACCTCATTATAGCCTTGGTTCAAACATGGACAAAAGATCTGAATTCCAGAGGTGAGCTGAGAGTGACAGCCCTTGATATCAAGGCTGTGTTCGACCGAGTGTGGCATCAAGGAGCCCTAGCAAAACTGGAATCAGTGGGTATCAGGGGGCAAACTCTCCGGTGGTTGGAGTCATACCTGACGCGTAGGAAGATGGTCGTGGTTTTTGGAGGTCAGTCGTCTCAGCTCCAGGACATCTCTGCAGGAGTTCCTCAGGGTAGTATCCTAGGCCCAACCATCTTCAGCTGCTTCACCAATGACCTTCCCTCCGTCATAAGGTCAGAAGTGGGGATGTTCACCGATGATCGCACAATGTTCAGCACCATTCGTGACTCCTCAGGTACTGAAGCAGTCCATGTTCAAATGCAATAAGATCTGGACAATATCCAGGCTTCGGCTGACACGTGGCAAGTGACATTTGTGCCACACAAATGTCAGGCTATGATCATGACATTCAACGGTGTTACCATCACTGAATCCCCCACTATCAACGTCCTGCGTGTTATCATTGACCAGAAACTTCACAGGACTCACCACATTAACACAGTGGCTACAAGAGCTGGTCAGAAGCTAGGAATACTGCGGCGAGTAACTCACCTCCTGACTCCTCAAAGCCTGTCCACCATCTACAAGGCACAAGTCAGGAGTGTGATTGAATACTCCCCACTTGCCTGGATTATTACAGCCCCAAAACCACTCAAGAAGCTTGACCCCATCCAGGACAGAGCTGCCGGGTTGATTGGCACTACATCCACAAGCATCCCCTCCCTCCCCCACTGACACTCAGTAGCAGCAGTGTGTACTATCTACAAGATGCGCTGCAGAAATTCACCAAAAATCCTCAGACAGCACCTTCCAATTCCATGACCACTTCCATCTAGAAGGACAAGGGCAGCAGACATATGGGAACACCACCACTTCCAAGTTCCTTCCAAGCCACTCACCAACTTGACTTGGAAATATATCACCATTCCTTCACTGTCGCTGGGTCAAAATCCTGGAATTCCCTCCTTAATGACATTGTGGGTCGACCCACAGAAGGTGTACTGCAGCGGTTCAAGAAGGCAGCTCACCACCACATTCTCAAGGGCAACTAGGAATGGCAAGAAATGCTGTCCAGTCAGCGACGCCCACATCCCACTGATGAATAGAAAAAAAAATGTGCTGACAAACTGGAGCTGAGGGGATATTTATAACTGAAGCTGATTGGTTTGTGGACTAGGACCTAATTATCAATGGCAAAGGAACTCTGCTTTCCAATAACAAGATTTAAGTGGCATGGTGTCTCAGTGGCTAGCACTGCTGCCTCACAGCGCCAGGGACCTGGGGTCGATTCCACCCGCGGGCAACTATCTGTGTGAAGTGTACACATTCTCCCTGTGTCTGCGTGGGTTTCCTCCGGGTGCTCCGGTTTCCTCCCACAGTCCAAAGTTGTCCAGGGTAGGTGGATTGGCCATGCTAAATGGCCCATAGTGTTCCGGAATGTGTCGATTAGGTGGGTTATAGGGGAATGGATCAGGGTGGGTGTCTGAGGGTCAGTGTGCACTTGTTGGGCCAAAGGACCTGTTTCCACACTGTAGGGATTCTACAATTGGTTGTCAGGTAGCTGAACAGCTTAGGCTATAAACAAGACAAAGTGAAATTAGTCAAACCAAAAGAGAAATCAACAATTCCTCGGCAGCAAAAATGCGCCCTGTCAGGTCTCTTCAGCAATGCACTTCATATCAAAAGAGAAGCTAACTGGTCCACATCAACCAAGAAAACACTCTCTCCTCTCTGCAGTAAGCCACTTAAAACCCAAAGTGAATCAGCATATCTTTCCTTTAGCTGATTCTGCAAGTTATGACTGTGAATTGGACAAGCCAGAGACCTTTTCATAAGTGAAACTGCTACCAGTGGAAGCATTTAGATGAAAGGAAATTTGAATAGAAGCCTTAGGATCAGCAAGAACTAACCCAGTAGAGCCTGTATAGAAAGACTACAGGATCGTTTTCCCAGTTGTTCCTCTGCCTATGTGACTTATTCCTCTGTATGTAAGGGTTATTAATGGTTTAGAGTTTTAATTTGTTGCACTTATTTAATTTATTTTAATAGTTAACCTGTAGCTAGAATATAATGTCCAGTAATACATGGTGAATTTTGTTAAGTATAGAAACCTGGTCTGTGCTTTCTGTCACTGAATCTGAAACAGAAACAGAAATTGCTGGAGAAACTCTGGTTTCTGGACCTGAAACATTAACTCCACTTTCTGCCCTTAGGTGCTGCTAGAACTGCTAAGTTCTCCGGTAATTTCTGTTTTTGTTTCAGATTTCCAGCAACTGCACTTCTTTGGTTAGACCTGAAAATCAGGTAGTTTGGGAATCTTACTTCTTTAAAAAATCTAACTTTTGTGATGATTCTGAGAATGCTGGGACGAGGCATAACCCAATCTAAATGAAGATTGAAGCCTTTAGAATTATTACAGTGTCTTTTATTACAAGCTGCTGGTTATTTCTTGGTTGATTCTTTGCTCAGTGTCATGACTACATTCAGGGTGGTTAGAAACTACTCCCAGCATTGTTTGCTGATCCTTGTTATTTCTAATTTCTTCACATATTGATTCTACTCCCTAATATTCTGAATTAACCTTGGCTTTGATTTACTGCTTATTTACCACTGGATGTCTCCAATAGCCTTGAGGCAGACTCTTTAGTTCAAACGAGGCATTCAGGTCTACATTTACAAAATTTACTGGAGTATGGGATATATAAATGAATGTCATCGCAAACTCAAACCTGCTAATTAGACATATGTTCTCTAAAATTGCACAGAATGTTTAAACTTTAACTAGAGGTATATTGCCAAAATGACTTTTACTCGGGCATCATTTCCATCAACCCTGAGTGCACAACATAAAAGGGAAAGAATCTAATGACATGAAATGTTATCTTTGTATCATTGTTTCGTTTTTCAATTGCAATAATATGCTTACATTTATTTTACTATCATGAAAAGTTAATTTGAGACTCCAAAACACACTTACACATAAATAGTCTAAATGTTGACTTGATGACCCACACACATTCATGACGACCTTTCAAAAACACAGATTCAAAGTATAATTAAAAATATTTTTCTCAACATGCAAGCGATGGATACAAAATTCCATTACTCACTTAACTGTGTTTACTGCAGTCCTCAACATTAACATTTTGTAGCTAAAGAGGACACAAAGGCACACATAACAGCCACTGTGCCTGAAAATTGATAGGACCAATTTGTGGGAATATTGTGAGTGAGCTTTTTTATCACTGAACAAGCTAGCTGCAGACACCTAATTGCTGTTCGAAGCAGCTCGCTGGAGGGATTTCTGATAAGAGATATCTGAACATTTCTAATGTGGCATCGGTGTATTTAACTCAAGAATTTTGAAAATTATAGGAACATTAATTTTCCAATATGTCCACCAACTTGTTATCCAGAAGGAACCTGAATTGCTATCAACACAAACCTGATTCCAATTAGGAATCAATTAAAGAATCACAACTAACTAAATCTGCTTGAAATGTTTGCTGATGATTAATTTTTTTGTTTCTTTTCCAGAGAAGACTTTGAGGAAATATTTGATATCATAATCACGAATGCTTTGAAGCCAGGTTTCTTTACTCAAATACCACAGCAAAGACCCTTTCGAACTCTTGGTAAGTTGTACAATCCTCTGAAATGAATGAAATGTTTTAAATAAACCCATGTCAAGGAAATGACTTCATTGAGTTGCTGCTAATTCAACCCTCGTGTGGAAGGCATGGGGATTGAGGACTACTGCTGATCATGTTTGTGAACCTTGTCAGTTTTCCCTGCCCCTTTTGATGCAATCCAGAAATTTCGATGGCAATAAGTCTACTTTGGGGCTTTATCGAAGGTTTATTAGCTATGTTAGTCGAGCTGCATATGTCAGCCACATATAAGCTAAACCCTGTGACCAGTATAGCTGATGGATGTAACCTGCTTCCCAATGTGTCTGTGAAATAGAATGCCAGGAATGCCAGTAAAGCTGAACAACGTGCTCCTAAATCAACAGCTGCAGTCCAGCAGAGTTGGAGACTAACAATTCAACCACATTACAAAGCAGTTTTTTTTATTTGTTTTTATGGTGATAAGTTAATGACTGTCTATTCACTTGCATAAAAGGTTACTTGGTCATTGTGTGCCTTAGAAGGACGTAATGTTACATGTGGAGAGTCGAATGTTAGACAATATTAGTCCATTGCGTTTTGTTTTGCAATTTGTTTTTACAGTTGAATTACCTTATTCCCATCAAGCCTTTATCCTAAAATCCTGCTATTTCCATGCAGAAGGAGGGGAAGTTATTTTTAGTCTGATCAGGAGGTAGTTTATGAAATGCGAAGAGCCCTTAACATGCCTCTACTTTTGCTGCTGCCTTTGCCCCAGTGCAACTCAAACTCTGTCTTACTGTGACCCCATTTCAAGGCAGTCCTTTCGTGAAAAGTTGGAGTGAGGGCCTGTCAGAGCAGGAGCATAGCTGTTGCAACTTGGTTCAGACTCCAAAATAGCCATTCCTGCGTTGAATCTTGTGACCCCAAAATTCTAGCTCTCAAAATCATTCGAGGCCCCTGCCCCATTTTTGGAAACTTCTGCTTTATTCATCACTGTAGGCTTTTTTCTACAAAGGCATAGGTCCTTATTTGGTCATTTTGGGATTGTTCTCTTATCAAGACTGCACTCTGATTTTATAGAAATTCCTGGCTCATCTAGGTCTGAGCAAGATCAGAAGGTTAGGTCAGAGAGCAAGCATTTTACGTGCTCAATCTCAAAGGTACCTTATAAACTGTGGAGTAACATGACCTTATTTTTCAGGATGTTTTTCAGAAGGACAGGATCTCTGGTGATCATGCAGATTCTTTCCAACCCTCCTTTATTATAATTCAGTGTAAGATCTTCTCTCAATGCCCCTTAGGATATCTTTCTCCTGAACTTACTGAAGCTCCTTTTTTTTCTTGGCTTCCATTACATAGCAATACTATTCCCAGCTTTGATTTCTCTTTCAGTTTTGTCCTGTGTAGAGACAGATTTTACATGACTTCTCATGGACAGAATATTTGAGTCAGGGATAAGGTGCACGGGACAGGCTGAAACCAACCGTCCACAGGAGCTGGCATGGAAGCCTCTTTGTTCTAAGGATCCTACCATTTAGTGAACTGTTTTCAATTCAAATTATGAGGCAAAATATGACCTTTCTCTTCAATTAATCTCAACATCCTTTAAAAGCCAAACAATTTATTTGCCTTCTATCAATGTTCATATCAAATTTTCAACATGGTAAATAGCCTTCAATCCATAAATTATACTCAAAGATTCAATCACCTGTTGTCATTGGATAATTTTTGAGTCCTCGAATTTGATATTCTGTTACTTCAAATGCCAACTTTTCTGATGAGGAGACATCCCAGTTCTTATTGTGCATAGTACATCTTTTACTGTCCTCCTATCTCCCCATAGACTGTTCACCATCTTCAAGGCACAGATCAGGAGTGTGATGAAACGCTCTTCATTTGCCTGAATGAGTGTAGCTCCAATAACACTCAAGAAGTTGAATATCATCCACACAATATCCCATTTCATTGTCATCCCACTCACCATCTGCAACAGTCATTCCTTTCACCACTAACACACAGTAGCAGCTGTGTGTACCATCCACAAGATACACCGTGATTGTTCATCAAGCCTCCTCCTTCAACACCTTCCAAACCTGTGAACTCTATGACTAAGAAGGACAAGGACATCAGGCGTGGGAACACCTCCACTTGCAAGACCCCTCCTTGTCAAGCATCATCCTGGCTTGGAAGTACATTGCCATTCCTTTATTGTCGCTGAGTTAGAATCCTGGAGCTCCCTTCCTACCAGGTCTGTAGGTGTCCCTATGCTGCAAGTACAGCGGTTCAAGAAAGCAGTTCACCACCACCTTCTCCAGGGTAATCAGGCACGAACATTAAAAACAAGCCTAGCCATCAATGACCATGTTCCATGGACAAGTTTTTTTTTAAATCTGCTGTTAAAACTCTGCATGAATCAAAGATCATAACACAGAACCATATCAGCATATGGCTACTGGAATGTCATAAATTCTGACAGATGGTCATTTTTTTGTACCAATAATTAGTTTTTTTTAAACGTAAAAGAAAATGAACTAAGCAGCTTTCAAAATAAGAACAACCAATTCTCCTCTGCTCTGAAAAATAACATAGATATGATTTACCATCACCCCAAAAATAAGCTACTTTTCTAATTTAGAATTTTTTTTAAGATAAATAGGTCCCATGTTTGGACAACTTAATATTACAAAAATATAATCTCACAGTGGGTAAAATATAGAGAGTGACAGCACTTTGAAGTTGATGAGAAGTGGTTCAGCCTGCAGAACTCAAGTCATATTTATTACCCTCCACTGAATATTGACTTTGTGTGAGTACAGCACTCTCAATATGTTTTTATTCAAATCTCTCCTTATTTAAATAGAATGGAACAACACCTTGGTCCTGAAATGTTGCAAAGAATGATCTCGAGTTGTTTGTTTTTTTCCTAGATTGAGCCAAAATCACACTATTTGAAATAGTTAATGAATATTTCAAATCACTGTGGTAACCAACTTGGCTTCTTGCTGAACCAATGTTGTTTCTAGTTGGACAGTGAGTTTCAAAAAAATGTTCTGCAGCGTGGATGTTTTTAGCATGGACTGAACTTGTTACCCATCCTAAGTTGCTCTTGAGCAAGTGGGTTGTTCTGCCTTCTTGAACCACTGCAGTTCATGTAAATAAAACACAGAATTGCAGGTGCTGGAAATCTGAAACAAATGCTGAAATTGCTGGAGAGAACGCAGCAGGCTCATGTAATGTAGGTAGACCCACAGCATAGTTAGTGACAGTGGTCCAGGAATTTGACAGAATAATTGTGAAGGAACAGTCATGTACCTCTAAGTCAGGTAACAGGTAGTGATTTCTACTCTCAAAACTGGAAATATTGGATATGTTTTGGTGCTGTCCTCTTTGTAAGGTATCAAATGAAAGTCACTATGTATATTCAAGACTGAGATTGATAAGATTTCTACACATGAAAATCATCCAGGGATATTAGAAAAAAAGACGTTGAAGTAGAAGATCAGCAATAATTTCGTTGAATTGCAGAATAAAATCAAAGGGCTGAATGCCCCACTGCTGCTCCTTTTTCTTATGAAATGAACTAAAATTCTGACTTCGAAGTACACCAAGAAACAGAGGATATAAATTCAAAATGCACAATTCAAATTAAATGAAACAAGCGTTAATTGTTGTATTAGATCATGGAGATGTTGGCTTACTAACTCCTGAATCTGGCTATTATTCTGATCTTAATGACTGAATGGTTCAGCTGTGTTTTCTCCTACCTACTTAAATAGAATCATAGGGTCATACAGTGCAGAAACAGACACTTCGTTTCAGCCAGTCATGCTGAACATAATCCCAAACTAAGGTAGTCCCACCTGCCTGCTCCCTCCAAACCTTGCCTATTCATGTAGTTTAATGTTACTTCTTTTTTTAAGTTCCAACTTGTATAAAGATTATTTCTTGCAATACTTTTCTTAACAAAGGAACACTAAATGCTGTTTTTGAAAACAGTATTACTCAGTGGGTTTCTGTAAACAGCATGCAAAACTTACCAAAGAAAAGCTAACTTTTATTCAAAAATGACAGATCCATGAAAGGCTATCAAGGGAAATTATTTTTAAAATGAAAATCGTTCGAAGTTGTATCCAGAATTTTGTTTTAGAAACTGAAGTAACTTTGCAGGAGTAACCTGTGAGACTTTTCAATGAGACAATCCTGAGCTTGATGGGGCACCATTGGTGCTGTGGAGATATTTTCACTCGGCTGCTGTCAAAAAGATAAAGCTATTGATGCAAGCTAGTAGTCGAATGAGCACACATAGCTTTTGTGTGCTTACTTTTAAAAGCCTAGTTGTGCAGTGAGCTCTCCTATTTCTATCCCTTGAGTAAAGGAGATGATGGCCTCATGGTATTGTTGCAGAGCTAGTAATCCAGAGACCCAGATTCAAGTCCCATCACAGCAAATAAAACCCTGGAATTAAAAATCTGATCTTTGCCATTTGTTGTAAATAGCTATCTGATTCGCTTTTCCTGTCCTTTTCCTGCTCTCCTTACCTGGACTGACATACGTGTGTTTCCAGAGCCACAGTTTGACTCTTAACTGCTAGTGAGCCATTCAGTTGTATCAACTGCTAGAAAGGGGAAAGAAGAGTGAGACCAGACAGACCACCTGGCTTTGACTAAGGCACCAGAAATGGCAATGGCAAGCAAACCCCTGTTGACCTTTCAAAGTCCCCTGACTGACAGTGGCTACTTGCTAGAACCAAAATTGGGAGAGCAGTCGCACAGGCTAGTTGAACAACAGCCTAACATAGTCATACTCACAGAACAAAACCTTATACACAACGTCCTACACAACACCATCACTAACCGTGAGTATACCCTGATGCATTGGCAGAATATTACCATTTCAAAATTATCATTCATCAGAAGACATCTACCTTTATCATTTCATTCAAGATGTATCCTTGACAACATGGAAACATAGAGAAAATGCTGAAAACACTCAAAAGGACAGTTAATTTCGGCAATGAGTGGGGATGGCTTTTTGTCAGAATTGGAAAAAGTTAGAGAAGTAGGAGATTTTAAGTAAATAAGCAGAGAAAGGGGTAAGGAAGGAAAAGAAAAACAAGTGAAGGCCTATGATATAGCAGAATGTAGCACACTTACATGATTAAATAACAAAAAAAAGGACAGTACAGGGCAGTACAAGATGGCAATAGGAAAAATAAAGAAACATAAAGAAGAAGTTTAATTAGGAAACAGAATCATTATCACAAAAACCCTCCCCATTAGCATGGGCCTTGGTTATGATCTGAAAATGTTGAACTCATTTTCATGTCCTAACATATTAATGTTATGTCGAATGCCTTTAGAACAATGTAGGAGACCAAGGATGGAAAGGTTAGAGTGGGTGATTTAATCCACTGCCTCGCAAAACTGGAGTCAGTGGGAATCAGGGGACAACACTTTGCTGATGGAGTCATATGTAACAAAAAGCAAGATTGTTTTGGTATTGGAGGTCAGTCACCTCAGCTCCAGGACATCACTCCAGGAGTTCCTCAGGGTCCTAGGCCCAGCCATCTTCAGCTGCTTCATCAATGACCTTCCTTCCATCATAAGGTCAGAGGTGGAGATGTTAACTATGACGGTGCAATGTTCAGAAACAGTTATGCCTCCTCAAACACTGAAGCACTCCGTGTCCAATTGCAACACAATCTGGACAATATCCAGGTTTGAGCTGACAATTGGTAACACTTGCACAACACAAATGCCAGGCAATGACCATTTTGAACTGGAGAGAATTCAATCATCGCACTTGACATTCAATAATATTACCATCATTGAATCCACCCCACTATCAACATCTTGGAGGTTACCATTGATCAGAAATTTAACTGAGCTAACCACTTAAGAAATGGCTACAGGAGTAGGCCAGAAGCCAAGATGACAATAGCATTTGAGAAGCTGACACCATCTGGGGCAAAACAGCCTGTTTGAATGGCACGACATCCACTCACTTCACCACTGGCCCACCGTAGCAGCAGCGTATACTATCCACAAGGTGCACTGCAGATATTCTCCAAAGCTCTTTTAAAAGCACCTTCCACACCCATGACCACCACCATTTAGAAGGACAAGGGCAGCAAATACGTGAGAATACCACCACCTGCAAGTTCCCCTCTAAGTGGCACACCATCCTGACTTAGAACTATATCGCCATTTCTTCAGTGTTGCTGGGTTAAAATCCTGGAACACCCTCCTTCGTAATGTTTTGGATCTACTGCAGCAGTTCAAGGCAGCAACTCACCAGCACCTTCTCAAGACCAAATAGGGATGGATAATAAATGGCCCAGCCAGCGATGTCTACATCCTGTGAATGAATGCAAAAAGTTATTCAGTTGATCACATTTGAGCGCCAGCAGTCAGAACATGACAAGGGTAAAATAGGACTTGTATTGATATGTCTGTTATTTTCCTTTAAAATAAATAAAATCTGAATGTGACGCCCACTTCCATAAGGACAAAGTGGTTCCTGGCACAATTCTGTAAATTCATAATTCACTTGCTGTTGGTAAAGGACATAAAATCAATAGCATCATTGGCACTTCACAATATAAATGGATTCTAATTTAAAATATGTATAAGATTATGAGGGGCATGGACAGGCTGAATAGAAAGCAGTGTTCCCCTTAGTCAAAGGATCAATAACAAGTGGGCATAATTTTCAAGTGAAAGACAGGAGATTTAGAAGGGTTTTGAGAAAAAAAACATTTCCACACACAAGGTGGTGTGGGCCTGGAATGCACTGCCTGTGACGGTAGTTGAGGCAGGAAACCTCACAAACTTTTAAAATTACTTGGATGAGTACTTTAAGGATCATAACATGGGACAAGTGTGGGTAGACGTATATTTTTGGCCATGTAGACTCCAAGGACAAAAGGGCCTCTTCTGTACTGTGTGATTCCGCGAACTATTTGAATTGCAATTCATATTTGTTATATAATGATGAAAGCAATTTCAATTTCAACCATCAGATGGAAATATGCAGAATGAAACCAATGTTTTATGTATTTACTCCAACTGTGTTCAACTAGCTACTGTAACAGGATTGGTTACTGTGAGGAACTCGTTGACTTTGCTCACATCTGGTTTCTACTATTCAGTTTGGCTTAAAGGTTTATATTTTCAGAATTATCCATGTACAGCAAAGTATCAGTGGAAAGTTATTGCCTGTGTTCTAAGTTCAGGAAAATGGCAAGTCATAATCTTTTAGTAACTTAATATGAATATCATCTGTGGCAAATAACTCACCCGATGTCTTCCCAAAGCCTAACTACTATCTGCAAGGCACAACTCTGGTTAGCAACGTAACAGTCTCGATTTGCCTGATGAGTGCAGTTCCAACATCTTCAAGAAACTCGACACCATCCAGGACAAGGCAGTTTATTCAATTGTCATCTTGCTGACTGGGGCATCAAGTAGAGTTGCTATCACCATCGTCCTTTTAGGTTTAAATGTAAGGACCCTGATTAATCTCGTGTGGTACGGTAAACCACTTGGTAGCCTAATAAGAAGAGGCTCCTGTGTTAAGCACCATGTAAGTGATAGCAATCCAGTACAGGTTACATTAGTGTAATTGACATTGTTGCTAAGTCAACAAAGATGATGTAGATGGTAGTTCAATCTTCTTTGAGATCGAGCTATGTTCTCCCACAGCGGTCTGTAAGACGTCTTCATATTGGGTAGTGTTTAATGCTGTCCTCAATATTAACCCTTTCAGAGCCTAACCTGAGAGATGCAGGTCTAGGGATATGGACTTTCCTTAATTGCTTTCCCTCTGCGCTGAAAGGTTTCTGCCCTCTGAGCAAACTCCAATTCCTGTAAAGCCCAATATCATTCAGAGTCACTTACACTGGAAAGTTTAAGAAATTGGAAACTGCTAGGAAATGTTTCATGAATGCTTTGTAGAAACAGAACTAAATTGCAGCATTTTTCTCACTTTGTGATTTCAGCATTTGAAAAAGCATAGCTCGGTGTCTGAGATAACAAGGTGTAGAGCTGGATGAACACAGCAGGCTAAGCACAATCAGAGGAGCAGGAAAGCTGACGTTCCGGGCCGAGACCCTTCTTCAGAAATGGGGGACGGGAAGGGGGTTCTGAAATAAATATGGAGAGAGGGGGAGGCAGATAGAAGATGGATAAAGAAGAAGATAGGTGGAGAGGAGACAGACAGGTCAAAGAGGCAGGGGTGGAGCCAGTAAAGGTGAGTTTAGGTGGGGAGTTAGGGAGGGGATAGGTCAGTCCAGGGAGGACGGACAGGTCAAGGGAGTGGGATGAGACGAGTAGATAGGAGATAGGGGTGGGGATTGAGGTGGGAGGAGCGGGTAGGTGGGAGGAAGGACAGGTTAGGGAGGCAGGGACAAGCTGGGCTGGTTTTGGGATGCAGTTGGAGGAGGGGAGATTTTGAAGCTTGTGAAGTCCACATTGATACCATTGGGCTGCAGGGTTCCCAAGTGAAATATGAGTTGCTGTTCCTGCAACCTTTGGGTGGCATCGTTGTGGCACTGCAGGAGGCCCAGGATGCACATGTCGTCTAAGAAACGGGAGGGGGAGTTGAAATTGTTCACGACTGGGAGGTGCAGTTCTTTAGTACGAACCGAGCATAGGTGTTCCGCAAAGCGGTCCCCAAGCCTCCACTTGGTTTCCCCGATGTAGAGGAGGCCACATCTGGAACAGCAGATACAGTATACCACATTAATGGATGTGCAGCTGAACATCTGCTTGATGTGGAAGGTCTTCTTGGGGCTTGGGATGGGGGTGAGGGGGGAGGTGTAGAGGCAGGTATAGCACTTCCTGCGGTTGTAGGGAAAATTGCCAGGTGTGGTAGGGCTGAAGGTGAGTGTGGACCGAACAAGGAAGTCATGGAGAGTGATCCCTCTGGAAATCAGATAAGGGTGGGGAGGGACAAATGTCTTTGGTGGTGGGGTCGGATTGCAGATGGCTGAAGTGTCGGAGGATGATGCATTGAATCTGGAGGTTGGTGGTATGGTATGTGAGGACGAGGGGGATTCTGTTTTGGTTGTTATTACGGGGAGGGGGTGTGAGGGATGAGTTGCGGGAAATGCGGGAGACACGATCGTGGGCATTCTCGACCACTGAGGGGGAGAAATTGCGGTCCTTGAAAAACGAGGACATCTGAGATGTTCGAGAGTGGAATGCCTCATCGTGGGAGCAGATGCAGTGGAGGTGAAGGAATTGGGAATAGGGGATGGCGTTTTTGCAGGAAGGTGGGTGGGCGGAGGTGTATTCTAGGTAGCCGTGGGTGATGGTGGGCTTGAAATGGATATCGGTTTTCAGGTGGTTGCCAGAGAATGAAAGAGAGAGGTCCAGGAAAGAGAGAGAGGTAACAGAGATGGTTCAAGTGAACTTAAGGTTGGTGTGGAAGGTGTTGGTGAAGTAGATGAACTGTTCGAGCTCCTCGTGGGAGCACAAGGCAGTGCCGATGCAGTCATCAATGTAATGGAGGAAGAGGTGGGGTTTAGGGCCAGTGTAGCTACGGAAGAGGGATTGTTCCACATAACCTACAAAGAGGCAGACATAGCTTGGGCCCATGCAGGTACCCATGGCCACCCCCTTTGTCTGTAGGAAGTGGGAGGAATTGAAAGAGAAGTTGTTAAGGGTGAGGACAAGTTCAACTAAGTGGATGAGGGTGTCAATGGAGGGGGACTGGACAGGCCTGCAGGACAGGAAGAAGCGGAGGGCCTTTAGGCCATCTGCATGGGGTATGCAGGTGTATAGGGACTGGACGTCCATGGTAAAGATGAGGTTTTGGGGACCAGGGAATTGGAAGTTCTGGAGGAGGTGGAGGGCATGGGTGGTGTCACGGAAGTAGGTGGGGAATTGCTGGACCAAGGGGGAGAAAATGGAGTCGAGATGAGTAGAGATAAGTTCGGTGGGACAGGAGCAGGCGGAGACAATGGGTCGACCAGGGCAGTCAGGTTTATGGATTTTGGGAAGGAGATAGAAGCGGGTGGTGCGGGGTTGGGGAATGATGAGGTTGGAGGTTGTGGGTGGGAGGTCACCTGAAGTGATGAGGTTGTGGATGGTTTGGGAGATGATGTTTTGGTGGTCGGGGGTGGGGCCATGATCAAGGGGACGGTAGGAGGTGGTGTCAGCTGGCATATGGCCTCGGCGATGTAGAGGTCAGTGTGCCATACTACAACTGCGCCTCCCTTGTCTGTGGGTTTTATGGTGCCGTTGGGATTGGGGCGGAGGGCTGCACGTTCTGTGTGGGAGAGGTTGGAGTGGGTGAGAGGGGTGGAGTGGTTGAGGCGATTGATGTCTTGACGGCAGTTCTATTCAAGTTATGATTGTTAGGTGCTACATTTGGCTGCGACTGGATACTCAATGGAAAGAGAGAACAGGATATATATTACTCAGCATGCTTATAAAAGGAGTTCTCCAACACTTTGCCCCTTTATTTCATGCAATTTTTCTTCAAAGCTAAGCTCAGACTGAGGCTTTCTTTTGCATAAATATATTAACATTCTCCATAATATTTGAACTTGTGTCTTCTTGGAAAGAAAACAGTCCAGTTATTTATACTGTTTTAGCCATATTTCTTCAATGGACCTATGTCCAGTAAAGATCCTGAAATACAATCATAGAGGGTTCCATGTTAAAGAACAGAAATATGACGGGAGTCTTCCTAAGTTAACACCAAAAACCTGTTGACACTTACAGGGCATTTATGTGCTGATGAAATACAGCAGCTGTAGCCATATTGATCGCTCTAAAACTTTCAAAAGCTTTATTCTCATAGAATTTTGCTGAACAATCACTTAAGCATTCAGGAAGCCCTTGAAGGAAATACAGGAAAAATATGAAAATAAGTGCCTAACGCACGGGAGCAGGCTGACTGTGATTAAGGAACGATTTTTACTCGGAGCTAAGCAAATTATTTCAAATACCATGGAAAAAGCACTGCCCCACAAGCTGCAGAATTTTAAAGAAAGGAAAGAACAGGAAGTATTAATGTAAACATAACTGCTGGAGAATTTTCTATTATTCCTTTTAATGGAATGTAATGAAGGAGCTCAGATGTTGGAAAAAACCTTAAAATGCTTCATGTGAAATTCAGAATACAGACTAAATATTTAGCAAGCTTTGCTCTGTTGTTAATGCAATAATAATTTATCTATATGCATAGACAGGAAATACTCCTGTAATTTATAAGAATGAGCTGACCTTTGGGTTAGTTTCATTAAAATATACTGACCACAGATAGAAATGGAATGCACCATCTGGTGACATTTCCTCAGAATAACAATGTCAAACGTTTTAGATGCCTTTGAATTCTTAAGAACATAATGAATAAAAATACTTGAAGTGCCTTGAAACTGCAACACTTTAGAAGCAGTGCTTTTCATCAGATCATATAACCAAGTGAAAATAATTTGATTTTTAGCAAGCTGAACTGAGCCATTGTTCTGTCGAAACATCAGCTGCAACAGAGCCACACAAACCAGAAGCGACACATTGCAAAATCTTACATATTCTTTATTTATGAGAGTTCAGTTTAATCTATATTATGACATAATATAGCAAGGCTGGCCTTATTTCCAAGTATTAGTGGTTTTTGAATTTTGGAACTTGTGGTGTTGCTACAGTTGATTGGGTCTGGCTCCACATAATTGGCTAAATTGATGTTTTTTTTAGTTCACTCGGCAGTAATCGCACTTTGTTAAATCAACCCAGGAATGTTTAGAGTAAGTTAACAGCATTTAAAGTACCTTTACACTTATGCTGCATTCCTCTATGTGACAATAAAATCGCTGAAACATCCTTAAGATCTCAATAAATTTGTGAACAGTTTTACTCGTCTCTTCTAATACTCTTCCTTGACTGAAGATTCGAGACTCATGTACAGATGGAAATGGCAGTATAATAATTTTGAAAATTTATGAGCATCAGATGAAAAACTACACTTAGAACACTTAATCTGAAGAACTCCACAGCAGACTAATTGTTCACTGACTACCAGAAGCCATGGCTAAAAATGAGTAACACACACCATTAAAAAGAAAATCACCGACACATCTGCAAACAAAGCAGTTAATTGTACAACCAGCTAGTGTACCAGCATTCCATGCAGCATTGCTCCTTCTGGTCAAGTAATCTCTCCTTCCATCCACCTTATGGATATCTTCCCCTCCAAGTCCACACATTCCCACCCTGTCAAAACCTTAACTGCCTTTGAAGCAAGCAAATTCCTAGCATCTTGCTGCTCTTTTTGAGATCATTGACGTGAAACAATCCTGTACTCTCTTCGGTTTTGCCTGATCATCTGAGTAATTCCAGTCTTTCCTCTTATTTCAGATTTCCAATTTCCTACTTCTATTGGTTTTATTTTAATGATGTGCAGTTTGTTAATCTGCTAAAATATTGATGTAAATCAATATTTATGTGATGATTTTGTTAGGTGGACGCATTTAAAATGATCTATATGCATTGTGTTCGTCCTGAAGCAGTGGCTAATTGTTTTCCTCAATTCGCTTCATGAGCACACACTCAGTGATACTTTATAATAAATACAAATTTTAACCGAATTTTTTATACCATTGCACAGTATTTTCATGTATGATTTTGAAGACACTTTCTCCAATCCTGTCTGTCACAACTGAAGGACTTCATTGTTTAATTAAGCAGATTGAGAATGATAAAAAAATTATTTAGTTCTGAAAGAAGTTTACATCAAGAAAAACAAAAAGCAGTAAAGGCAAAGGTCCCATTTTTCCCTAAATGCAGCTGTCTCTACACCGTATGAGTTCATCAACAAGTTGAATTGTTAAGACATTGGACTCCAAACTTGGTTTTAATGCATATATTGAAGAGGTAAACTGAAGTTCGGTGTAAGCTCAAAGCCCCACGTGGTCTGAGGCAGAAAGGAATATCAGAATCTCTTCTCTGTTGATCACTTCTCCTTTTAACGTGTAGACCATTTACTTCCATCTCCCAGCCAGTATTATCATGGATGATTCTTCTCCCAAAGATGAGAATGATCTGATCCCAAGTGTCGTAAATATGTCCTGAACTCATGTAAATGCAAAATACTGCAGAAACTGGAAATTTGAAATAAGAACAGAAAATGCTGGAGTAACTTGCCAGGTCTGGCAGCATCTGCGAAGAAAAGATGTTTCAAGTCAGAAACTCTTCTCCACTTTGTGTTTTTATTCTTGGCACAAACATTAGGCCATGCTCAAAACAACGATGTTCCTCCTGATTTTGCATCCTTTGCTACAGAATAGGCTTTAATCTTCCCTGAAATTCACAGCTTCAAGCAGAAACAGAAACGCGGTCATTTCAGTTCTTGATTATTGCTCTGCTGCTCCATCACATTGCATGTTGATGGTCAGTAACAGTGCTACTGTACTTCCAGGAGAATAATGAGAACTTTTAACAGGTCGCCGCTTTGTCTGGTAGACCATAGGCAAATAATACATTGATATGCTTCTTGGAATGTACATTACTTCATCATTTGCTTGTAAACAAATGAAATATTTTAAGTAGCTGTTGAAGTTTTTCACATCTAAATTGAAAATTGTCAAATTCCAATTGCAAAGCAATGTATGAGATATTTCAAAAAGGTGAGAGGATGGCGTATAAGATGCAGATCAACCATGAATCAATGGAATGGTAGAGTAGATGCAATGGTCTGAACAATCTCGTCAATAACAGAAATTAGCGACTGTTGTCTCCCTCTGTCCTGTGCCTGTTGCCATTGCGTTGTTGGCTTTCATGCTGCCTCTCCTGTTCTGCTCCTATCTCATTCTTTCTTGTCATAACCAAGTTTGCTCAGCAGTGTGCTGGCACCAGAAAGCTGATAGTTGTGCAAAGCTGCTTGACTTTTAGAAAAAGACAGTGGGCTGAAACATACAATTCTTTTACCTAAGTACTAGTTGCATTGAGTCTTTTCAGAGGGTGTCCTGGTGAGAGTTCTCATCGTATTTTACCAAACCTGCCTCGTGAGTATCTTCCCCAGGCCATGATATCTATCAGGTCTGATTTCAGCCCCATCTCCCTATGCATTGTTCATAGAGCAATGTACCACTCAGCAGATATCAAGCTCTCTTTTTATCTGCACAATGTTTCAAAGACTGCTTTGCATCTGCATGAGCACTGGCATTCTGAAGCTGCCCTGGTCAATCAAGGACATTTTATGATGATGTCTGAGAAGTGGAAGATGGCACCATGATTCTTTACCAGGTACCTGAATGTCTGGGCTGAGGGAATGATGTAAAGGGGAGGAGTTTTCATCCTGGAGGACCATGAGAAGAGGCCACACTCCCAGACCTTGGCAGCCTGGTCCAAAGTCAATACAGTCTCCATGGTCCAGAGGAACAGCCAGCTGTGCTGTAAGAAGGTCAGTGCCATGTGCTGTCCGCTACCACACACTCAGTCTATCTCTGCTGCTGCACCCATCTCCCATCAAGGCTCATGCTCTAACAGTCTGACTGTTGCCTGAAACACAGAATGTGCCAAAGCACTTTACATCCAGTTAAATGTAGATAGAATTGAACAGCCAATTCACACAAAGCAGGGTCCCACAGCAACAGTATTGAAATGATTTCAGTATCTACTTTGGGGATGTTGTTGAGGGATAAATGTTGACAGGTCTGATCATCTTCAAAGTAGTGCCAGAGGATCATTTACAACCACCTGAGAGAAATTTTGAGCCTCAGTTCTGCAATTTATTCAAAAAAACAACATTCTTTTGATTTGTATATTTCAGTAGTGTAATAAGTTAAGAAATTGACAGTTTTTGCTACATAGATATTCCTACATGTGGTCAGAAGATATAACAGACAGCTTGCCTGAAAGCTAACACAATCACAGCAGGTAACAGGAAGGCTAATGGGATGTTGGCCCTTATTCCAAGGGGGTTGGGATATAAGAGTAGAGAAGTCTGACTGAAACTTTACAAGGTGCTTCTGAGACCAAAGCTGGAGTACTGTGAGCAAATTTAATCTTCTTATCTAAAGAAAGATGTCATTTCATTGGAAGCTGTTTAGAGAACTTTCAATACGATGATCCCCAGTATGGACGGATTGTCTTATAAGCCAAGGTTGAATAGTTTGGGGCTCAATGGAATTTCAGAAAAATAAGAGGTGATCTCATTGTCTCTTGAGACATAGAGGATTCTTAAGGGACTTGAGAGGGTAAACGCTGCGATGATGTTTCGCCTCATGGGAGAGTCTCAGAGGACATAGTTTCAGAATTAAGGGGTCTTAATTTAACACTGGGATGAGAAAGAATTTCATGTTTCAGAGGGTTCTGAGTCTTTGAAACACCTTACCACAGAGCTGTGCGGGCAGAACCCTTGTGTATACTTAAGACTGAGAAAGGTAGGTTCTTGGTCAGTAGGGGAATCAAGGGTGATAAGGAAAGGGCAGGAAAGTGAATGTGAGGAATGTCAGATCGCCTATGCTTCTATTGAATGGCAGAGCAGGCTTCAGGAGCTGAACAGCCTACTTCTGGTGTTATTTCTTACAGTCTTATAGGCATTGACTTATCGAAAATAACTGTAATATATCAAAAATTAAGTAGTTCCCATATCTTTATTCAATATTACCATGGTTATTCTTTGGGAGCATGATTTGATTTGGATGTGAGAATTTGCTTTTAATTGTCTATGGAGCTCAGTGTTCTAAATATTTGAAATGTGCCACGTAATTAGTTTAAGGGCTTCTGCCGTTTTCTTAAACAAATTTCATAGCAACAATGTCGCTTGTACCACAGTGTTCTCTACAAATATCGTTCATTTTCTTCAGTTACTTCAGTGTACTCCCAAACATGTTATTGAAATTGTAAAAATACAAAATGTCTTTCAGTTATTTGCTCATTGCTTATATCAATGAGCGTGAAATACATATTATGCAACTAACCTGCCTAATTGTTTATAAACCACCTTAATGATGACTAGAATGTAAAAATATCTCCAATTCTGTTCTACACATGCCTGTTAAATTTACTGTTAATACCTTTGGGTATAAAGTTCCAAATTATTGTTGTTGTTTCAAGGAATATAATCGTTACGTAGATGGCCAAATTCTAACTTGGAAGCATGACCATTTTAAATCTTGTACTTTGTGAATCACAATCCTGGTATCCATTCTGCAGTAAGCTCCTAATCAGCAATTCGTGGAAATAATACTGCAGGCAAATGCCAGCATCGTTTCTGAATTCTGTGTTGACATTATTCTTAAAATTTGGCACCTAGATCTGTACACAGTATTCCAACTGATTTCTAACTGGTATCTTATATGAGATTGTCATAACCTTCCTGCTCTTGTACTGTATGCCACTAATAATGAAGCCTCAATGTATACTTTATTAACTGCTCTGTATATCTGACTTGCCTTCTTTAGTGACTTATGCACATATACAGTCAGGTCTCTTGTGTTCTTGTATCAACAGTCGGCCCCAATTTGACCCTTTCTATTATTTTTGTTACTTCAAAAACCTCCAGCAAATTAGACGAGATTTTCTCTTAAAAATTCCATGATAACTCTTTTGAATCAATCTACAATTTTCCATGTGATTACCAATTCTATCCCTGCATAATTGTTTCTAGAAGTTTCTTCACCGCTGAATTTACATTGACTGATCTGTAATGGCTGGGCCAATGTTTACCTTTTTGAACAAAGTGAAATGTTTGCGATTCTCCAATCCCCCGGCACCAGCTGCAAGTCCAGGGAAGATTGAAGGATAATTGACAGTGACTTTACAATTTCCACTCTCAATTCCTTCAGTATTCTTGGATACATCTCATCTGGTCCTGGTATCTTATGAACTTTAAGTTCCAACAACTTGTCCAGAACCTCTTCATCGATATTAAACTCTTCTAGTGACTGAGTTTCCTCATCTGTCACCATGGGTTTTTCTAATGTTTCCTGTGCAGGAAGAGATCTCATATAATGGCTGCTACTGCAGTAATTGGCCTAGCTGTAATTTCTAGTAAACAGACATAAAGGGAGGGTCACACGACTCATTGACTAAAAAGAATGAGGCAATTGATTGACACAGTTTAGGTATCAGTCCCAAAAAGTAAGGTATAGTACTAGGGATCCATGGGAAGCAAGGTAGAGAGGGTCTAAGATACATGCCTCTGAGCTGAAGATAGGAGTTGCCCAACATTAGCCTAAGATAAGAACTCGAACTGTTGCCGTCAAAGACCGTGAACCAGCGGCGGCAAATACTCCACCACCTCAAACCATAAGGGTCTCCTACTCCCTTCTAAGGAATGGTTTCATCTCTGGGAAATTTTCTCAGCTATCGCAGATTGTACATTTTTTTTTGTTCTAATTAGACAATGCATCATATCTAAAACTGCTGCTTCTTAACAAACTGAATAGATTATCTCTAAATTCCTTACATTCAACTGCTTCTATTCAATAATTGTGGTTAGGAGCCCTTCAACATTCACATACTAATCCAAGTCATCCTGCAACAATATCTTTGTAATAGCCATCAGATTGTACTCATTTACTTCAACTTCATCTTCTATCTCCATTCATCTGTTTTGTTCTGAAAGCTATACACATTTCAATGATGGTGCCTTTAGTTGTATCCTTTTATTCTTTGTGTAACATCTCACCGTATCTGTTGATTTATTAACTATTTAATCTTTGTTATGTCTGTTTATCATTTTTATTCATTCAAGGGATGAGGGTATTGCTGGCTACGCTGGTATTTATTGCCAAAGGACAGATAAGAGTTAATCAAATTACAGTAGGCCTGGAGTCACATATAGGCCAGGCCAGGTAAGGATGACAGTTTCTTTCCTTAAGGACAATAGTAAATTAGGTAACAAGATGTAGAGTTGGATGAACATAGCAGGCCAGGCAGCATCAGATGAGTAGGAAAGCTGACGTTTCAGGCCTGGACCCTTCTTCAGAAAAATAAACTTCAGTAAACTAGGTAGTATTTTTTAATTGACAATCGGCAATTGCTTCACAGTCATCATTAGGCTATGAATTTCAGATTTTGCTTTTAGTTTGAATTCAAATTCCACTAGTAGTCATGGCAAGTTTCAAACCTGGGTCCTCAGAATGTCACTTGCGTTGCTGGATTATAGTGTAGTGATAATACCACTAGGCCATTGTCTGCTCTGTAGGTAGGGTCTCACCTCCTTGCAAATTATATCAATGATTTAGATGAGGGAAATGAAGGCATGGTAGCTAAATTCATAGATGACATAAAAATATGTAGGAATGTATGTTGTAAAAAAGTTACAGATGGATATAGATAGTTTGAGCATTGGGGAAAATCTATCAGATCGAGTACCATGTGAGAAAATGTGAAATTGTTCACTTTGGCAGAATGAAAGATCAGTGTTACTTAAATGGAGAATGACTAGAATGCTGAGGTGTGGAGGGATGTTCTAGTGAGTTGCAAAGCGTTTCACTTGCAGATGAAGCAGATAATCAAGAAAGTGAACAGGGTGCTTTCCTTTACGATAAGGTGAATTGAACATCAAAATGAAGCTGTTGTGCTTCAGTTATCCAGTTATGCAATTTTGGTCACCCTCGAGGCAGTTCAGAGGGAATTTGCTAGAGTGTTACCTGTAACAAGTGGGTTGTCTCATTTCCACTTGAGTTTAGAAAAGTGAGGAATGACATGATTGAAAAGTCTTTACAAAGTGGAGGTGGAAAGGATGTTTCTCCTTGAGGGTGAGCCCGGAACTAGGGACAGTGCTTAAAAATTAAGTATCACTATTACATGACAGGAATTAGGAGAGTTTTGATTCTCTAAAAGGGTCGTGGGATTTTGGAACTCTCCACCTCAGAAGATAATGGAAATGGTTTAATTGATGATGGATAGATGCTTGTTAGGTGAGGGAATTAGTGGTTCTCGGGAGTTATGGATTATGGAATTTGAAATACAGACAGATTAGCCATGACCTTATTAAATGGTGCAGCAGGCTAGAGGGGCCAAATCATCCAATTCCATTTTTACTTTGTATGTTTGCATATAAGGCTACCAAGTTTGCCATGTCCATTTTTCCTTACCTACTTGAACTCTAGGACTCTTTTTCTGTTCTAAGTGAAATTTAACAACTTTACCAAAATAGCTAAGGTAACCCAGATACTCCCCATCAACTTTTCAAGTGTGATATTCCTTCATTCATTTAGGTCATATGTAATTCTGGTATGTCTGACTCCATACCAAAAACAACAACACTTTTAGAAAACAGTAGAGCTTCAGAATCATAAATCTCCCAGAAGAGTCACTGGACCATTCTATAGGAGTGCTAATGTTTACTAACTGAGCTACTTTTTTGTCAAAGTGAGGTCCTGGAGATTTTATTACATTAAAGGCAGTTTATTAATGCAAACAGTTTCTGATCCTAAAAATATAACCATGATCTTGCATTCTTATAATAGATTTGATGAATCCAAATGGTTTCAGACAGTTAAGGCTTCCAGTCTTTCCTGTCGAAAAAACAAAAAAGATGAAGGATAGGTTTTTATTACAATTGTGAAGGAGAGTTTTTATTTCAACTGAGTTTGTGTTTGTCAAGTTTCGCTGTGCAGAGTGATTTACATAAAGAAACTCAAAGAAGGAGAGATTGTTTGTATGCAGAGCTTATGGAGAGGCCTACACATGGAAGGATCTGGAGAGAGTTTTACGTTTATCCAGAGACTGAAAGCTGAATGTTGGATTATTTGAGGATGAATCATTTTATTGTTTGTTCAGCTAAGTGTTTGCTTTCTTTTTAATATTTTTTTCCAGCTTTTGCATGCTTAATATTAATTCTGTTGCTAAGGTAAGGTAATGTATTTTTATACATAAGGTGCTATCGAGCACTTTTTAGAATTAATGTTAATGAGGGCATGTAAGAGACGCAGAGTGTGATGACTAGTAGGTTTAGAGAAGTGATTACACAGCAGGGTCAGTCAGATAGATGAGTGACTGTCAGAAAAGGTAAGAAGATAGTTTGAAAGTGTCCTTTGGCTATTCCTGCCTCAAATAGATATGCTGTTTTGGGTATTGTTGAAAGTGTTAGTCTCAGAGGAAAATAGAAGTGGCAGTCAGATCATGGTGGATTAAGAATGAATCTTACGTTAAACAGGGTTTGTCAATATTTAAAAGAATAATTGTTTTGGGGGACTCTCCTGTCAGGGGCACAGGCGTGAGATTCTGTGGCAATAAGCATGAATCCAGGATAGTATATTGCTTTCCTGGTGCAGGGGTTAAGGACTTCTTGGCATTTGAAGCGTATTGTCAAATGTAAGAGTGAGAAGCCGGGAGTTGGTGTACACAATGGTAGGAATGATGTAGTTAAGGAAATGGGGATTAAGGTTTTGCAGAGTGAACATAAGGGGTTAGGTAGAAGGTTAAAAGACAGAACATCAAAAGTAGTTATCTCTGGTTTACTTCCGGTACCAAGTTTTAATGAGGGAAGGAATAAAAGGATAGATGAGAAAAATCAATGGCTGAAGAGATGATGAAATACAGAGGGATTCAGTATCTTGGATCATTGGGATCTCTTCTGGGACACAGAAGATGCCTTTCACCTGAACTTGAAAGGGACCAATATCCTAGCAGGGAGATTTGCTAGTTCTATTTCGGGATCCTGTAAACTTTTAGGGGTTGGGCGTGTGGGGGGTTTCCTGAGTGAAAATAGCAAAAAGATGAGATAACGAGGTGTAGAGCTGGATGAACACAGCAGGCCAAGCAGCATCATAGGAGCAGGAAGGCTGACGTTTCGGACCTAGACCCTTCTTCAGAAATGGGGGAGGGGAAGGGGGTTCTGAAATAAATAGGGAGAGAGGGAGAGGTGGATAGAAGATGGATAAAGGAAAAGATAGGTGGAGAGGAGACAGACAGGTCAAAGAGGCGGGGATGGAGCCAGTAAAGGTGAGTGTAGGTGGGGAGTCAGGTAGGGAGGGATAGGTCAGTCCAGGGAGGATGGACAGGTCAAGGGGGTGGGATGAGGCTAGTAGGCAGGAGATAGGGGTGGGGCTTGAGGTGGGAGGAGCGGATAGGTGGGAGGAAGAACAGGTTAGGGAGGCGGGGACAAGCTGGGCTGGTTTTGGGGTGCGGTAGAGGGAGGGGAGATTTTGAAGCTTGTGTGAAGTCCACATTGATACCATTAGGCTGCAGGGTTCCCAAGCAAAATATGAGTTGCTGTTCCTGCAACCTTTGGGTGGCATCGTTGTGGCATGGCAGGAGGCCCAGGATGGACATATCGTCTGAGGAAAGGGAGGGGGAGTTGAAATGGTTCACGACTGGGAGGTGCAGTTGTTTAGTGCGAACCAAGCGTAGGTGTTCCGCAAAGCGGTCCCCAAGCCTCAGCTTGGTTTCCCCGATGTAGAGGAGGCCACATCTGGAACAGCAGATACAGTATACCACATTAATGGATGTGCAGCTGAACATCTGCTTGATGTGGAAGGTCTTCTTGGGGCCTGGGATGGGTGTGAGGGGGGAGGTGTAGAGGCAGGTGTAGCACTTCCTGCGGTTGCAGGGAAAAGTGCCAGGTGTGGTAGGGCTGGAGGGAAGTGTGGAGCGGACGAGGGAGTCCCGGAGAGAGTGATCCCTCTGGAAATCAGATAAGGGTGGGGGAGGGAAAAATGTCTTTGGTGGTGGGGTCGGATTGCAGATGGCTGAAGTGTCGGAGGATGATGCGTTGGATCTGGAGGTTGGTGGGGTGGTATGTGAGGTTGAGGGGAATTCTGTTTTATTTGTTATTGCGGGGAGCGGGTGTGAGGGATGAGTTGTGGGAAATGCGGGAGACACAGTCGAGAGCGTTCTTGACCACTGAGGGGGAGAAATTGCGGTCCTTGAAAAACGAGGACATCTGAGATGTTCGAGAGTGGAATGCCTCATCCTGGGAGCAGATGCAGCAGAGGCAAAGGAATTGGAAATAGGGGATGGCATTTTTGCAGGAATGTGGGTGGGAGGAGGTATATTCTAGGTAGCTCTGGGAGTCGGTGGGCTTGAAATGGATATCGGTTTCCAGGTGGCTGCCAGAGATGGAGACAGAGAGGTCCAGGAAGGAGAGAGAGGTACCAGGGATGGTCCAGGTGAACTTAAAGTTGGTGTGGAAGGTGTTGGTGAAGTGAATGAACTGTTCGATCTCCTCATTTATTTATTTCAGAGCCCCCTTCCCCTCCCCCATTTCTGAAGAAGGGTCCAAGCCCGAAACATCAGCTTTCCTGCTCCTCTGGTGCTGCTTGGCCTGCTGTGTTCATCCAGCTCTACACCTTGTTATCTCAGATTCTCCAGCATCTGCAGTTCCTACTATCCTAGTAAAAAGATGAGGAGGGTTCTGAATTAGAAAAGAGCAAACAAGAGCAAATCAGAGAATGAAGCAACCCTGAAGAATTAAACTGCATTTATTTCAATGCAAGAGGTCTTAAAGGTAAAGCTGATGAACACAGGGCATGTGTGGGGACGTGGGACTAGAATGTCATAGCTATTGCAGAAAAGTGGCTGAGAAAAGGACGGGACTGGCAGCTCAATGTTCTGGGTTTCAGATGCTATGGGAAGGATAAAAAGAGATGCAAAAATGGAGGGAGAGTGGCATTTTCGATTCAGAAAAACCTTACTCCTGTAATCAGAGAAGATATTTCTGAGGGATCATTTCGTTAAAATCTATGGGTTGAAATTAGAAATCAGAAAGGGATGACCACATTGATAGGATTGTGCTATGTCCACCCCCTCCCCCCAACAGTCAGAGAGAAATTGAGAAGCACATATGTAGAGAGATCTCAAATATATCTAAAAATAATAAAGCTGTAATAGTCGGCGATTTTACCTTTCCAAACATTGACTGGGACTGCTATAGTGTTAAAAGTTTGGATGGAGAAGAATTTTTTAAATGTGTTCAAGAAAATTTTCTATATCAGTATGCAAATATTCCTACTAAAGGAGGAGCAAACTATGACCACCTCTTGGGAAATAAGGCAGGGTAGGTGACTGTGGTAAAAGTGGGGGAACACTTTGGGTCTAGCGATCATACTTCTATTAGTTTCAAAATGGTTGTGGAAAAGGTCAAGCCTTCCCATAAAGTTCAAACTTTTAATTGGAGTAAGGCAAATTTTATTGGTATGAGGCAAGAACTTTCAAAAGTTGAATGGAGTGGACTGTTTGCAGGTACAAAGGCATCTGACAAGTGGGAAGCTTTCAAGAGTGTGATAACAAGAGTTCAGAGGCATTTTGCTCCTGTTAGAGTGAGGGGTAAGGCTGGTAAGACTAGGGAACAGTGGATGAGTAAAGATATTAAAGTTCTAGTCATGAATAAAGAAGAATCATTTATTAGATATAGACAACTGGAATGAACTGAATCTTTTGAAGAGTGTAGGAGCATTCTTAAGAATGAAATCAGGAACGCAAAGAGAAGATATGAGATAGCCTTGGTAGATAAGTTTAAACATGATCCAAAAAGATTCTACAAATATAGTAAGATCAAGACAGCAACTAGAGTGAGAGTGGGACCCCTTAAAGATTGTCAACATCATCTTAATGTTGAACCTAAGGAGATGGGAGAGATATTAAATGATATTTTTATGTCAGTTTTTACTGTTGAAAAAGAAATGGAGGCTAAAGAACACAAGGGAATAAATATTGATGTGAAAACAGTTGCATTACAGAAAACGAAGTGCTTAGAAAACATAAAGGGAGATAAATCTCCAGGATCTGATCAAGTGTATGCTAGGATGTTGTGGGAAGTTAGAGAGGAAATTGTGAGGCCCCTAGCAGAAATATTTGTATCACCTATAAGCACTGGTGACTGGAGGATGCCTAATGTGCCATTGTTTAAGATAGGTTGTAAGGAGAAGCCTTAAAACTATATACCTGTGAGTCTGACATTGGTGATGGGGCAGTTGTTGGATGTGAGTCTGGTAGATAGAATTTGCACGTATTTAGAGAGGCACAGATTGATTAAGGATAGTCAGGATGGTTTTGTGCAAGGAAAATCGTGCCTCGTAAACTTGATTGAGTTTTTGTAATGAAGTAACCAAAATGATTACTGAGGGCAGAGTGATAGACGTTGTTAATTTGAATTTTATAAAACCTTTGACAAGTTTTTGCATGGTAGACTAATTAATTGAGTTAGATCTCTTTGGATTCAGGATGAGCTTGCCAATTGAATGATAAATTGGCTGTATGGTAAGAGACAGAGGATGGTGGTGGAAGGTTGTTTTTCAGACTGGAAGCCTGTAGCCAACAGTATTCCTGAGGGATCGGTACTGCATCCACTTTTGTTTGTCATTTATACAAATGATTTGGATGAGAATGTAAGACGCATGGTTAGTGAGTTTGCAGATGACACCAAAATTGCTGGTATAGGGGACAGTGAAGAAGGTTATCTAAGATTACGAAGAGATTTTGATCAATTGGGTCTATGGGCTAAGGAATGGCAAATGGAGTTTAATTTGGATAAATGTGAGGTATTGCATTTTGATAGTACAAACGAGGACTGGACATATACAATTAATGGTCGGTCTCTGGGTAGTGTTGTAGAACAGAGAAACCTAGGGGTTAAGGTACACAATTGAGGTAGACAGGGTGGGGTTAAAAAGCTATTCAGACGCTTGCCTGCATTGCTCACATCTTTGAGTACAGGAGTTGGGACGTCATGTTGCCGTTGTACAGGACATTGATGAGGCGTCTTCTGGAGTTCTGTGTGCAGTTCTGGTCGCTCTGTTATAGGAAGAATGTTATAAAACTGGAGACGGTTCAGAAAAGATTTACCAGGAAGTTGTCAGAAATGGAGGGTTTGAGATATAAAAATAGACTGAAAAGGCTGGGACCTTTTTCCACTCGAATGTAGGAGGTTGACGGATGACCGTATTGAGGTTTATAAAATTATGAGAGGCACGGATAAGGTAAATGACAAGTCTTTTCCCGAGGGTGGGGAGTTCAAAACTAGGGAGCGTATTTTTAAAGCAAGAGGGGAAGCATTTAAAAAGGACATAGAGGGCAACTTTTTTACACAGAGAATGGTTTTTGTGTGGAATGGACTTCCAGAGAAAGTGGTAGATGCAGGTACAGTTACAATGTTTAAAAGACATTTGGATAAGGTTATGAATAGGAAATGTTTGGAGGGATACGCACCGAGTATAGGCAGGTGGGACTTGTTTAGCTTGGGAACATGGTGGGCAAGGACTAATTGGACCAAAGGGTCTGTTTCCATGCTGTTTGAGTCGATAATAGACGTGACTAAACTCAGTTGAATTAGATCTGAAGCATTTCAAAATATTCTGAAGACTTAATAAGGCATTGTATCATCGGAAGCTTGTTGTTAAGTTCTAATCAATCAATTTTTAGTAGATTATCAAGATTTCAAAATGTCCTTTACAATATGTGTGTAGGTATGTAGGAGTTAGGTATGTAAATGTGTAAAGTGGTCCAAAACGTTTCTACCGAAGTATAGTTTGTAATCACAACTAATTTATTTGCAGGAATGAATGAAGCAGATGTCAATGTAAGATGGCCTATTATTTCTATGGGTCATTAAACATAAATATTTACTAAATATATATTCAGTTAAGTTGGTAATTGTATGAGGAAATAGTCTTTTAAAACAAAATTGCAATAACTGTGGACTGTGATCAGTTAAGATGGAACACCTACAGAAATGCCTTCCATTATCATAAACAAAATGTTGGTTTAATTTGTGCCATCTGGCAGGCTTTAGTATCAGGCTAGCTGGAAACAGCAAAGTAGAGAGGAATTTCAGGAATACTGGAATGGATTCAAATGAGGTGGGAGAAGTGAAATTTGAATAGCTTTTGTTTATGTACAAGCCAGAGATCGGGTAAAATCATCAATTCACCTTAAAGATAGAATTCATGCCTAGCTTGACAAAGATATTTATCTTGTAAGCACAAGTTACATTTGTCTTGCAAGGTAAACTCCACATTGTAATTTAAAGCAGGTTTTTTTTAATCATATTAAGTTGTTTGAAACACATGGTATACAGGTTTTAGGGTAATGGCAATAATGAATTCCAGTCTGATGAAATTGAATGTGTTTTGTCAGGTATTGATGTGCACTATTTATTATGGACCTTTTAAGTCTCTTTCTGGATATAAATCAGTAATGATTTGAGCTAAAATATCAGATGTTTTTAATGAAAAGATGTGATATCCTGCCACAATTTCCTTTGAACCTTTTTTTTGGTTTGTGGTGTTTAAGATTAAATACAATGACTGAGAATTTGTTAAAGAATTTTATGTCATGATATAGCTTTTCTTTCAGTCCAGATGTATATATGTTACAGACTTATGAATTATATTTCTAAAGAATTATTGGTATAGAAGGACCAGAAGTGTGCCTCACTACTATCTTCACCATATGGTATAAATGAGGAGAAATTTCAGGGTTTCTACCAGGCCTTGTGCAAGATTGAGCAGAGAAACTATTTGTTCACCAATTTGGATTGTACCTTCTGCATACCCTCACGCACTTCGGACATTTTTTAAATTGTAAAGGGCATTTTGAAATAAGGGATTTCCATGCTAGTTTGTGTTGCCTTTGCCTTGAGCTGTTTATGTCTCAACTTAATATTTAGATAAACCAATGAATTATTTCAATGCTATTTCAACTGATCTATGTTTCCATTCCCTGTTTTTAATTTCTTTTTGCTGTGTGTTTTATTTACGCCCTCCTAACCTGTCTTCCTATTATAGAACAAAAGCACATTTTCAGATTGAATTCCCCTAAAGTAGCCTCACCTGTCAGGAGTGTTAGTTGGAAAATTGCTTTTGCATTATTTAAATTATTTAAATCGCGCAGAAACAAAATCACATTTCTACCTACCTCCAGTTCCAAAGAAGAGTCATATTTGATTCAAAAAGTCAACTGTTTTTCTTTCCACTGATACTTCCAGAGCTAATCCAGCATTTCTGTTTTATTTAAGAGAGAAAACTTTGGCTGACATTCTTGAATTCCTGATTGAGACTCTGCCATGAATGCACTGATAATTTGCCCAACTTTATCAACGAGCTGCAATAAAATTTAGAAAATCATTGCACGAAAACAGGGCAAAGCCTATTTAAACTACTGGGAATATGAGTAAAAATGAATGACTGCAGACAAAACATTAGATAAATTATACATTCATTCCAAGTAAAATATTGTTTTCTTTTCTTTCAGTAGTTCAATGAATTTCATCTTGCATTTTTTTTACATTTCTATAACCCTGTGGGAAATGTGCATGCCCTTTGGTAGTGCTTGCTAGAAGGTTTATTATTATAGTAAACACAATATTACTTAGTCCTTGAGGAAATAGAAAATTGTAAACTGTTCTTGTAGCTTATCTGTAATTTTGTCTTCTGTCAGTTTGACTGCTTTATGGTAAATGTTGGAGTACAGTTATAGAAGAGAATTGGAGACTTTTTTTCATTGGAAAAAAATGGGGAACCTGGAGAGCCTTTAAAACAAAACAAAATTTGCACTGTGGTTGTTGCGACCCCAAGACATACATAGATTCGCTGCCACATTGCCTACTCCAAAGCAGTGACGTAACTTCAAAAGTATTTCGTTGTTTTTATTCATTGTGACATCCTGAGGTAGTAAATAAATGCTGCTTTCTCTCAAATTGTTGTAGAGCTAATGCAGAACTTATGAGGTGTAATCACCGAGTTAATGTAGGAAATATGGCAGACAATCTATGGACAAGCAACAATACGATAATAACCCTATTGTGATTTCTTTTGCTGTAAAAAAGACACTTTGTCAAAGCTAAATAAAAACCGAAAGAACTGCAGATGCTGTAAATTAGGAGCAAAAGCGAAGTTGCTGGAAAAGCCCAGCAGGTCTGGTAGCATCTGTGAAGGCAAAAACAGAGTTAACATTTCAGGTCCAGTGACCCTTCCTCAGAACTTTGTCAAAGCCGTTTGTCTCACAGTCACCAAGACAATTTTCATGAATCACCAGTGGAGATGGAAAGCAACATTTATGTTGCATAAGAGGAAAGTGCCATTTGGTTGGCAAGTGGTCTCTAATTGGGAGATTGCTGCCGTGGAGCATTTACCATTTGACTGATAGTTAACTGCTAAGCTTTGTTTAACGTTTAAGTCAGGCAAGTTGACTGATTGGTCAAGAAATTACTCGAAGAAATGAACCAGAGAATGGCTTTCACCTATTGTGTTCAGTTGATACAGCTGTATTGTGTGTACGTGTTCTTTCTATGGTATCTGTGGCTTTGAGAATAAACAAATACGTCACATTGTCTCCTCACAAAACCTATAAATCTTTTCCTTTACATGGATAGTACTCAGGTTCTGTACTACCAAACAACTGTTATCTGTTGTCATAAAGGTTTTCTTCAGACGGTGCTTCTGTAATCTATCTTGTTCACTTAAATAGAAGATGGAATCTCGGCTCAACAACTTCTCCAAAAAACAGCAACTAGGATAGTGCAGTCCTCCTCAGAATTCAAGTCGAGTATCAGTTTAGATTTTTGCTCAAGTTCCTAGACTAAGGTTTGAACCCACAGTTTAATGACTCAGAGATAAGTCTACTATCTATTGATCCATGACTAACTCTGCATACTGAAATACCAAATTTGACATAATTAGTTAACTTGGAATACAGAACCATTAGACTGAGGTTCAAAGTTACTGATGTGAAATCGAACAAGTTTTATTTCCCAACACTAGCAAAAATCTTTAATTTGTTCATAAATTATAATTACCCTAAGCAAAGTAACTAACACAGATAATCAGCAATATGTTATTGACTAATGCAGTGCTACACACAGTCGTGTGAATTTTCTTGGCTTATTGCTCACCCACACTCCACATGAAAAATGACATTTTCACAGTCTCCCTGCCTAGCTTTGCCTTGCCCTTTTGTGCCTTACTCCTTAGCCAGAGACGCCAGATTCACAGCTGTGACGCCAAGCTGTTTAATGCAGACACTAAGATGGGAAGTTTGTCAGGGTTGTCTGCAATCCTAAGCCACGTTACGGGAGCTAACCTATACTTGGGTATTGGCACAGTAAATCTAGGGAAATCTCCAGTCGCAGTCTAGGGCTTAGACATGGTCACTTAGCCGTTCGGGGCAGTCAGTGTCATCATCATTATCCTCTTCACTTAAGGGCTAAGGAGCCAGCTGTCACTCTTCTTGACTCTTTCTGCCCTATTGTGGGCTGCTTTCCTCCTGGAATGAGAGAGGGACGGATATTAAGGGAGAGGAAAGTGGATGGCACAGCAGTTCCTTGTGGTGCTGGTCAGGAGGTGTCCTGAGTGAGTGAGCAGGCAGTGCAGGCAGCATGCAAGGTTAGTGGTACCGGGTGGTGGGATGGGTGACAGCAAGTGAGGGTAAAGCTTGCAGGTATTAGTGAGAGTGGTGGAGCATGAACCTTGGTGGGAGGTGGGTACATTGGCAGAATGGAGAAAGTCATTGACTTCTTCTACATTGCTGTACATTCCTCCAGATGGCTGAGACTGCACTGACCCAACTTGTAACCTAGAATAGGGTGGTGTATTCTGGTGTCATGGATTCATCTGCTGGTCCTGGGGAATGCGTATGTCCCACCTCTGCATCACCTTGTCCAGCAGGACCTCCAAGTCCCTGCCCACAAGGGAGACCAATTATGTCTCCAGCAAAAACAGAAATTGCTGGAAAATCTCAGCAGTCAGGCAAGATGATAAAAATGCTGCTTTAAACTGAGGAAACTGTGAAAGAAGACGTTTGCAGTTTGAAAGCGAGTCACCGGAGCGCATTGTGAGTAGGAAAAATGATGTTGTCCTTTGAAGCAGTGAGAGAGAATCTGGACAAATCAGTGCTACCTGTTCAGGGGAGTTCTGACCAGAGATAGTCTTTGCATTTCCTTTTGAACTGCCACCAATTGTTATGGGTTGAGGAGTGGCCCGAACTGGTGCTATCAAATTGCATTTGCCTGACTTTTTCTTTGTTCTCCCATAATATTTATGTCACGTCTATCTTTGAATGTTTGTCTATCAGTACGAATGGGACGTTTTAAAAAGCGCTACGCAATTCAACTTGCCTTCTTTTTGCCACTGGTTAAAAACAGTTTGATAACAATAAACAGTTCTTTTTCCTTATTAATGAAAAAACCTGGTGTGCATAATCTTTTAACCTGAAATAGACAGTAAGGGAAGATTTGGAGATGCAGGGATTTCATCAAATATTTACATTAATGATGTCTCGGGAAATGGCGAAGTTTGATAGCACACTAGCCCTGGTGAGTTATGACAGATGTTGGTAGCTTACTAATTTGAGGTCATGAATAAATATGGTTTCTTTAGATTACAGCTTCACCAAAGGGTCATTAATGCATGAAAACCATAGTTTGCATCCAAATATTACTTATGGTCATAGATTGTCTGACTGTAAAATGCAGCAAGCAAATTTAATATATAAGTTAAAGTTTGTGTGATGTCTTGAGGACCAACCAGTAACTCTGTTGGATTTAAACCAGCTGTTACTGTATGGTATATAAACTGAAGTGGAAGTTATCTTCATTTGTGTGTGAAAGGGTGAGGGATATGCACTTTGAATATTCTTCAATAAGTGGGCATTTGTTAGGGGCAATCATCCGATTCTTGAATAAAGACTTCCTTGACAGGAACCTCTCAAAATCTGGACATATACCAATTGAATTGGTGAACATTTGTCTACAGAATATTTCCAGTTAAATTAGGTTCTGCTCGAGTTGTGAAGTTTGTTGTTACTCATTTCAATGTGGGATGACATAACAAGCCAGTATTTACTACCTACTACTAACTGCTACTGAGGAGGCTACCTCTTGAGTTGCTACATTCAATGTGATGTCGGTAGACCCACAGAGCTGTTAAGGAGGGAGTGTGATGATTTCAACCCAGCAACTGTGAAAGAACAGTGCTACAGTTCCAAGTCAGGGCAGTGTGTGACTTGGAAAGAAATATAGAGCTAGTGGTGTTCCCATTCACCTACTGACCTTCTCCTTCTGGGAGATAGATGTTGCGGGTTTGGAGGATGCTCTCAAAGGAGCCCTGGCCAGTTGCTGCGACCTTTCTTGCAGACGGTGTACATTATTGCCAGTTAGCACCAGCGTTGGAAGGTGTGATTGTTTATGCTGGAAGATGGGTTGCTGAACAACCGGTTACTTTGTCCAGGATAGTGTCAAGCTTCTTGATTGTTGTTGCAGCTGCACTCATCCAGACAAATGGAGAATATTCCATCATGCTCCGAACTTCTGTCTCATAAATGGTAAATTAGTTGGGCATGCAGAATGTGAGTTAACCGCTTCAAAATTCCCAGCCTCTGATCTGCTCTTCTAACCGCAGTATTTATATGAAAGTTCACATTCAGTTTCTGTTCAGTGGAAACTGCCCCCACAGGATGTTGATGGGGGAGATTCAGTGATGGCATAGATGTTGAATGCCAGGGGACATAGTCAGATTCTCTCTAGGAGATGTTCATTGCCTGACACATGACACCAGTGTAGCTTGCCACTTACCAGCCCAAGCCAAAATGTTGTCAGGTCTTTCTGGATGTGCAGACTTCATCTTGACTTTTTGATTTGAACGAACTGAGCATTGCCATTGCCAGTGTATATCACGACTTCTAACATTGTGCTGGAGGAAGGTCTTGGACCCCACCCTGAGGAACAAAGGAGAAAGGAGCAAATGTAAGTCAGCCCCTTCAGTGTGCCATTCAATTTATCATAGCTGTTCTTCTACCTCAACATCATTTTCCTATACTGTTCCCCTATATCTTTAATATCTAGATATCTATTGTCTATTCAAACTTACTGAACAACTAAGCCTCCACCACCCTCTGGTGTAGAGAATTCCAAAGATTTTCTCCCCTCGAACGAAAGATATTCCTCTAAATGTCATTCCTAAATGACCTATATCTTTGAGACTGTGTCTTATGGTTCCATGTGTCCCACCCAGGGGGAACGAGAGAACATCAGCAGTGCAGCACTGATATCCTGCTGCTGAGGAGATTTGCCTCCAACAACTACAGCCGTCTTCCTTCATGCTTAATATGAGTTTAACCAATGGAGAGTTTTCCCCTGGATTTCCAATTACTTGAATTTTTGCTTGTGTTCCTTGATGCCATGCTCATTTAAATGATGTCTTGATGTCAATGGCAGTAATAAGCCCAGGAGCTGATTGCCCTTAGCAAAACACAAATTGAGCATCTCTGTTGTTGGTCAGCGAGTGCTGCTTGGTAGCACTGTTGACAAACAGCTTCTTCGTCACTTTGCTGATTATTAAGAGGGGGCAATTTGGGCACTTTTTGGGCTTTTGATTTGTCCTGCTTTTGTTACCAGGACATAGTTGGGCCCCTTTCTGCATTGGCAGTTGTTGTTAGCGTTGCAGCTGCACTGGAACAGCTTGACTAGCAGTGCATTTAATGCTTCAGGTGTTCCACTGTCAATACGTTTTTACATTAGTCTCATTCGCTGTACTTCACGTTGCCATTGTACGAAAAAAAGTCATGTCGCATAATATAATGGCAGGATTGTGTAAACATCCAGCCCACCTTTTACTGAAGAATGTAATGTTCTCTTCACACTTTGGTTAACAATCTCTTCAATCTTTGCAAGCAGTTGCAGATTCTGAGGTATAATTTCTTTAATTTTACAGAGCAATAGTCAACTTGGTTCCTTTACTTCTGCTGTGAAGTGATCTCAGATTGGTGAGAAACTCAACGATGAAATAACCAGATTGGAAAATTTTATTGCCTTTCACTTTTACATTCATTGAACATTTTTTACATTCAATCAACATGTGTAAGCCCGAAACAATGAAGAGAACAAATGGAATTAACATATGTAATTGAAAATATTGGAGCAATAGTTTGGAATTCGTATAAAAATGTAATCATCTATATAACTCAAAGTTTCAATACATAATAGTAAATCATAACTTCATATGTTGATTCACATATAGGTTTGTCATTATTATGGAAGCTTCCTTCTCATTCCAGAAGTAAAAGAGAGCAGCACGAATCTTTGCTTCACATAAACATACCTTCTGTCATTCATAGAATACCACTGATGGCAGCCAGAAAAAAGTGTTTAATCTGCTCCCTTTCCCTCCTGCCTGAAGGAAAATCAACCCAATTTCACAAACGTAGGGCTCTGTTTGAAATGAAAGTAATGAACCTTAACAAATGTTAAAAATCTTCAGTTCAAAATCCATAGGCAACATGTACTTTAAAAATCTAGAATTATAGTTTTTATTTTCTGTACAGTATATAAAATAGAATGCGCTTTTAAGGAGGATCCTTTAGAAGGAAGGTAATTCTTAGCAGTGTCCTGTGTGACAATGCTGACACTTTAAAAGATTATTTTGTCCTGGGTTTTTATTTGAAGCGAGGTTGTAAAGGCAGAGGTACCAAACTGGCAACTGAAGACAGCTTAAGTAAACAGCTTAGGAGGCCATGGGTTTTTTTAAAAAAACAACCTGAATGGGCATGGCCAGCTCTCACAGACCAGGCTTTCTAGTTTTTGTTTTAGCTTCAGCAGCAGAAGCTGTTTGGCATCTCAGAAGACTTGGAAGCTTGAATGATTCTCTCTCGAATCTCTCAATGTTTCTTTCCTCCTGGGTTGGAGAACTGCATGTAAGAATGTATCTGAATTTCCCTTTTTGCCAAGGGGTATGTTTATGGGATGATAGTATATTGTAACAGTTAATTAACAGTTGGCACATGATGGTATGTTGCCTCCCTGGTGCTAGGGACAAGGATGTCTCGGAGCGGGTACAGGGCATTCTGAAGGGGGAGGGTGAACAGCCAGTCGTCGTGGTACACATCAGTGCAAACAACATAGGTTTAAAAAAAAGGATGAGATCCTAAAGGCAGAATACAGGGAGCTAGGAAGAAAGTTAAGACATCAAAGGTAGTGATCTCAGGATTACTACCGGTGCCATGTGCCAGTCAGAGGAGAAATGACAGGATATATCAGAAGAAATGTGGCTGTAAAAGTGGTGTGGGGGGAGGGTTTCAGATTCCTGGGGTATTGGGACCAGTTCTGGGAGAGGTGGGACCTGTAAAAATTGGATGGGTTACACCTGGGCAGGACTGGGACTGATGTCCTAGCGGGGAGTGTTTACTAGAGCGGTTGGAGTTGGTTTAAACTACTAAGCCAAGGCATGGAACCTAGGTAAAGAATGAGAGAAGAAGGCAGCAAGGACAAAACCAAAAGGTAGAGAACAGTATAAGAAAAGTGATAGGCTGAGAAACCAAGGACAAAATTCAAACAGGATTGAGAAAATTAAGGAGCAGACAAACACTGTTAAAAGGACAAGCTTTAAGACTCTGTGCCTTAATGTGTGTAGCATCTGCAGTAAAGTGGATGAACTAATCACGCAGATAGATGTAAACGGGTACAATATAATTGGGATTACGGAGACATGGCTGCAGGGTGACCAGGAATGGCAACTGAATGTTCCAGGGTATTCAGTATTTAAGAAGGACAGGCAAAAAGGAAAAGGTGGCTGAGTGGCATTGCTGGTCAAAGAGGAAATTAAGACAATAGTGAGAAAGGATATTAGCTGTGACAATGTGGAGTCTGCATAGGTAGAGTTGAGAAATACCAAGGGGCAAAAACCATTAGTGGGTGTCATATATAGACCCCCAAACTGCAGTGGTGATGTCGAGAATGACATTAAACAGGAAATTAGAAATGCATGTGATAGAGGAATATCTGTGATCATGGGTGATTTTAATATGCACGTAGATTGGGCAAATCAAATTAACCACAAAGCTGTAGAGGAGGAATTCCTGGATTGTATACGGGTTGCTTTTCTTGACCAAACTGCTTATTGCATGGACATGTTCATGAATTTAGGATATGGGGTGGTGGGTGGGGTGGCGTGGCGTGGAGGGGTGCGGGTAGGGGGAGGTGGTTTTGCTGTGATATTTATGAAGTTAGGTGAATTAAAAATCTATGCAGATTTTTGGATTTTGAGAAGTATTTTATATATTTGGTCAATAAATTTGACAGTGATTACAAGTGACAGGAAGTCAACAGAACATTTAGTCTGAAGAACAAAGAGACAACTTATTACCTAAATGGAGAGACACTTAAGAGTGAACAGAAACAGAAGCTGCTGGAAAAAACTCAGCAGGTCTGGCAGCGTCTCTGAAGAAAATATCAGAGTTAACGTTTTGGGTCTGGTGACCCTTCCTCAGAACTGCAGTCTCATTAATGCCTTGTACAGTTGTAGCAACACTTCCCTACTCTTATACTCTATTCCTTCAGCATAAATGCCAAAATTCCATTTGTCTTCCTTATTATCTGCTGTACCCGCATGCTAGTTTTCTGAAATTCTCGCACAGACCCAGATGCATCTCCCATGACTAATCCACCTAACCTGCACATCTTTGGACTGTGGGAAGAAACCAGAGTACCCAGAGGAAACCCACTCAGACATGGAGAGAACATGCAAACTCCACACAGACAGTCGCCTGAGAGTGGCATTGAACCTGGGTCCCTGGCACAGTTAGGCAGCAATGCTTACCACTGAGCCACTGTGCTGCCCAACTTGAAGAAGCAATGAAATCAGATATTACCAGATGAGCTAAACCAGATATGTGAACGTGCCAAATAATAAAAGATGAAATTTAATACACCAATGTACCCTGTTAAAACAGGAAGTTATAATAGCTTCTAATCACTTTGCCATTAATCTGCCATCTATACCTCTACACTTGCTCCCCAGGAAGGTCAATGGGAGACTGGAGATTCCTTCACCGAATAAATTTCTCTCCTTCTCTCCCTTTCCATTTCACTTAGTCGTTTATGATGAAGGATAAACTCTTTGCTTCTGTGCGTTTATCTCTTTCTCTGTGCCTCCCCCACATGATATCAAATGTCATGTGTTCATGAGAATCTGAGTCTTACGGGTGTACATGATTAACATTACCCATTTCAAAACTCCAGATGGAAGTGGTTAATTGCCTTCCAAGTTGTTCATTGCACAATAATAGACTGGAATAGGGAAAAGAGGAAGACATTTCACAGTGTCTTGAGTACCATTTTCTCAATCGATAACAAACTCAGAAATGGTGAACAAAAACAGAGGTTGCTGGAAGACTCAGCAGGTCTGACGGCATCTGTGAAGAAAAAAATCAGAGTTAACGTTTCAGATCCAGTGACCCTTCCTCAGAGACGGTGGAGACATTGCTAAAACCCAATTATGGGCATTTCTAATGGGATGTTGGGCCTTATTTTAAGGAGGTTGGCGTATAAGAGTTGGGAAGTCTTACTGCATCTGTATAAGGTGCTGGTGACACCACATCTGTAGTACTGTGAGCTGTTTTGGGAGAATCTAGGACCAGAGGACATAGTTTCAGAATAAAGAGGCTCTAATTTAAGACTGAGATGAGGAGGAATTTCTTTCTTAGAGGATTGTGAATATTTTGAACTCCATGCCTCAGAGAGTTGTGGGTGCAGAGTCCTAGCGTATATTTAAGGCTGAGATAGGTAGAATTTTAATCAATAGGGAAATCGAGGGTTTATCAGGAAAGGACAGGAAATTGGACATGTGGAGTGTTGCACCAGCCATGATCCTGTTGAATGCCAGGGAAAACTTTGAGAGGCTGTTCCTTTTCCTTATGGTGTTATGGTGCAGTGTAAGTTTCAATCAGTAATGTAGAGGACTATCTCAAAAGAATGATCGTATTGTAATTAGATCCAGTGTAAATAGAGAAGAAAAAGTTGATGGTAAGGATTTTAGAATTGCAGAATGTTTTTCTTGTGGTGCTGTAACATCTTTGATTTTGAAGTTGGTTCATCGCTGCATATTGAGAAAAACTGAGTAGATTAAGCCCTCTCGCTGGCCTCAAGCACTTGGCAGGAACACAGTCAAAGATAGGGCTGGAGCAGTCTAGTCCTCAGTCAGCAATCCCCACTATCTTTGAGTGTAGGCCTGAGCGAGAAATATGGAAGCAAAGAATATCCCATCAACAAATATAATGATATTGTGCAAAGAAATTATATTTAACTATCAATATGTGACTTGGATTAATCTTCAGCTTTACTCAACATTCTTGAACTTTTCACAATTCGGATTACTTTGAACGACGTCAGAAAGTTGTGATAATGTTCTGGCAAATTGCATTGTCGATATTGTAGCACATGTATGCTGCATGTCAGGAACAGTGATGTTAAACAGCTGTTGTCATCTGCTTATTTTTAACCTCTTCCCCCTTTGCCAGTATTTATGATGTGTTTGACCTGCAGCTGAACTTGGTGTCAGAATAAAGAATGTAGATATTCATTCACTAGTGAATGTCATTTTTTCCATGCACTAACAGCCTTGCACACTTTAGTACGTTTTGGCTTTTTTAAAATGTAATCCGCAGGTTGATTAAGAAATTAAATTTCTACTTGATGTACTGTTATCGCACTTTTTTTCAGTCCAATACATTGATCCAATGCAAACCAAAGAACATCATCATGCTATCGTAAATGACCCCAGTTAAGTCCCATCTAGAACACTGGCCCAGATAGTCCAATGGTCAGATAGTCGTGGAGCAGCACGGACTGACATTGCACATTGGGATCCTGCGCTGTTCAAGTTACAGCTAACTCAGTGGGAAATTACCTGGGAAATTGAAGATTCTGATGGACAATTCCACTCTGTCTGGAACTCTCTGAAAAAGACCTTAACATCAGAGAATTCAGAGGGTTCCACTACCATTAAGTTATAGTTGCCCAGGAAAAGTTTGACAAATAAAAGCATAGTTATGGCAGACAATTAAGCCAACCTACCACTACCACCTGTCCCTACTCCAACATGCCAACTGTCCAACTAATTACACCTCCCCCAAACCCTTACACTCCAATATTCCCCTGAAAGCCCTCCCCACTGCCAGCTACTCCTCTTGCCTGCTCACCTCAGCATACCCCAATCTCTGCCGATCCTGCCTTGTCAGAATACAGCACAATGACAGCTGCAAAGGTTGGACCTTCTCCCAGTTATCCTGCACTACGGGGAAACTGTGCCAATTTCAGACAGGCTGTGTTTTTCTGAAGGCGCCGGGATTGGAAATCCCAGCTAGAAATGCAGAACTCAGTGGTAACAATAAAAAAGAGCAGAGAAGGGTGGGGAAGATGCACTTGGTGGTAGTATCATGCTGGAGATAGTGACTATGGCACAGGATGATCTTTGGGCAATGAAGGCTGATGTAATGGAAACTAGGGACAATAGGACCCGATTGCAGTTCTGGTGAAGGGGAAAGCGTGAAAGTTTGAATGTAGAAAGGGTTTGGACACAATTAAGGGCCATGTAGAGCATAATAGAAGGAAATCCTTGGTTGAGGAAGAAGAAAGACAAGTCAGAAGTAGTATTGTGGAGGGTGCATCATCAGAAGCGATGCAACAGACAGACTGGGACAGTGGAATAGTCCTTAAAGGAAACAGTGTGTGTGGAAGTGTAGCTGAGATAGCCGTAGGAGTTAACTAACTTCGAATGAATGTTATTAGACTGCCTAGCCTAGAAACAGAGGCAGAGAATTTGAGGAAACGAAGTGTCGAAGATGAATCATGTGAGGTCAAAAAAAGAGTAGAACCTATCAGCAAAATTATCCACATTCCTTAGAATGTGGAAAGCAGATCAAAAGGTAGAAAAGATTGTTGACAAAATGCATTTAGAAAATCATAAAATGATCAGACAAATTCAGCATGACTTTATGAAAGGAAAATTATGTTTGACAAATTTATTCAATTTTTTTGAGAATGGATAAAAGGGAACTAGTCGCTGTAGCATGCTTGGATTTCCAAAAGACATTCATTAAGATGCCAGCAAAAGTCTGTTACCCAACATATGGTCTTATGGGGTTGGTGGCAACATATTAAAATTGATAGAGGATTAGTTAAAGATGGGAATTAGATTGCAGAGAATAGTGGGTCATTTTCACGTTGATAGGCTGTGATGAGTGGATTGCCACAAGGTTCACACCTGGGACCTCAGCTGTTTACAACTTAATTTAACAACTTAAATGAACAGACTGAGAGCAATGGATCTATATTTGCTAACACTACAAAGGTAAATAGGAATGGAAGTTGGGTGTAAGACAAAAAGAAACGCAGATAATTTAAGTGATAAGGCAATAGATGGAGTATAATACGGGATATGTTAGGTTTACATTTTAAGAATGGAAAATCAGGCTTTTTTTGTTTATAAAGTGTGAAACGTGCAAATATTAACCTTCAGAGAGACATATCTATTGCTAGAAGTAGCATAGAAGTGCAGAGCCACAAGCAACTAGAAAGACAAATACCATGTTGACCTTTATTACAAGATGAATGGAGTACCCAGATAAGGAAGTCTTGCTTGATTGTACAGGGCTTTGGTGAGGCCATACTGAGAGTACTATGTACATTTTTAGTCTACATATTTCAGGAACCATGAAGTTACATTGGTGTTAACTAGATTAGTTCCTGGATAAGAGGGCTGTCGTATGATGCGAATCTGAGAAAATGGAGCATATGCTTTGTGAAGTTCATAAAAATGAGGGATGATCTTATTGAAATATATAAATTTCTGAAAGGGATATTGTGGTTATCTGACAAACTGAGCTCTACCTTGTAGACATTAAATGCAATCAGTCTGACACTTCTCCAATCTTCCTCTGGACCATGACCCCATTGCCAAACATCAATCACTTAGGCAGAATGTTATTGTGGTATCAGGCATCGTGCCTACTGGCTAGAGAGCCTGTGAGAAGTCTCCGCTGCCTCTTCATGGGCAGGCCTTCCAAACCACATACCAGCTAGGCAGCGGTGAGGCTTCCTGTGAGCCTTCTCCTGAAATTAAGACTCCCAGGGTAGGATGTCCCACCTAGAAAGAACTACTGGCTAATCAGGAGCTGGTAACCCTTACACTTAGCAGTGCCTCTGAATAAGTCGTTCTCACTGAGGAGAGAACAATGAGCCCATTCCTACCCAACAGAATGAAATTTGCGAGAATTAGAGTCGTAGTTATGGCAAATGAAGGCAGGTGAGTGGCTCGCATCCGACCCTTTCCTTCCCAATGACCAGATGCCTCAATCTGAAAGTAATTGCCGTTGATCAAGGGGCCCTACCCTAACCCTGCAGCCAGCACAACTTGATCCGTCATGTATGCCACAATGCGACATCCTGTGTGCTGCTGAGTTAATCACAGTGGAGGTGGGATAAAGCCCTTTGAATGGTGATTAATTCACCATTTAAGAGCTTTATTTGGTGTATTAGGAAGGCTGACCCTGCATCTGTGTGCCAAAAAGGTAATTGTACCAGAGATAGAAGGGCAGTGGGGTATGACATCATCATGTCTAATTAAATGTCCTTCCCAACTTCAAGCTCATACCAACAAGAACAGAATATGCCAACCCTTTTTTGCAGAACAGTAACTGACCTCACATCCTCCACTGTCTTCCCTCCACTGCATCCCACCTTATAGTTCCCCATCCCTGTGCAGCTCCTTCCACAGATGCTGCCAGACCTGCTGAGCTTTTCCAGCAACTTCTGTTTTTTGTTCCTGAACCATTTGTTACAACTAACTATTATATTACATTCGTCAGATGCATAAGTACCTGAGCTAAGTTTAAGCAGTTATCAACACAGGAGTATGCTCCCAATAGATTGTTACACATCAAGTGATGCTCAGTAAGATGAACCACTGGTTACATGCTATGAAGAGGTGATTATCTCATGAGCGTGTCTCTTCAAGATAAACTGACATATTGACTGTGACTCTTAAGCCAACACTGCCAAAAGGACCACTCCATCTTTATACTCCACTCTACTCCACACCCCATCCCCTTTGTGCCCTCACTTTAAAAAGGTTATTTTGTGCGTGAATTTTTTTGCAGAGAGTTGTAAAGGCAGAGGCACTGAAGAGTCTAGGGGCTAGCAGTTTAACAATGGAAGGAAGTGGCCAGGTTTCCTATTTCAGGTTTATATCCTGTTTGCTTTTTTATTAGCTGTAGCAGTCACAAGATATTTTGAGTACCAGAGGGTTGCAAACTTCAGAAAATGATTCCGAACTGACTTTCTCCGAAATCTCTTCGGATGCTGTTCCCTTCTGCCTGTAAGAATTGAATTTAGAGATAACACAGTGTGGAACTGGAGGAACACAGAAGGTCAGGCAAAATGTTTCGGGTGGGGACCCTTCTTCAGATGACCCGAAACATCAACTTTCCTGCTCCTCTGATGCTGCCTGGCCTGCTGTGTTCCTCCAGTTCCACACTGTTATCTCTAACTCCAGCATCTGCAGTTCTTACTACCTTTGAATTTACCTTTTTGCCAAGGTGTGTGTTCATGGGATGTTAAAATACTGGAACAGTTAATCGGTTAAGTTTTCCAATAGTTATTCTAAAGTCTGCTTTCTTTTGTTCGTATTTTATCTGTAGTGTTTAAATAAATTGTTTTGCATAAAGCTTAGTGCCTTGACCAGTTGCATCACACCTGGAACACCGACTTCACATCTACCTTTAAAATAATTAAAAGTTAGGGTCTAGGCTACCTTCTTAAAATATTTTGAGGGGGCCTGGCCTGGCCCATAACAGACTGGGGACTCTTGTCAGGATCATTCTATAATTCTAATCTGGATTTATGGTTGTTGGGCTCAAAGACGGCGAGTGGTAGGCGTTGGTGTCTTTTGTCTTGGGTGTTGAATAAGGGTTGGTTTAAACATTGCTTTGTGTAGTAATGGCTCTTTCAGTCACTACGAGTTTTCTCGGGATGGAAGGAGTGACTTCAGGGGCTTTACAAAAAGTAAGCTAGGCAAAGCTGTTGGAATTGGCAGACATAAGAGATAACAAGGCGTAGAGCTGGTGAACATAGCAGGCCAAGCAGTATCAGAGGAGCAGGAAGGCTGACGTTTCGGGCCTAGTTTGAATTACAGTTAAAAGCTGAGGCAAGAGCAAAGGAAAGAATCGCCCTAGGAGAACAAAAAGAAAAGGAGAGGAAGGCCCTGGCAGAAGAAAGGGAAAAAGAGCTAGAAGGAAAGCAGAAAGCGAGTTCAGAAGTTGGCAATTGACAGGAAACTTAAAAGGGTAGAGGTGAAGCTAGAAGGGACGATAGTGAGGATGAGCAAACCCATCATAGCCAAAGGCCTGGTAGGGATCTGTTTAAATATATCCAAGCATTGCCTAAATTTGACAAGAAGGATGTAGAAGGCTTTTTTCATCTCATTTGAAAAAGTGGCTAAACAGATGAAGTGGCCAGTGACCATGTGGGTTTTGTTGATCCAAACAAAGTCGGTCGGTAGAGCTAGTGAGGTATTTGCATCACTATCAGACGAGATTTCTAGGGAGTATGAGGAGGTGAAGAAAGCCATCTTAAATGCATATGAGCTTGTGCCAGAAACCTAAGACAGCACTTCAGGAATCTAAGGAGGGACCCTCGTCAAATGTACACTGAGTTTGAAAGGATCAAATAAAATAATTTTGACAGGTGGATAAGGGCATTAAAAATAGATCAAACGTATGCACTCTTAGAGACACGATTATTTTGGAGTTCAAAAATTTGCTTCCTAAGTAGTGAGAGCTCATGGAAGAGCGGAGAAATAAAACTGCAAGATTAGAAGCTGAAATGGCTGACGATTATGAGTTGGTTCATAAATCAAGTCTGGCTTCCGACATCAATTTTAATCTGTGAGGGCAATAAATTGGGGAAAAGAAAAGTCCTCAGGTGGTAAGGGAAAAGTAGATCTCCGTGAAGATAATAAAGAAAGCTTATTACAAGGTAGAAAGGAAACCTACGAAGGGGAAAGAAGTTTAAAAGCTCAGGCGTTTTCACTGCAATAAAGTAGGCCACATGAAGTCACAGTGGTTTAGGAAAAACGCTGGGAAGATGGATGTAGACAAACAGGATAAGCCAGTGAATTTTGTTTCTGTGGTAAAGGAAAGCACAGTGGAGGCCAAAAGGCTGTACTAGAATGTACTTCCTAGCCAGAGGTTGATTGAGAAGGAAGCGCCAGATCATCTTAAACCATTTACTTGCGAAGGTATGGTTTACCCACACAGGCTAGGAGCAGCAGGTAAAGAAGCTACGGTATTAAGGGATACGGGATCATGTAAATCTTTGATATGGAGATACATAATTCTGAAGGACTATTACCAGAAAAAGTGCTAGTATGTGGAATTCATGGTGGGACGAGAAATGCTCCATTATGTAGAGTGAGGTGAGGTTGGAGTCTCCAGTGAAAAGTGGAGAATTGGTGGTCGGAGTACGGGAGGAACTCTCGGCTCCAGGAATACAATTTGTCCTTGATAACGATCACAGGCAGGAGTTTTTTATTCTCTCTATTCATTGGGTGGCACGGTGGCTCAGTGGTTAGCACTGCTGCCTTACCGTGCCAGGAACCTGGGTTCGATTCCACCCTTGGATGACTGTCTGAGTGGAGTTTGCACATTCTCCCCGTGTCTGTGTGGATTTCCTCCAGGTATTCCGGTTTCCTCCCACAGTCCAAAGGTGTGCAGGCTAGGTGGATTGGCCGTGCCAAATTGCCCATAGTGTTCAGGGAGGTGTAGATTAGGTGGGTAATAGGGGCTTGGGTCTGGGTGGGATGCTCTCAGGGTTGGTGTTGACTTGTTGGGCTGAATAGCCTGTTTCCACACTGTAGGGATTCTATGATTCTCTGATTTGTGGGATGTGGGCGTCGCTGGCTGGCTACCGTTTCTTGCCCATCCCTAGTTGCCCTTGAGAAGGTGGTGGTGAGCTGCCTCCTTCAACTGCTGAAGTCTTCCTGCTGTGGATTGACCCACAATGCTATTAGGGAGGGACACAGTGCTGCCTACTGTGGTTGAAAAGCCATTGGAAAATCAGGCAACTGAGGTGTATTACTGGATGTATATCCTGGGTTTTTCCTGACTGTGTGATAACAAGGTCGCAAAGCCACTGGTTGAAACAGGAGGAGAAATCAAAGAATACAGATAAAGAAGTTGAAGTAGAATTATCAGGGACCATGTTTGATCAAATGGTTGGGACAAAACGAGAACAGGTGGAGGACAAAGTGGATATTTTTAATTCCGATAAATTAACTCAGTTACAACAGAAAGATGAAAAATTTGAAGCAATAGTTATCGAAAAGTGTACACAGAAGAATCTGAACATATTCCTGAATGTTACTACCTTAAAAATGGTGTCTTGATGAGCAAATGGAGGCCATTACATATTCAGGTAGCCGAGAAACGGGCAGAAGTTCATCAAGTTGTATTATCAGTGGGTTACAGAAAGGAGATGTTGCAGGTAGAACGTGAATTACCAGTAGGAGGTCATTTCGGGATAAGAAAAGCTCAAGCCAAAATACAAAAATATTTTTACTGGCCTGGACTACATAAGGATGTAGTTGAATTTTGCCAGGCATGTCATATCTGTCAGGTAATTGGAAAACCTCAGGCAGTAATAAAACCAGCACCTTGAATACACATTCCTGCATTTGAGCAACCTTTTACAAGGGACTTAATTGATTGCGTAGGATCCCAACCCAAAACAAAAAGTGGGAATCAGTATTTGTTGACAAGAATGGATGTGTCCAGTAGATTTCCAGAGGCCATTCCATGATGCAATATCACAGCTAAAAGGATTTTAGAAGAGTTACTGAAATTTTTCACTAGATGTGGACTACCCACAGTGATAAAATCAGATCAAGCGTCAAATTATACATCAAAATGATTCAGGGAAGTTGTGAATAGCTTAGGAATAAAACAATTCAAATCCACTGTGTACCATCCAGAACCACAGGGAGTATTAGTAAGTTGGTATCAAACTTTAAAGACCTTGCTAAAGACTTATAGTTAAGATTAACCAGATGAGTGGGATAAAGGAATTCCATTTGTACTTTTTGCAATTATGTATACACCAAATGAATCGACCAAATTCAGTCCATCTGAATAAGTTTTTGGGCATGAAGTGAGAGGACAACTGAAATTAATTAAGGAGAAATTGGTGAGTCAGAATTCAGAGACCACATATTTGGACTGTGTGTCAAATGATTAAATAGAGTGGGGGAGCTGGCTAGACAGCATTTAAAAGTAGCACAGCATATGATGAAACAGGAAGCAGACAAGAAATCAAAATTTTGCAATTTTGCTAACCAAGATAAAGTGTTAGTGTTACTTACAGTGATCGGTGAACAATTAAAAGCAAGGTTTTAGCAGACGTTATCAAATCGAAAGGAGATTGGCTGAAGTGAAGTATTTGATAAGGACTCCAGATAGAAAGAAATTTCACAGTGTGTCATGTGAGTATTTTAAAAAGGTATCTTGATAGCGAAGGAAAGCAAAAGAAGAATGTGTTAGCGGTTACAACAGAGAGTGAAGAACCAAGCTCAGAGGATTCTGAATTGGACATTCCTCAGATTAAATTGGACAATGAGGAAGTTCTCAAAAATTGGGATAAATTATTGAGTTATCTTTAAAGAGGAATCAAAATGACCTGAAAGAGTTATTACTTTCGTAGGGGAAGATATGTGGGAATAAGCTGGGAAGTACTAATTTAGTTATGCATGATGTAGATCTAGGAAATGCTGTTCCAATTAAGCAACATCCTTATAGCCATAACCCTGTAAAGTTGGCACAGGTTCAAAAAGAGATTGAAAGCATTCTCCAAGATAACATAATCAAAGTGAGTTGCAGTGACTGGAGCTCACCCATTGTAATGGTACCAAAACCAGATGGTACCCAGTGATTATGTGTGGACAAAGTCAATGCAGTACAAAGTCTGATTCATATCCGATTCCATGTTTGGAAGACTATATTGAGAAGATGGGTCAAGCAACTTAAATTTCTAAGTTGGACTTTCTAAGAGGATACTGGCAGGTACATTTATCTGAAAGAACGAAGACAGTTTCGGCTTTTGTCGCACCGAATGGACTGTGTCAACTTAAAGTCATGCTATTTACAGCCACATTTCAAAGACTAACCAATAAAGTCATTTCTGGATTACCCAGTTGTGGGGGGTACATCTGGTGATTTTTAGTCCTGCGTGGAAGGGACATTTGCAGCATTTATCAGAATTATTTGATCGACTTCAGAGAGGCGGGCTTGGTGATAAACCTGGCTAAGTGTGAATTCACCAAAGCCCAAGTCACGTTCCTGATCCATGTTATCAGACATGGACAGGTGGCCCCAATGGAATACGAAAACAAAGGTTATTGGGGAGTTTCCCATACCATCAACGAAGAGAGCAGTTCTACAATTCCTGGGATTGTGTGGGTTTTATTGGAAGTTCGTGTGGAATTTGAGTAGTATGGTTGCTCCACTTGTTGAATAAGTGCAGAAGATTTCAGTGGACGGCAGACTGTCAGAAGGCATTTCACAGCCTTTAAGCTGCGTTAACCACTGCCCCAGTGTTAGCCACACCTAATTACACAAAGCCATTCAAGGTGGCTATCGATGTGAGTGATGTGGGTGTCGGTGCCGTACTCTTACAAGAAAATGACGAAAAGATAGGAAGACCTTTCGGGTATTTCTCCCAAAAATTGAATATTCATCGACAAAAATGTCCCACGATTGAGAAGGAGACCTTGAGCTTGGTGTTGGCATTACAACATTTCAACATTTATATTGCCATTAATGTGTCTGAGACAATTGTATATGCTGATCATAACCCATTAAGGTTTTTGGAGAAATTTAAGGACAGCCATTCCAGACTGCTTAGATGGAGCTTGTTATTACAGCCATTCAATTTGAAAATTGTACACATGGCAGGATGAGAAAATATAATTCCGACATTTTGCCGAGTCTTGGATGAAGAAAAGTAGAGGCATTTGGTGGGGCAGGAGTAAACAGACTGAAATAGAATGTAGTAGTGAATGTTTACATATTTAGAGTCAAATTATATGTATTGTCGTGCCCTAATAAAGCAAGGCTAAGGGGTTTCAAATGAAGCCACCTTTGTATATTGATGGTTCATTTTTTTTTCAAGGGGGGAGGTGTGATGAAGCTGTCACTTTAAAAAGGTTATTTTGGCCTGGTTTTTGTTTTGAAGTGAAGTTGTAAAGGCAGAGGCACTGAAGAGTCTAGGGAGTAACAGTTTAACAATGGAAAATGGATAGTGGCCAGTTTTCCCAGTTCAGGGTTTTGTAGCTTTTTTTTTTAGCTGTAGCAGTCACAAGATGTTTTGAGTACCAGAGGGTTGCAAGCTTCAGAAAATGATTCCTAAATGACTTTCTCTGAAATCTCTCTGCATGTGATTCCTTCCTGCCTGTAAGAATCTGTGTTTGGATTTACCTTTTTGTCAAGGCGTGTGTTTATGGGGTGTTACAATATTGGAACAGTTAATTAGTTGTTACTGTTTCGCGTATTTGGTTAAGTTTTCCAATAGTTAAGTTATTCTAAATCCCGCTGTCTTTTGTTTTGTATTTTAACTGTAGTCTTTAAATAAATTGTGTTTTGCTTAAAGCCAAGTGGCTTGACCAGTTGCGTCACACCTGGAACACCCACTTCACATCTACCTTTAAAATAAGAAAATGTTAGGGTCTAGGTTACCTTCTTAAAATATTTTGAAGGGGTCTGGCCTGCTCTATAACACCTTCAAACGACACTTTCCTATGCAAACAGGAGGTGTAACACCTGACCTTTTACCTTCTCTCTGCTCACCGTCCAAAGCTCCAAACAATCCTTCCAGTGAAGCAACGATTTACCTAGATGTGTTTCAATTTCATACACCATATTCGCTGCTCCCAACGTAGTTTCTTGTACATTGAGGAGACAAAATACAGATACAGTGACTGCTCTATGGGACAGTTCTGTACTGTTCACAAGCACAGTCCCCACTTTCAGGTGGCCTATCTTTTCAATTCTCCATCATGCCTCAGGCTGTCCTCCACTGCACTGTTTAGTTGAACCTCAATGTAAGCTTCGGGAACAACACTGCATCTTTCAGCTAAGCACCTTAAACTGACCTTCCACAATAACATTGTATTCATCATTTTGAGATTAATTTCTTGTGTGTCCGTTCTGTTTACTTTTCTTTACTAGTTTCAGTTCTTTTTATGCCTTCTGGTGGAAAAACGCAGCTCCTTTTTGCACTTCCTTATTTTCTTTCTTTCTGTTCCTATTCCAACTCCATTCCTTTCAGTCCTACAGGAGTAATGTTTCTGTTATAGTGCATTTTCTAGTTCTATGTTGATAAAATGGTGGCAAGATAGTATGTTAAAGTTAAAAATCTTTAATCTTTTGCAGATGGAGCAATAAATTCAGGAAATTTTAGTGTAACCCCCGAGAAGGTTATTAATCAGATTAATTATCCAGAACATGTTATGGTGCATTCACACACAGGTTAAAATGGCCCTTCATGCATGCACAGACTGGGCCATAATGTTACATAATGCAACAGGTCACAGACACATCTGTGCATGTATCCTCTGACGTAGCCACAAGCAGAGGCCTGGCACGTTCAAAGGATATTGCTCTCCCTCCCCTCTGGCATTTCTTCAGCTGCTCCTCCTCCTCCACACTCGCTCTGTGTCCAGCCCTGTCCATCTGCCGTGCAGGCCTCTCTGGAGACCGAAGACTGAGCTTGCCTGATTCAGTGTCCCTGGAACTAGGCTTTAGGGAGCCCATGTAAAAGAGACCCACAGCCACCAATCTATTTGCTCTATTACCCAGATTTAGAAATGTCCCCCACCCCGGGCTGGGGATCAGACACCCTCCATGCTCCTCGGAGCAGCCGTGGGCTCCTTACTGATAGAGGTGGCTTGCTTTGGAAAGCTCCCCTTCTGACTGAATGCCAGCAAGAAAGACATGCTGATCTGTTTGGAATGAAGGTCACTGTGACACCTTCTGGTGTGTGCACTTGTTTTCAATGACTCCACTTTCCTGCTATTTACAATAAATCATGATTCCCATACTGATCAAAAGTCTGCCTGTCTCAGCTTCGCATGAAGTTAATGACCCAGCCTCAACAGCCCTCTGCAGTAAAGAATTTCATACGTGTTCTCGCTTCTTAAAGAAGAAATTCCTCCTTGTCTAATTAGAAAACTCCTTTACTTTTGGATAAAAATTGAGATTTAGATACAGTAAAGGGAGCCATAAGAACCCTGTATGGTAGGCAAATTCTTAGTATAATGATCATATTCCATCAGACTTCCACTGTATATGAAACTAAGAACAATTAAGTCTCAGAGGTAGTAGGAACTGCTGATGCTGGAGAATCTGAGATAACAAGGTGTAGAGCTGGATGAACACAGCAGGCCAGGCAGCATCATAGGAGCAGGAAAGCTGACCTTTCAGGTCTGGACCCTTCTTCAGAAATGGGGGAGGGGAAGGGGACTCTGAAATAAATAGGAAGAGGGGGAAGTGCTGATAGAAGGTGGATAGTGGAGCAAATAGGTGAAGAGAAGATGGACAGGTCAAGGAGGCGGGGATGAAGCCAGTACAGGTAAGTGGGGAGTTGGGATCGGGGTTGATCAGTGAGGAGGGAGGGGCGGTTAGGTGGGAGAAATGACGGATAGGTCCAGGAGGCGGGGTCGAGAGGGGGGTTTACTGGTCTTGGGATGAGGTCAGGGGTGGGGAGATTTTGAAGCTTGTAAAGTCCACATTGAGATCATTGGCTGGTAGGGTTCCCAGGTGGCATATGAGGTGCTGTTCCTCCAGTTTTCAGGTGGCATCGTTGTAGCACTGGAGGTGGCCCAGGAGGGACATGTCGTCCAAGGAGTGGGAGGTGGAGTTGAAGTGGTTTGTGACTGCGAGGTGTTGTCGTTTGTCACAAACCGAGCATAAGTGCTCCACAAAGCGGTCTCCAAGCCTCCGCTTGGTTTCCTCCGCTTGATGTAGAGGAGGCCACATTTACAATTAAATCTCTACCTCACCTGGAAGGAGTGGAATAGGAAGTACTAAAAGGGCACGTGTAGTATTTCCAGCAGCATCTTGAAAAGCTGCTAAATGAAAGTAAAATAGTTTTGGAGGTGACAGAGGAGAGAACCAGTGTGACACAGAGGAAATGGCCCCTTTAGAATGCTGAAAAGGGAAATAAAGTGAAAATGTGTTTGGTGCTCACCGCTGTCAGATCGTCAATGGGTTGCAGGTTGCTAAGTGTTCCCAGGTCAAAATCTTCAAGAAAGGTTAGTCACTTTACCCATCTGACTATTTACGTCATTTACGAAAAAGGGCAGTATGCTGCAATTGCAGTGCCACTATTGTGAAGAGGTCAAAATCTGGTTGCAGTGTTCAAAAAGCTATTGTTCTGAATTGCAAAATATGTATTCAGTAAAATAGTAAGTGGGATGGAATGTATAAACGAAAGATACTCTTATTTCTGTAACACAGATGTCAATTATTTCAAATAAATCTGTAAAATGTTAATATTTTTGATAAAATCTTTTAATTTATTCACAGTTAACGATGAGGAAAGGGAGCCACTTCCCTCGTTAGAACAACCTGGCTGGTACTCACAAGGTAACTGGAGCCATCTTAATGAACTACTGAAAAAGATAACTGGAAAATCAGACCCAAAGGTACGCTGAGTGCATAACAACTCAATTAGACTAATAACAGTAAAATATTCACTGAAGCCACTTTTACTCAGAGACCTTTTTCTTTAACTACTTCCAAGCTATTCCTCTCAGGAGATACAACTAAAAGGTATTTAGAAAGAATGCAAGTTGGCTCTTCACCATTATAGATTTGCTCTAAAAGGCAGTTAAGAACTGTGGAAAAACCTGGATATTGTTCTACTATGATTTACGGTTCTGCAAATTCTCAATATCTGTCATCAAATGCATGAATTTATTTTAATTTTCGTTCTATCCTACTCATTCTGACATTTGTAGTTTGTCATAAATAATTTGGTATTATGTCTCCAAGCAGTTTTAAAAGAGATATGCAAGTCAATTTTAATTTTTATCACTTGTTGCCCTATTTAAAATGCCCAAACCTGCTAAATGCAGGCAAATTTAATGACAGCAGAAACTAAAAAGCATCAATTGTTGTTAAATCATCTGAGGATTCCAAGACCGGTTGGAGTACCAGATCACATCTAAATCTAATCTGACACAGGTTACTTCTACAGGTTGTTGTGTTGCTCCAATATCAATAAAGTGATCATTTGTTATTTGGGTGGTGGATAAGGTAATTAGAGGGGGAGAGGGCTAGAGGAGAAAAACTTGACTCATGATCATGATTATTTAATTAATTCTTAGCTGCGCTATGCCATGAAGGTACAAATACTGAATATTTGCCTTAGTTTTGTAACATGATCATTATAGTCATGATAGATAAAACAACATTTATTTATTTCAAATTTAAATTAACCACTTTAGTGGATAATGTTTTTGATACAGTGCCTGGTTGGATTGAGTTTTGACATGCCTTAAATAAATGAGTATTATCGAAGGTTTTAATTGCTCCGTAAATTTCAATTTGTAGTCAACAAGATTTGCACTCCAGCCGGTAGTCCCTATTGCCACCATATGAATCAGACGGCATGATATAATTAGTCAGTTGGTATACTGATATTGCAGCATCTATCGCATCTATAGATAACATATTTGTTCTTCAGTTATAACTGTTCAATCATAGTTGTTCTGAACAAATTAGTCTTCTCCTTAAACCACAAACATCCTTGTGGTGATTGTGTTCTTTCAGAGGTATTAGGAGGGAATTTTGGGATTGGGTACAACTTGAAGGGTAACTTGGAACTTGCCATTCCTGTGGCATTGCTGCTTTGGGGAGAAGTCATGGAGGAGAGGTGCTGTTGATGTAATCTTGGTGAGTTGCTGTAGTGAATACTGCAGTTAGTGAATCGCATTGCACCTGTGAAGGAGGGGTGGAAATTGATTCTAATGGCAGAAACAGTCGTCAGTTGAAAGGTGTTCAGGTTTGTGGCTCTGTCCATCTATGTGGGTGTTGTTAATTCTATCACATTTTTATTTAAGCTTGTAAGTAGAGAGGAGGCTTTGAAGGATCAGATGATGAGCTACTCATCTCAGAACACCCATGTGTATTTTCATAACATCATATGGTGTTAAACTGATCTGTTCAACTTCTAGTCAATAGTGATCCCTATGTTATTGTTGGGAACCTGAACACCAGTGCTGCTACTTGGAGGAGAATTCGACCTCCCAAGCGGACATAAATTCAATGATGTCATTTCTGCTTGCTTTCTATTCACCAGCATGATATTTCTAGAGATTTCATTAGTATCCCATCTCATTCAGGAGTCTTTGAATCCTTGTCTATCTATATTGGATGGGACCAATAGTAGCATATGGGAAAAAAGAAGAGGCCTGATAAAGTTGATATTTGTTATACTTGTGGGGCTCAGCAAAAGCAGAGTGCAGCTCTGGATTCTATGTGAATGATGTGGGTCCCTGCCACCTTGACTCCTCTCCTTTAGCAATCATAGCCGCATCTGCTCCCAAGATCTACCTGCTCCCCAGCCAACAAGCTGCAGTGGATGCCTGTTCCACATAAGCTGCTATCCCAAGACCTGTACATCCGAGTCTGTATGTAACGAGGGTTTCTGCTGTAGGTTGGCATGAGCTGCTTCATTACTAGATGAGCACTGTCGTGAGCACTGGCTTGATTAGCACACAGCCTTATTTCTGACTTTATAATGTGGAAAAGCTCACTAACGAAGCAGTTAAGGAATGCTAGACGAAGGACATTCCCTGAGGAACTAATGCATTAGTGACTTGAACTGTGTCGACTGGCCTCTGACAGCCATGATCACGATCATCTTCCTTTGCATGATGTATGACTAGTCACTGGAAGGCTTTCCCAGTGATATGCGGAGCAGTTCAGTTTTCCTCAGGCTCTATTATTGCCATATTCAGTTGAAGACTAGTTTGCTAATTAGGGCAGCTAAGTTCATCTCTTCGCTGACTTACAACTTTTGTTTTATAACCTAACAGGTCTAGAATAATGCCTGGAACCAGATGATGTCTGAATCCAAACTGAGGGTAGAATGTCAAGAGTCATGCCGGGCAATAGAAGAGGAATTTACTTAAGCAGGATGATCCCAGATCAAAACCCCACTACCTCCCCACCTTCTCAATTCATGACCACTTATGCATTTCATCTCTCTAGAGTTGCCATTATTTTAGCTCTAGGCAGGAGGACAAAGAGTCAGCCTACTCAACTGGTGAACCAATGCAGATAAGACAAGACCTAGGCACTGAGGGTGGGCGCCTTGAGATCTAACACCCTACCTTTTCACCTGACGCCCCCTCCTGATGACCTCCACTCAATGAGATCATAGCCCTAAAGGCCACTGACATTTTCTGTGGGTGAGTCTCCTTCTGGGAGTCTGGGGTTGTTTTACCACCAGCAGCAGTAGTAGGCCTGTGCTGTGATACTGTCATGGTCTGGAGCTTCCTGTCTCTGATTGACTGGCAGCTCTTGGCTGCTGGTCCTTCCCCGTCCTGCGTCCTAATTTTGGTATAAAGCCCACCAGCAAACTGCCTGATTGCCAGAAGATCTGGCGGCTTTCCCACCATCATTAGTTACTGGTTTCCCTCCTCCAAGCTGTCTCACTTTCAGACCAAATCCAACAACAGGAATATCTGATCTTTGGTTGAGGTTATTCGTATGTGGTACTCCATGATTCTATTTATTCTTATTTGACACTTTAGTGATGATTGCAATGATGTTGATAATAATTGACAGGAGAAACAGAAAATGCTGGAACTTAACTGAGAAAAAGATCACAATTACAGCCAGGATGCACAAGGCGGACTCTTTAAGTCCTTATTCTAATTAATCTGGCTAGATGCTTTCCTATACCACTGACATCCAACATGTGACTGAACCTCATTTACTCTGTTTTTAATGTGTACAAGAGCCACTTTCCTATATATGCTTCTACCTCAGCTTCATTATCCAGGCCTACATAGAGTGCTGCATGCCTCCTTCACCATCCCACATAATTATAACTTAACATGCCAGACATCTCATCCTTGATTTTCGTCCAATTATTTAAAGTAGTTCATAATGTTCTTACAAAACACTAACAGAGCTCATATTATTTTTAACTTAACTCATACATACTCTGTCTAAGTATGTATTATTTAATAACTTTCCTTTCTACAGCTGAAATTAGGATCAGCAATGCTCCTGGTAGCTTGACCAGAGGGCAAGTGAATAAGATCCATGTATACTGTGCGTTAGCTCCTGCCTTGAGTTTGATTTTCAGTTCATTTAAAGCAGAACTTTTATTATATCCAAAGAATTTCAGTAATGGTAGAAAGGATGAGACCAGAAGACAGAGTTGTTTTGGTCCTGATCTCTCTAATACACAGCAACTTGGATATTGGAATCAATATCGATCATCAGCTATGCCATTTGAGTAGCCTGTATGATGTTCCATGTCTCGATCTTATCTTGGGTTCTTGTGAAATTGATTACATCCTTTTTTTTTTCAAATAGGGAAGCAATGGCCTAGTGGTATATCTAACAACTCAAGACTGGCATCAAACAGCAGCAGAATTGTACTCTGGCACAATCTGCAACTTCATGATCTGGCATATCTCCCACTCAACTATTACCATCATGCTAGGGGATGAGCCCTGGTTCAATGGAGAGTGTAAGAGGGCATGCCAGGAGCAGCACCAGGCATACCGAAAAATGAGGTGTCAAACTGGTGAAGCTTCCAAACAGGACTACTTGCATACTAAACAGCAGAAACAGCCAGTGATAGACAAAGCTAAGCAATCCTACAACCATGGATCAGATCTAAACTCTGGCCACATAAACCTACAGGTTAAAACTCTAGCCCGCCATAAAACTCCCCGTACACGCCCATGAAGATTGGCACAAAAAAGCTCAGTGTACTGGGGGAGAGAGAAATGGAAAGGCAGTTCAATGGTGCTTGTCCACAAAGGTCACTGAGAGAATTCTTTTCACTTGCTAGGACATGCCGCTCCTCAGTCTCTCTTGTCCAGGTGCTTTAACTTGGTGGTAGGAGGCACAGAGCAGCCACAGATGGTGGTTCTGGTTAATGTGAAGCAGGACTTTGTCTCCACAAAGGCTGGTGTGATCACTGCCACTGATGCTATCAAAGACAGACCCATCTGCAGCAGTTAGGTGAGTGAGGATGAGGTCAAGTATGTATTCCTCAGTCCCATATTCATGTTAACCAAAGCCTCCATCTGTGTCACTCTGAGCCTCCTGCAAGCAAGTTAAAGTAGTTGGACAGATTTCACTGTCATTAATAAAACCATCTCAACCTATGTGTAATAAATCATTAATAAAACCACTCCACTGTCATGAATAAATCCCATTCATAATTGATGCTATTGGTTCCAAAAATAATTTTTCTGTATTTTTCCCCAGGCTTTACATAAGTTTGACTTCTGTGAAGGCTTTATCTTTCATATCCTGGCCTAGATCTCTCAACCAACATCACTAAAACATTTATCTTGACAATTGTTACTTTTCTGTTTGTGAGTCTTGCTACACACAAATTGACTACTCTGCTAATTACATTAGAGTACTCACTGAATCTGTCTATGACTCTTTTCTACCTCTTTGTATTTTCCTTATATTTTGCAGTCTACCTAGTTTTGAATTGATAGAAAATTTGGATGCATTGCTCTCTGTCTGTTTGTCTTAAACATTAATATAGATTGCAAATAGCTGAGGCTCAGGTACTGATTCTTGGAATGCTGCACTAACCACAGTCTGCCAGCTCAAAAATGTCTGATTTTCTTTGTTTGCCATCTATTAACCTATTTTCTATCCATGCTAATATTCACCCTTTATTTCATGATCCCTTGATTATTACCCTTGTGACAACTTGACTCGTGTCTTTTGGAAATCCAAAGTATCCTACACCTACTTGTTCCCCTTTATCTACCTTACCAGTTACACCCTAAAACACTTGAATCAATTTGTCAGAAGTATTTTCTTCCTTGTAACTAATTTGACGTGTTCTCATCATGCCACACTTTTTTACATTTGTTGTCATTTATAAATGATTCCAGTACTTTTCAGATGACAGCAGGGGCCACTAGCTAAGAAACCAAAATGGTAACACTTGGAAAATATCCACTCCCTAAATTTTAAAGAAAGTTTGCATTAAGTGTTTCTCATGCTATCCAGGGACATAAAGAATGTTTCCTGGTGCCAACCACGTATTTAATTCTAAAACAGATTCTATTCAGCAGCTTCCCTGATGATTTGTCTAGTAAGCTATTTGAGCTATGTGGCACAGAAGGTTCCAGGTGCAGCCTGTGCTGATGACCCTCTGTCATTCAGCTGTACGTAGGATTTGTGGCAGATTTTCTGAAGCGCAACAGTCACATGCAGATTACCACTCTGCTCTTCTATTTTTATGTTAAGAAAGATCTCCGCATTTCCAACAGGTGAGTCCAATCAGGGCTCCTTCAGAAATGTGGAGCCGTGCTCTAAATGTGACAAGTCCTTCACAATACAGGATAGCCAAGGGAAGACAAACTACCTACACCTTTCAAAAACAAAGTTGCTGGAAAAGCTCAGCAAATCTGGCAGCATTTGTGAAGGAAAAAACAGAGTTAACGTTTTGTGTCCGGTGGCCCTTCTTCAGAACTCTTTCGGTTTTTATCTACATCCTTTCTGCCGTATTCGATTATTCAGAGTTCCAGCATCACGTACATTCAGCGTAACAATTCCTGAGAAAGAGTAAATACCTAAGTTAAGCCGGAGGGTAGGGTACCAGATGGGGAGGTGGTAGGTGCCGATTTAAATGGATACTTTCAGAGGGTTCCAGGGAAAGGGGATTTGCCCAGTGAAATCTTCAATTCCATGGGAACTTCCCTCAAAGTCTGCTATGTTGGCGATTCTGCAGGATCCAAAGGACAAATCCCATCTACGCCACACAAATGACAGTCTGACCATTAGAACATCTGTGTCAGTCAGATTCAGTGGCAGTAGCCTTCTGGAGCATGTCCCAAAAGTTGTCTTCAGCATTTGTGGCTGATGTAAGCTGTTATTGTTGCAAAATTGTTAACCTTTCAGGTAATAAAGCTTTGACAACTTTGTGTGTATCCTGTCTATACTTAGAAAAGTCTTGAGACTCTCAATATAAGCTTCAGTCCCTGATGCCAAATCTTGGGCACGAACGTTGAGAAGGAATGATGTAGTGATCTTTTAGCTAATGGATGAAAGTAGCGCAATTGACAATTAGGAAGACATGAGGCTGATGAACTAATGACTGAGCTCAGCAAATGTACCACATGTAGAGATAGGGTTCAATGGATGAGTTTGGAGCTCTGAAGTAGACTGGGACCTCAGAGGTAATGGGTTAGACCTCTACGAGAAAGTTGGAGCCCGTGCAGCACAGAGCTTGTGGTCTTTACAGTCTGTTAATAGATGTTGTTTCAAAGTACTGTAACCTAGAAATTCAGCGGTTTATTTTAACCCACCATAAAGGGCAAGGAGTGTGCTGTAATAAGATTAAATTTCAAACATCTGCTTCAATTTCCAGCTTTATTGGCACGAGATAACGATAACGTAACTACATGAGATGCAGGTCTTTCGTTTAAATACGTTAATGGCAACATGTAGCTCACATTTTAACAGACTTTCAGTTATCAGGACTTAGTGAAGTCCAGCAGCTGAAGAAAGCTGAGAAGCCCCAGTACATCAGTAAATTGCTTTTACAGCATTTCTTGTGGTCTAAGGAGAACAGGAACACTTCCACACACCACTCTCCATTCCTCCACATCTCTCCCTAACCTCTCAACTCATAAAGCTTCCTAACCTACAGGCCAATCTCGCAAACGCGCATACTGACTTATATTGCCTTACAATATCTGCCCCCACAGCCACCCCCTTCTGATCAAGTGTCTCGTCTCCAAGTGTCCAAACCACAGTTTTGTTAAGGATGCTGACTCTTTTGAAGGAATACAGATATGAAGAAAACCTGGAAGAAAATTGAGGTTGTTTCATTGGAAAAGAGGTCCTACAATCCATACAAGATTTTTTTTGAAAGTTTGTGCGTTTTGTCCTTGTGGTATTTATATTTGGTAATTTTCACAATCTCAGGTTATCTTAAACTGCCTTCCAGCATGTTTTAGGCAGTTGTAAACCTAGCAATCAGTTTCCCCCAAAATAATAATGAGACATCTGTTTGTGTTGGCTGAGGGATAAATGGTATTGAAAGAGCTGTCCTGTGTTTTCTTGAATTGTACCATGACATTTTTCAGTCCATCTGAAAGGCTTGTAAGATTTTAGTTTTATGTGTCATCTGTTCAAATCTCAGGTGTGTTGCCAGAACCCATAACCCACTGACTGTGAAGTGGGAGTATTACTGCTGTGCCAATAAAAGCTATAAGTAACAAAACATGTTTCAATTGCTGGATTCTTAATATAGTGCTTAGTTTTCGTAACACTTCGAACCAAAAATATAAATTTCTGATGCATTTTATCAGGGTCAAGTGATTTTATGTACCTATAGATTGTGGTAACACAGTTCTCAATGAACATAGAACAATGTAGAACAGGAACGGGCCCTTCGTTGTTGCGCCGAACATGCCAAAATCCAGTCTGCCTGTCCTTGGTCCACATTCGTGTGCTTATCTAAAAGTCTCTTAAACCCGTATCATATCTACAAGAAGAATGCATGAAGAAAGTTTTGTTTTCACTTCTAATTGTATTGAATTTAATTGAATTAGCTTTATTGTCACATGTACTGCAGATGTAGGACTGAGGTCAGGAGGAACTTCTTCACCGAAAGGGTTGTGAATCTGTGGAATTCCCTGCCCAGTGAAGTGGTTGAAGCTACCTCACTGAATGTTTTTAAGGCAAGGCTAGATAAATTTTTGAACAGTAAAGGAATTAAGGGTTATGGTGAGTGGGCGGGTAAGTGGAGCTGAGTCTCAAAGATCAGCCACAATCTTATTGAACCATGGGGCAGGCTCAAGGGGCCGGACGGCCTACTCCTGCTCCTAGTTCTAATGTTCTTATGTACTCAAATGCGCACGGTGAAAAGTTTATACATTGCCACTTACAATGCCATCTTAGGTACAAAGGTACCTAAGTACAGCTTCTTCAGCTACAAGATCTTGGAAAATATAGAAATAAAATGTCCAGCATTGCAGAAATAAAAGTTCAGAACAGTGGTCTTCTAACCCAGACCATCGTGGGTTCCTAGACTCCAGTCCACACTGGGTTTTAGCTCCAGACCGTGTAAGGCTTACCCTGGTCGGCACAACATCGTGGGCCAAAGGGCCTGTACTGCGCCATACTGTTCTATGTTCTATGAAGGATCATGAGGCTGGGAGATTGTTCTGGTATCACTTCAAGACCGGGAAATCACACTGAGGCCATATCAGGCTGAGAGGACACCGCGCTGGTGGGGCGCCACGTCGGGAAGCCACCATGCCAGAATACCACCAGGCCAGGCCAGAGGCCGCTACATCAGTCTGGGGAGACGCTGCGCCAGGCTGGGAGGACCCTCATCATGTCTGCACTGAGAGTGGGAGTCATCAGGGACCAGGAAAGAAGAGGAGAACAACATAGAGGAAAAGAGAAGGAAAAGAAGAACAGGCAGTGCAGACAAACTCCGGCTGAAGTATCCTGTGCTGCCACCATCTTGGACCGCCATTACCTGTGACAAAAGTACTTTGTGAATATTTCTGAGAAAAGACAACCAAAGCTTTATATCTTGTGCTCATCCGGACAATATGCAAGAATAACAATTTAACGGAAAAATCAATGTACAGCGTGAGAGGCGAGTGCTACTTGGTTGAAAAGTTTATTGGAGATATTGCTCTGGAGAATGCGCCAATTATTGACGATTGGCAGTTAACAGCCAGGCTTTGTTTACATTTGAAATCTGGCATGTTGACTTGGATGTTCAGGGCATTGCCCTGAGCAATGAACTAGCAAATGGCTGTAACTTATTTTGATGAGATGAAACAGGCACTGCACCACACTACAAGCCTGACTGATGATCCGAAATATTGCTTTGCACACTCAAGATTATCAAAAGAAGTGTCCAACCATATCTAACCAGCCTGTGCAAAACCTGCAACACAGCGCCCAACATTAGACATGGTTCCACAATTGGACAAGATGTCCTGGATAGTATGTAGAATAATGCTGACAACCAATTTAGGATGGTTAGCTGTGCTCGCAGTGTGGCACACTTGTCTGTGCTGGGAGCTACAAATATTAACATACACGGCCCTAGAAAGACAGAAAGAAACAGAAAGAACATGTATGTGCACTGCTCCTTTGACAAAATATGTCTTCTCTTCAGCAATACTCAAGTTCTGTCCTGCCAAATGATAAAAACACTTCCTGGATATGTTCCCCAGTATCTCCTACTTTGACTTGTTGTAAGTTTTGAACTGATTACATTCCTATGAAGCACCTTGGGACATTTCCTTAATTGAAAGATGCTGCATAAATGCTAATTTTTGTAGGTATACAAGTAACACAGGTCAGGCCCGGATGAATACCAATTTATCCATTGGAAAGTCAGCCCGCAGCTGTAGCTCACAATAGGTGGGCTAAATTTTCTAATTTCAGGACACTCCTCCCTCAGAAGTTAGTTCCATCCTTGGGAACAGCCAGCAGATCTGATGATTTGGCAGCTCCATTGCTCCCAGCAGTGCCAAGAACTCAGTGCTGTCCATTGCTGGAGATCTAGGAATTGGCCTGAAAAGGGAAAGGTAAGCCTTAAGGTTTTATAGTGAGGGAGTGTTCTGCCAGCCCACAGAGGGGGGAGAGCAATTTGAGTGGGTGGGAGAGAGAAGGCTATGTCAGCCAGACAGCATGGAAGAAAGAGATAATAGGTACTGCAGATGCTGGAGAATCCAAGATAACAAGGTGTGGAGCTGGATGAACACAGCAGGCCAAGCAGCATCATAGGAGCAGGAAAGCCTGACGTTTCAGGCCTAGACCCTTCTTCAGAAAATCATTTGTTATCTTGTTATCTAGCATGGAAGAAAGAGTGGGAGGGAGGAAGTGAATGCTTCTGATGCTTGCCTCCATGAATGAGTTGCCCCTCTCTTCCCATCTTTCATGATGTAGGTGTTTAAAAAGCACACTGCCCATTCTTGCCTGTAAGAAACTCAACTGGCCAATTAATATTATTCATATACAAGGGGTGGAATGCCAATTTTGACACGTGCAGAACTTAGGAGGTAAGTTCAGGGATTGGCAAGAAAGGTGGCAGGCTAGACAGTAATTTTATATTCACCCTGTACACGAAACACACACCCTGTGCGGGTCTGCAATATCCAGCCCATTGTCTTCAATAAGATGTGTTGTGTTGCTACTAACTATCGCAAGAAGTTCTTATTTAATGCTGCTGATTGTATAACGGTGTGTCAAACCTCCTGCCGATATGTGCTGAAGGATTTCTCTGTTTTAGTATGGATTCCAGGATTGGATTTTTTTGCAAAACATGTCCCTGGATATGCTGTTAAATTTTGCATTCACTTCCAATCTACCGGCAAGAACTAAAACTGTTTTGAATACAGCGTGTGAAATGCCATGTGCCAAATTAAAAAGTCCTTTTACTGTATCAGAATCGAGGAAGTTTTGGAAGATTGACACCAATTACTACCTCATTAGTGACCTCTCTTAAAATGTTAGATGAAGTCCCATAAAGACCTGGAGAATTATCAGCCTACACTTTCTCTGGTGCTTCCTTAGAGATTGTGCTTTCACCATGTACCTCTCTCCTTTCCACCTCCTGACTTACCACTATTACTGGGATGGTCTTTATATCCTCTATAATGAAGACAAAAGCAAATATTTATTCGCTCCATTTACTACTTCATTATTATTTGCTATTAACTCCCCATTCTCAATTACCAAGAGGAGACCAACTTTACTTGCTGTTTTCTTCTTTTAGATATCTGTACAAACTCCTGCTATCTGTTTACAAATTGCTAGCTTAGTTCCTCTCGTACAGTAAGTTCTTTCACCTGATTAACCTTTTATTCATTCGATGCTGTTCTTTATGTTATGACCATCATCTTTTCATCTACTGCCATTATAGTATCCATCGCATTCAGTCGTTTCTTGGTATCACGTGAAGTGAATCATATTGCTTGAAGACTGGTGTACGGAGGAGGTCAAAATGAATCATCCACTCGCCACTTCTGGCTGAAGATAGATGCATCTTGGTTTTTTTTTGCACTGATGTGCTGTGCTCCCTCGTTGTTAAGGATGGGGATATTTATGGAGCCTTCTCCTTCTCCAATGAATTGTTTAATTATCCATGATCATTCATGACTGGTTGTGGCAGGACTTCTGAGTTTAGATCTGGACCGTTGGTTGTCACCAGAACATTAGCTTGAGGCTCTGGGTTACCAGTCCAGTCATATTACCATTTTGTGTAGTGACATAGCGCCAAAGCCCATGTGCTCAGAACATATTAAAAGAGTTTTATCACATAACTTCTCTCTAACCACGAACAGAGCTTCAAACATCAGTTGTGTATTCCAGATGAGAGAAGGATTAGCTCATTAGCTGTTTTTTTTCATGGCTTAAGTGATAGATTTTATGTCCTGTATCTAACAATGGAATCTTAGGCACTTATTTTTACTGCCTTGTTAATAGGCCAGATAATGAAAGCCAAGATTTAGCACTCTTTGCACAAAGTAGGAGGGCAAATGTTTTCACGTGGAACTGAGTCTCTGTCCATACTAATGAAAGCTTGACAGGCCAAGCACAAATCAACCGGTTAAGAGTGTCTTAGCAAATCATGATTCCTGACAGTGAAGTCCCACCCTGCCAGAAGGTGATAGCCAATCAGAGGCAAGCCATTTCTGGGTCCGAGAGATTATCTCTGGAGGCCCAGGCTCCAAGGATCTAATATTGTGGTGTCTCACTTTCAGGTCACATGGGATGGGAGCCTTGGGAAGACGGGTCTCAGGGGGTGGGAGTGGGTGGCTGTCAAACTCATGGGCAGCTTCTGGCTTTCAGAAGCCACTCTTTTGCCCTCCAACCTGCCTCTGATTGATCCCAGATTTTGGCAATTGGGGCCTGTAAGTTCATTACTGAGAGTGAAAGGGTTGTTGTATCTCTTTCTATGACTTATAATGGGTTTATTTCAAATAGTTCTCAGGTGATGTAACACTGTTTGTGTTTTTTTTAAATTTTGTGTGTAATAAACTGACTTTTTTTGTTAAAAGCCCATTGACAGCCTCTTGTGAGTATGATCACCACGTAAAAACAAATGACAAAGATGGGTTAGTTGAGCAAGAGACAGAGGAGAATGTTTTTGGTGTTTGATGATGACTGTCCGGGTGGGGTTGGTTAAGTGGGTGTTCACACTAAACAAAGAAATGCCAGCCATGGTATAATGAATAATTGGAAACATGCTTTCTTGGAGCATTTAAACTTAACAGATGACAGCATCCAAAGCTCTGAAAAAAAGGGAAGGCTTGGTTTAACTGGATTATCTTACTTTACAAGTGAATGGTTGGATTTCCAGGTCTGCACCACATTTCTGAAGGTGCAAGAGTTGGAAATGCCAGTGAGAAATATAGAGCACAATGTCTTGTGCAAAAAAGTTGGAGCAGAATGGCGATATGTGATTGCCAGTCTTTGGAAGATTTAGGCTCAAATGTGTCTCTGCTTTCTCCTCTGCTTTATATTGATTTTTTTTCAATGACGTCACCTCTGCCTTTGGTCTGGACTTTGATTCAAGAGAGCTTAGATTGACGCATGCTATTTCACCCACAGGTTGTTTACTTTGGTGACAGTATGCGTTCGGATATATTTCCTGCTCACAGCTACAATAATTGTGAAACAGTCCTCGTGCTGGAAGAACTAGAAGTTGAAGCCAGCCAACAAGTTACAACAGACAGAAAGGACTCTGAGCCATTAGAGAAGAAAGGAAAATATGAAGTAAGTGTTCATAACTACTACTTATAATAATCAGTTTGAACAAGTATACTAAAAGGAGTTGCACTTCAAACTTGAAAATAATGAAATGTACAGCGATTATTTTGTTGTCAATTGCAACTGATGTGAATGATAACTATGCAGCAGGTTGCTCCTAAAACCAGGTTTCACATCAAAAATGTACATTATTTGTATGTGATAATGTCTTAGCAAAATAATTCACAGGTGAGTAGGTATTATGGGCTGGGAATGTGTTATTTGTTCAGCATATTTATTTTTAAATTCACTTTGAGGCTTTCCTGATATAATTTCTGCTGTTAATTGCTTTCAACCTAGTATGAATATTCTGGTGGAAATTTCTGTGCAGGTTCCACACATCCAGCCCGAATCAACAATGATGGGGTTAGTTTTAGAGGCATCCACGCAGAGTTCCAAGCAGTGTATCTCGCTGTCCTTTGGGTGCATGTATTTTGTGTGCAAATACCATGTGCATATGTCTACATTTTCTCTGGATCTAGTCGCATAACACCTCAACAATCACCACTAATTCCATTGGAAGATTTGAGCAGTTTTTCCTGAGTTGTTCAGGCTACCCTCCAAGCAGTACTTCATTTGTAATAACACAGTGTGGAGCTGGAGGAACACAGCAGGCCAGGCAGCATCAGTGGAGCAGGAACGCAGACGTTTCGGGTTGGGATCCTTCTTCAGCTCCACACTGTGTTATCTCTGACTCCAGTATCGGCAGGTCTTGCTGTCTCTGAGCTTCATTTGATATAAAGTGCTTTAAAACATCCAGTAGTCGGGAAGAGCATTACAAAAATGAAGTTTTTAGTCTCTGCCTTCTTAGGCAAAGCTGCAGTTGCACTGAGGAAGGTAATGGTGAGCTGCCTTCTTATACTGCCGTAGAAAGGTAGGTGTTAGGAAGGTGGCTCCAAGATTTTGTCCCATGGACAGTGAAGGAACGGTGATACAGTTCCAAATCGGGATAGTGTGCACAAAGCCAGAAGTCTCACAACTCTAGGTTATAGTCTACCCTGCTTATTTGAAATCAAAAGCTTTCAGAGCGCTGCTCCTTCAATGACAGTGGTGACAATAGTGACTTCACCTGACGAAGGAGAAGAGCTGCAAAAGCTTGTGATTTCAAATAAACCTGCTGGACTATGATCTGGTGTCATGTGACTTCTAACTTTGTCTACCCCAGTCGAACATCGGCACCTCCAGAGGATGGTGTGTGGCTTGGAAGAAAACCTGCAGGTAGTAGTGTTCTTATGTATCTGCTGCCTTTGAGGTTATAGAAGATGCTGTCGAACGAGCCTTGGTGAGTTGCTATAGTGCACTATTGACTGGCACCATCGAGCATCGATAATGAAGGGAATGAATGTTTATGGCGGTGGATGGGGTTCCCATCAAGCAGACTATTGTCCTGGAATGAAGTTGAGTCTCTTGAGTGCTGTTGGAGTTGCATCCTTGGAGGCAAGTGCAGAGTATTTCATTACACTCCTAACTTGTGCCTTCTAGATAATGAACAGGTGTTGGAAAGTCAGGAGGTCAGTTACTCACCACAGAATGCCTCACCTCTAATCTACTGGTCAATACTGCCTTGAGATCCTGGATAACTGCTTTCATCTCATTTTTGCCATTGAATTCTTTTGCTCATGTTTCAAAGGTGGCTGTAATGAGGTCAGGAGTGGAGTGACCCTGGTGGATCCCAGACTGTGCACCATGGGTGAGTTATTGCGGTCTAGATGCCACTGGATAGCTCTATTGATGTTCCCTTCCATCACTTAGCTAATGATCCACGCATTAATTGGCCCGTTGGAATTGTCCTGCTATTTTTGGACAGGGCATACCTGTTCAATTTTCCACATTGTCAGGTTGGTGCTAGCATTGTAGTTATATTGAAATAAACTAGGCTAAAGGTGTGGCTCATTTTCAACTACAAGTCTTCTGTATTATAGCCAGAAAGTTGTTGGAGCTCATAGTCTTTGCTGTAGGCAGAGACTTCAGTCATTTCTTGAGAGAACTTGGAGCGAATTGAATTGGCTGAAGATTGGCATCTGTAATCCTGGGGACCTCTGGAGTAAGCTGTCATGAATCATCCTCTCAGCATTTCTGGATGAATATGGTTGCAGATGCTTTGGTTCTTGTCTTTTGCAATGATGTTCTGGGCTCCCCCATTACTGAGCATGGGAATATTTATAGAGCCTACTCCACCAGAGAATCATTTAATTGACCACCATCACTCACAGCAGGATGTGAGAGGACTGCAGAGCCTAGATCTGATTTACTGGGTGGTTTAGCTCTGTCTGTTTCATACTGTTTCCGTCATTTGGCTTGCGTGCAATCCAATATTGTTGCTTTACTTCATTTTTAGGTATGCTCAGTGCCATTCCTGGCATGCCCTCTTACACAGTTCATTGAGGCATATTTGACTCCCAGGTTTGACTGTAATGGTTGGAGGAAGGGATATGCTGAGCCATGAGGTTACCAAATGTGGTTGAGTGTAATTCCGTTACTACTGCTGGCCCACAACATTTCATGAATGTTGTTTGTTATCTCTGGTCAAAATTTCCCCCATTTAGCATGATGGTAGGGTCACACAGCACAATGGAGGTTATCCTTAATGTAAAGATGGGATTCATCTTCCTAAAGATTTTGTTGTAGCTACTTCTACCTGTATTGACATGGACAAATGCATCTGTGACAGGTAGATTGATGAGGATGAGATCACGGAGGTTTCTCCCACTTGGTTCCCTCATCATCTGCCACAAAACTCATCTCTTAGCTATGCCCTTTAGGATTCTGCCCAACTCAGTCAGTAATGAGTTACTCTTGGTGATGGACGTTCAGATTGCCCACCCAACATACATTCTGTACTATTGCCACCCTCAGGGCTTCTTCTACTGGTCTTGATAACAGGGACAGAGCAGTGGGAGAAAGGTTTTCTTGGTCTTGTATGCCCTGATGCTACAAGACATTGTGGGCTCCAGAGTCAATGTTAAGGACCCCAGGGCAAATTTCCCCAACTGCCGCCAACTCTCATCAGTCTGACTTGCACGTGGGGTGTTTCATACCCATGGATGGAGATGACTGTGTTTGGTACGTCGTCTATAAGCTACAATTCTGTAAGTATGACTATGTGAAGTTGTTGCTTGCTCAATCGGTTTGACAGGATCACCCAAATTTGGCACCAGCGCCGAGACAGAAGTGAGGAGAACTTTGCAGGATCAACAGGACTTGGTTTGCTGTTGTCACTTTCAGTGCCTAGGTCGATACTGGGTCGTCTGTCCAGCTTCAATCGCTTGTTTTAGACTTTGTAACAGTTTGATACAACCAGATGGTTTCCCAGGCCAATACAGAGGATATTTAAGAGTCAACATATTGTTGTGGGTGTGGAGTCACATTTAAGCCAGACAAATTAAAGACAACAGATTTCTTTCCTTCAAGGACATCAGCAAACTAAATGGTTTTTTTATGACAATTGACAATGTTTTCATGGTCAATAGTAAGCTGGTTTTCAATCCTGCATTTCTTAATTAGGCAGTCATTGTATAATTTGAACCTGTATACTCACAACATTGGCTTGAGTTGTTTTATATACTTCATGTAGGAATTTTGTCCATCGCTAAAATAAATTCTCCGTACACCACCGAAACTTTGTTATGTCTTCATCTCTCAAGTCTAAATTGGAGATGGTTGAGGGGATGAAACTTTCTCTGTGTCAGAGTCAAAGGTTTAAACTGCAGGACATTTGAGCACTGAATATTTCTTTCCACTAGACACCTCCATTCATAATGTAGTAACAGAAACGGTAATCAAAACCTCCATTTTGCTTAATCCAGATTTTAATGATATTTATTTATTAACATGTAGTTACAATCACTGAGGCGTATTGCATTATTGCGGGTACTGTCCTTATTTGGATATTAGGTCCTGTTTTCCTAATCATTGTTGTTCATGTGTATATTAGGGGTCACATGGTAATAGAGAAATGGCTAACTCATGTAGGCTGGCCACCAATATCCATTACATGTTCACTGAATCCCACAGTTACCTGGACTGTACATCCTAACACCCCACTTCGTGTAAAGACTCCACTCCATTCTTGCAGTTTCTCCGCCATATCTGTTCCAATGATGCCAGCGTCTACGAGGGGGTATCCAAAATGTCCCAACTTCTTCCTCAGCCAAGGATTCCCCGCTACCATGGTTGACAGGACCCTCAGTCGTATCCAACCCATCTCTCGTACTTCAGCCCTCACCCCTTTGCTTCCTTCCTACAACTGTGAGAGGGTTTTTGTAGTCCTCACTTAACACCCACAGGCATCCCCATCGAAAGGATCATTAGCCGCCATATCTGCCACCTCCAGCAAGATGCCACCACCAGACATATATTCCCCTCTCTTCCCCTGTCAGCATTCCACAGGGATCGTTCTCTCTGGCATACTCCCCCACAGCCCCGTGTCACCTTTCCCTGCAATCACAGATGGTATAACACCTGCCCATTTACTTCCTCCCTCCTCATTGTCCAAGGACCCAGACACACATTCCAGGTGAAGCAGCATTTTACCTGTACTTTACTCAATCTAGTCTTCTTTATTTGCTGCTCACACTGTGGTTTCCTCTATGTTGGAGACACCAAACGCAGACTGGATGACCACTTTGCAGAACACCTACGTTCTGTCTGCAAAAATGACCCTGAGCTTCCAATTGCCTACCATTTCAATACACCACCGTGATCCCTGGCCAACATCTCTAACTCAGGCTTGCTGCAGTGCTCCAGCAAAGCTCAGTGCAAGCTAGAAGAACAACATCTCATTTCCTGCTTGGGAACTCTACAGCCTTCAGGATTCAGTATCGAGTTCAATCATGTTAGGGCTTGAGCATCTTCCCCGTGCCCCACATACCGAGCCTTGTTATCACATGGGATACTACCACAACCAACCCATTGTCAGCTACTCAGAGATACTAAGAACTGCCATTGCTGGAATCAAAGATAACACCTTTTAAAAGGCCATTTCTGAAGAAGGGTCCTGACCCGAAACGTCAACGTTCTTGCTCCTCTGATGCTGCCTGACCTACTGTGTTCCTCCAGCTCCACACTCTGTGATCATTGTCAGCTACGAATGTTTGCCATTAGTAGCAGTTGATTCTCCCAAGCTGACCTTTACCCTCTCCTTATCTGCATAACTGTTCTCTCTCTCTGGGCTCCATCTCCACCTCTTGTTTACTCCTCCAACACCCCTCCACCCCCCACAATCTTCAGTATATATACTAACCTTTTCCTGGCTACAATCAGCTCAGAAGAAGGATCACTGCACCTGAAATGTTAACTCTGATTTCTCTCCGCAGATGGTGCCCGACCTGCTGAGTTTTTCCAGCAATTTCTGTTTTTGTTTCTGATTTCCAACATCTGCAGTTCATCTTTTTTGTTTAGTGTCAGCCCAGGTGGCGTAACAGACCAATCATTTCATTGATGGTTTTGCAGTCTTGTACATTATATTTGCCTCCATTAAAAACAACCATTGTGCTTCAGGAAGTAAATAATCATAAAAATAACTTTGAGAAGCTCCTAAGGTGTATAGAGTGATGGAATGTTAGTGGATTATTTTTTCTTTCATCTTAATTCTTATTTGCATAACAGACAGCAAATTTCAAAACCTTTAATCTGACAAAGGTGTTTGTCCTGTTTGTCAGTTTGTCCTGAATTTAATAATTCTTGACATCCAGCAGCTGGATAAGGTTGTAGTGATTGTGTTAGATTCATTGGAAGTTATTTGTAATTACACAAGTACTTTTATTGCCTGTGAAGTTAGCTGTTTACTGAGTCATTGGGCTATTTCTTAAAGACTATGTGAAAAATGCAAGCACACGAGAAAGCATATTACAAAGAAAACTTTTCGTCCATCAGACAGAATTTGTAAAATGTGCTGTTTCATTAATTATATCCATATTAACATTAGAATGACATTCTCTATCCTCCTACTTCCCTTTATAATGGATTTGTGGGACACAAAGAAATTTTAAGCACTCAGTACGTACTCTAAATTATTACCACTGTACAGCTTATGCAGCTGCCTTGTCTAAATTTAATTCTTCAGTTTCTTCAAAGAGACACTCCATCATTTTTCTAAATTCCAGGGATTGAAAAAGAGAACTGAAGTTTTTGCAGCAGTTTTCGTTTCTGCAGCAGTTTTCGTTTCTGTATGATGACGTAAGGAATTTTCTTCATACGTTCAAGCATTTCCTGATCCTCTATCCCCGCTTATGCTCGCAAGAATGTGTACCCTGTTTATGAGATAAGTCTCAGCTAATTGTGCTGATTTTTCCAAATCTGTTTATAACTTACATTCATGTTCATCGAATCAGATGAGAGAGTGGTAGCTGCTTTGGCAGCTTTACGAGACCTAACTTGAAAATCAAAGCTTGCACAATAGCGTTCATGACAGCGTTGTGCTAGTAATAGAAACTAAGTTTTTCTTAGACTCAACAGAATTGAAAAAGCAATTATACATGCAGAAGCAATATCCACATCAATGCTACGACCTGTATCACAGAATGTGGACAAAAAGAGCAAGCTGAACAATTGGAATATTAGCACTGCTATCAAAAGTGTGTGTTGTATTGACTACTGTACCCAATTCTCTAAGCTTCATGAAGTAAGGCCCCACATCAACAATAAAAACCGAAAGAACTGCAAATGCTGTAAATCAGAAACAAAAACGGAAATTGCTGGAAAAGCTCAGCAGGCCTGGCAGCATCTGTGGAGAGAAATTGGAATTAACATTTTGGGTCGAGTGAGCCTTTTTCTGAACTGATGGTAGCTAGGAAAATGTCAGTTTATATGCAGAAGATAGGAAGGTGATTAGGAGTAAACGTTAGGTGGAGATAGAGACCAAAGAGAGAGAAGAACAGTTGAACAGAAAAAGGAGTAAATAGTGATCCAAGCTAGGAGGGTGAATAGCTCTTAATGGGGACTGTCAGTGTCTAACATTGGGTTGTATGTACAACCAGACTGTGATTACAAGGCCTGGTCTGTGAGGTTTGGGTGTGAGAACATGGGAAAGCTTAAGCCTTAAAGCTGTTGAAATCAATGTTAAGTCCTGAAGGCTGCAGAGTCCCCTAGCAGGAAATGTGGTGTTGCTCTTCCAGCTCACACTGAGCTTCGCTGGAGCAATGCAGCAAGTCTGAGACAGAGATGCTGGCCAGGGAACAGGGTGGTGTGTTGAAGTGGCAGGCAACTGGAAACTGTCTTTGTTGTAGACAGAGTGTAGGTGTTCTGCAAGGTAGTCATCTAGACTGCTCTTTTTTTCCCCCAATGTAGAGCAGACCGCATTGTGAGCAGCAAATGCAGTAGACTAATTTGAGTGAAGCGCACTGCTTCACCTTGGATACTGAGGAGGGAGGAAGTAAACGGACAGTTACACCTTCTACAGTTGCATGGGCAGGTGACACAGGGCAGTGGGGAGACGTTGAGAGTGAAGGAAGAGTGCACCAGGGTGTCCCGAAGGGAACGGTCCCTACGGAAGGTTGACGAGAATGGGGAGGAGAGTATGTATCTGATCATGGCATCTCGCTGAATGTGGCATAAATGGCGGCTGATGATCCTCTGCACTTACCACAATCTAGTCTATTGCATTCACTGCTCACAGTGTGGTCTCATCTACATTGGGGAAACAAGTGTAGAGTGGTGACTGCTTCGCAGAACATCTGCATTCTGTCCACAAAAAAGACCCTGAGCTTCCAATTGTCTGCCATTTCAATGCACCACCCTGTTCACTGGTCAACATCTCTGTCTGAGCTTGCTGCAGTGCTCCAATGAAGCTGGGGACCCTGCAGCCTTCTGGACTCAATGTGGAGTTCAATAATTTTAGGTCTGGAGCTCTCCCATGTCCTTACCCCAAGGCCTTGTTGTCACAGTCTGCTATTACACACAACCCATTGCTGGGTTGTCCCTATTTACAGCTATTCACTCTCCTAGCCAAATCATTATCCACTCCTTTGTCTGTCACAACTGTCCTCTCTCTTTGGGCTATATTGTTCATTCCTTATCCCCTCTCCCCCTCAACCCTGTCTTCTACATATAAACCAACATGTTCCTAGCTACCATCCGCTCTGAGGAAGGGTCACTCAATCAGAAATGTTAAGTCTAATTTCTCTCCAGAGATGCTGCCGGACCTGTTGAGCTTGTCCAGAAATTTCTATTTTTTGTCAACGTTGAGAATTACATCTTACAAAATTAACTGAAAACATCCATCTAGCAGAAGTGTCCAGCTACTCATAAATCTGTGGTTTGCTTTCTCTTGAGGTATATTTACTCTAATCTTTGGTTACTTAACTCAAACTCACTGGAAGAATGATGCAAGAGCAGGAATGTTTGCCACTCAAAGAGAAGCTGGGGAAGCATTCCCACCAGTTGCAGAAGCCTGGCAACCATTTAATTGGATGGAAGTGGGACTTCCAGTCCTCAATGCAGCAAAACCTGGACAACAATTGGGCTGACAAGTGGCAAGTAATATTCATGCCACAAAAGTGTCAGACAATAAGAATCTAAGCATCTCTGCTTCGGCATTATCATTTAAAATTATTACTGCTGAATCCCCATCATCAGTTTCCTGGGCATCACCATTAACCAGCAATTTAACTGGACCAGAGACATAACTAGTTTAGTTACAAGAGAGCTTGGAGGCTGGAAATTCTCCACCATGTAATGAAATTACACAGAGGCCGATATCCCATCACCAACTTACCCTTTATTTATACATTCATAGCCCTCGACACTGGTCCAGCTTTCTCAGATTCAGCTCTCAGTAAACAGAACGTCTGGCACCGCTGTTTATATCTGTCAGCCAGGGGTCCCTGTTTGCACCAGGTTAACAGCCCCAGTCTGGGTCCTCATATTGTGTCTCCTGATTCCCTAAAGCCTATAACTGTCTACAAGACACGCGTTAGAAGCGTGATGGACCACTCTCCATTTGCCTGGCTGAGTACAAGAAACTTGGGACCGCTTGGTAGGTACCATAACCTGCCACTTCAAGCATTTGCTTCCTCAACATTGTCAACAAGATCCACGTGACAGCTCCTCTTAAATTTTTAACCTCTGCCACCTAGAAGGAGAGGGTCGTCGATGCATGGAAACACTTCCATTTGTAAGTTTCCCTCAAAGAAACATTTTTTTTTCCTGACTTTGAACTTTACATATTTCTTTTCTTCTCCATTGCTGTGTCAAAACTCTGGTCTAACAACACTGTGAATGTACCTATAATGCACAAATGCAGTAGATTCAAGGAAGTCATTTATTTTCTCATGAACAGTTAGGAATCGGCAATTAATGCTGACCTTTACTAGTGATATTCACAGTTCATAAACAAATAACAAAAATTGGTATTAGCAGGTCAGCACCAGTGGTAAAATAATATCAGTTGGAAAATATAGATCAGGGAATTCTATTACTACTTTTGATGTTCTGTATACATCTAACAAATGGAGAAGTAATAGTAATAAAAATTGGCAGGATGAGCAGATTTTTAATATTTAATGTTACTGTTCAAAAAACATCCCAGTAGCACAGTTTTTGAGCTGAAAGCTTAATCCAAATCTGATCCAGGGAAAAATGTCTTTTGTTATGGATCTGCTTGCAGACTCGGGGTTAAAATAAACATTTTGAGCTGTTTACTTGGCACTGTAGTAATGTTAACCTATCACCAATTGCTTTTAACCACTCCTGTATATATATATCATGGAATATTTTACAGAACATCATTGATGTTACCCATTAAATTCACAAAGAAAAATGATCATGCATACAAATAATGTCAACTGTTAAGAATTAAAAATATTTTGACTGATTATTTTCTTAAACTTTGCAGTGTTAAAAAGGTAATTTCTTTGCGAGGTGCCATTCATTTGAATTATTTATTTTATAGCTTTAATTTATCCCAACTTAAATGGAAACCTTTCAAGTAGCCATTATTTTCAGTGGCATGTTTTAAAAACCTTGATATATTTCCTGCCAAGTAGTGCCACAAAGAAAAAAGCCCTACACGCTGAGTTAACAATTTGGGACCTGTATGTTCAGTCAAGTCTTACACTGAACTCTGATTCTTAATAAAACACAAAAGTTGAACTCACATCGCTTTTATATTTTCATATACTTCACAAAAGTACCATATAAATTTTCTGACTTGTTGGGTTTTTTTAATCAGTAGTTATGAATAATTATAAGTAATGATTTTACTTGTCTAATACTCAAAAATGTTCAGAAATCATAGAGGATTTTGTTTCATTCAAGTATGGTATGGTATGGTATGGTATGGTATGGTATGCAGTCATAAGCCACAAATACCTTTGCTGTTTCTTCATTAAAGAGAGACAAGTGCTTATGTATAGTTTAAGGGCAAGCATTCCACAAGCCTAAGTGGAAGAGGCAGTTCTTCATGAACTGTCACAACCTGCACAGGGATTCAAGCCATGCTGTTGGCTTTATTCTGCATCACAGTCATCTAGTCAACTGAGCTGATGAGCAGAGATATTAGTGTACTGAATGCATCCAAAAATAGTTGAAGTCGAAGATTATCAATCATCTATCTATCATCAAATGTTTTACATCTAGCATTTGCTTCCTATTTGCCACAGTTAAGTGTATCACAATTTTGTTGTCGATGGTAATCATGCATGGGTGTGACACCCACAATTTCTGTTAAGCTGTAAACATTATTTAATTTCCATATTTAGTATTAAAGAGCTTTCAAGGCTCTCAACACTGGATGATGTTACACTTTGTTTCCGTAGATGAATCTGAGGTAGCTTTCAGGTACTTTTTATCTTGCTCCTTTCAGGCATATTAAACTTCACTAAGCTTTATTATTTTTAAAATATGAATTGCTTCAACCACAGTCTCGTAGTGCAGCATAATATAAACTCTTTACCAAATTATACAACGGAGAAAGTCTTTGTTACAAATTCAGATCAGCCATGGATACCATTGAATCATACAGAAGAGGCTGTTCGGCCCATTGAGTCTGTACCACCTGAGTGAGGGATGAAGTTTCTCTGCCTCTCCTGCAGGGCACCCATCAGCTTGTCTACATGAGTCCCACTTTCCCACACACATATGTCCCACACTTCAAGTGTTGATTCAAGTATTTATTTTAAGGTTGTGAGGTTACCCACCTCAACTGCTGTCTCAGGTGGTGCATTCCAGATTGCCTCCATCCTCTGGGTGAGAAGAAAATCCTCAAAATATACCCTCTTGTTTGTGACTCTTCAACAAAGGAGAACAGCTGATTCTTATCCACCCTGTTCCTGCCTCCCTTCGTAACTGAAATGCTCCATCCCAGGCAACATACTGGTGAATTAGCTCTGCACCCCCTCCAATGCAACTACATCCTTCCTAAAGTGACGTGACTGGAATTGCATACAGTACTCCAACTGTGCCGTAACCAAAGTTTTGTATAACTCTAACGTAACCTGCTTGCTGTTATAATCTATGCCTCAACTAATAGTCCTCAGGATCAATTACACCTCAGTCCTGTCAAAAAATTTGCCTTAGAATCTACATTTTACAGCTGTAAACTTGCACTTCACTATGTCTAGTTGTATAAAAGCACCAAGGCTGTAACAATCAAAATACTCTTGCCAAATTGTGCAGATACTCACATTATTGACATATCCACTTCTTAAGTCTCTATTTGATACCAGCCTGCTTCATTCTGCAACAAGTAAACATACTAAGCAACAGTGAGGAGCTGATATACTCATTCAGTCAATACAGCTTATCTTCATTTGCTAATGGGAAAATAATGTGCGTTCTGTACCTCTCCGAATCAGTGAGTTTGTGTGCTTGACTTAAACAAAATAAGAAATAATTTTCTCATTGATGTTTCCTTCTAAGAACCTTCATCTGGTCTTACTGCTTCACTGTTTTCTAATATTTCTCTAGCCCCTTTCAAATAGAAAATGGAGTCAGGAGTCCTGCCAAACTCCTAGGCCAATGGCTCCCCAACACAATGGTTGTATATTGTGTTACCAAGACAACCTAATGATTTGTTTATTATTTGTAGTTTTTTTGGAAACAACTTCAAACTTAGTACAATAGCATATTAATTATGCTTGGCTTGGGCTGTACTTCATTTAACCTGGCTAAGATGCACTGTGCTTTAAACAGTAGCATTGAAAGTAATTCTTTTTCAAAATGATATCTGGGAGAAAAAGTACTATTGCAAGACATGACCATCATTCCTTACAATTTCTTGACCCTTTCGTCCTTTCATACATATGTCTTTTTGTTTCCAGAGCAAGAGGCAGAAGGTGTGGCCAGTTGTGTCAGAACAGTGGGGCTCCTATTTTGTGGATGGTGTCACAGGACTGGAGGGTGAAGATGAAACCCAGGTGCACACATGGTGCACCAGCAACATTAACACATACAGCACCATTGCCATTCCCAGCCTGCAGGCTATAGCAGGTAAGAAAGAGTTGCAACGGGTCATTGCAAGATCAGTATGAGTGGAACTGAGAAATACAAAGGAGAGAAAACATGGGCGGGGGGAAGAGTTTCTGCAGGTTTGTCAGAAAGAAGAAATAATCCAAAAGTAATGGGTCCTTTAGGGATGAAAGGAAGAAGATTTATTTTCAAGCGAATAAAAAATAATGTAACCAATACTAGGACAAAAAAAAAAAGCAAAGAAATTAATGGGTGAGAAGCTGACAGATCCTCTGGACCTGATGGTCTATATTTTTGAGTTTTAAAATGAGGGTCTTCAGAGATAATGAACACATTGATTTTGATCTTCCAAAATTCCTTTGGCGTCATTGTGGATTTCGAAAATCGAAATTTAACCCTCCAATTGAAGAAAAGACAATGAGAGAAGACAAGCAACTGTCGCTCAATTTGCCTGACTTCAGTAGTAGAGAAATCATTGAATTTGGGATGAGGGATATATGCCTTGACCAATCAGAATTCACTTGCCAACCAAACATCACCCTTTTCCTCATGCAGTACACATTGTTGTTCCCTTTGAAATTGTTTTTACAATTTCCCCTTTTGTGACAATTGTGCGTACAGAATGTCTCATTTTTGTCAACAGGACCTAGTTTCCTATGGGCAAATTTACTTGGTGGAAGGGTTTCCCAGCTCATCAGGTCAGCAAGGGGGAGGGCAGAGGTGAGTGCAGAACTTGGAGGTGATATCCGAAGTGAAAAGGGAACAGCTGGGGGAGTCATACCATTTCTCCTTAGCTGACACTTGAGTGAGACCTGTAAGACTTACTCATTGTCTCTGACTTCTGCCAGCATTGAAATTGGGGCTGGACAAGAGGCAGCCTTTATGTGCAAATTAACTGGCCACTACGTCCCTCAATTTGGATGAGTGGACATGAGATGCCCTAGGCGCCTCTGTCTGCTATAAAATTGATAAGAGGTCAGGAAAGAATGAGGGTGGTAGGCCCCCAGGAAATTTTCAAACCCTTCCTCCCACTTCCTGAAACTTAATAGCAGAAGGCCTGTAGCATCCTGCCTCATGTCTGTAGTCTCTTCTATGTAAAGCTTACTGTAATTAAGATTAAAGAACTAACTCTGAATTATAAGTTCCATAGTGGACAACACTTGTGATGATTGCCAGAATCAGTGGGCAGGTATTTAAGGCATCTACATAATTTATACTACTGTAGAGAAACAGGGCATTTCTTGATGTGGCCCCTACTTACCATTTAAAACTACTATCCAAATCATTCTCAGACAAAATAATATTCATGAAGCAAGATATTGTAGAATTGTTACAACACAGGAAGAAGCCAATCAGCACAGTGATTCTCTGTGGACTCCATGAGAGAGTTGTTTAATAAGTTCCGCTCCCTTTTCCCCATAACCCTCCTTTTTTTGTTCTTCAGCTGCTTATCCAATTCCCTTTTCAAAATGAGATTGAGTTTCGTCATGCCCATTTCACATTCAAAGCTGGTACAAGGCCCACTTTCAAGGATTTTCGTCCTGCACTCCAATAAGCTTGATACATCCTGAAATTTGGGTCATGCCCATTTTTAGTCTGAGGGCCTGTGTTTTTACCTGTCTGTTTCAAGTGGGAGCCATCGTGAACATCTAATTCGAACTTCTGTGTCATTTATAGGATATCAGGATAAATTCTTCCTCTGTGTGGTTTTTAGACAACGAACTAGCCAATATTTACTATGAGACCTGAACCATCAAGAGGTCAGAGTGTCATTAACCTAGGGCTTTGAGGTAATAGGTAGCGAACGCAACCCAGCTAGCTATGTGATCCACAAGAGGTCATCTCTGGGTTTGTATATTTGATTGACAGGCATGCCAGTGTGGCAGTGGCCAAAGTTTCTTACATGGAGTCCAAAGGAGCACTAGTCTTTCTCCTAACCCAAAAACAATAATCTAAAATTTAGTTACCAAAGTCTTTTTATGGCTAGATAGGCATCTAAAGGATGTTCCGCTATTGCTGAGTCTGAACAATGTGATCCTCTGTGTGTCATAAAATTCTGATGTATACAGTGAAAGAACCTAATGCAATCCTTCGCTCTTCACCCAGCCTGACCTGAAGCCAATGGATATACCACTTCCCTACAATCTGAAAAGGATTGCGCCTTCCAATGCTAGCATGAAAAATGTTGAAAACAATACTTCAAACACCTTTTGCTTCAGCTAACCTGCTCATTACTGTGTATTTGACACTCACTTAACAGGATTTCTGCATCAGTTTTTACAACGGAGTTTGAAGATCTGAAACAAGAACAGAAACTGCTAGAGAAACTCAGCAGGTCTGGCAGCACGAATAGAGAAAAAGCAGAGTTATTGTTTCTAGACCAGAGAGGCTTCTTCAGAAGTTCTTTTTCTGCCAGACCTGCTGAGTTTCTCCAGCAGTTTCTGATTTGTATACAGGTGTGTCTAACTCTGTAAACAAGAGGTTTCATCATAAGTAGGGTAGATTTCTCCTCAACTGGTTGACTGAATTTTTTTTTGTACTTCACATTCATTAAACAGCTCACATAGAGGCTGCACAGTGCACAGGGTGGGAATCAGTTGGACAAAATTGACCTCAAATGAGGCCTGAACCCGGTAAGGATACCAGTATTCTCGTCCTGATCCAGACTCTGTTAAGACTATTGGGAAGAAACTCTATGTACTTGAAAAAAATTCCTGAAGCTAGTGGAAATGAAAAAGGAATGCAACTAAGTCGATAAATCTTTTTAAAGGGTGTTTAGGCCGAACAGTGTGATTATGTAATTTTCCATGATTCTATGGTTTCCAAGCAACAATTAACATGACATCACAGACTCATTACTAGTTTGCGTTAAGTTAGTTAATCTTAGCCAGGGTAGCATTTCTGATGCTACTGTTCGCTGCAGCACCTTCCTGTTAAGAAATAGGGAAAAATCAACAATGCTAAAGTCCACTCATCTACTGAGTTTAAAATAATGGACACATTGCAGCCTTGTGCGTTGTGCAGCCTCTATCTGAACTGCTTAATGAGTGTCAAGTAGAAGAAAACAGGCAGTCAGTTGAGGAGAAATCTACTCTACTTTTGATTAAACCTCTTGTTTACAGAGTTAGACACAGCTAAATATACATCAGAAGTTGCTGAAGAAATTCAACAAATCTGGCAGCAACAAAACGTCTGAAGAAGGCTCGCTCAACTCAAAACATTAACTCTGCTTTCTCTCCACAGATGCAGCCAGATGTGCTGAGTTTCTTGAGCAGTTTCTGTTCTTGTTTCAGATCTCCAGCTTCTTGGTTGTTTTATTTAAATATATGTCAGCTTTCAGTGGAGACTCTGAATGAGTTTGTTTTTCATCCCTTTAATTCTTTTGAAGATATAACTATTGATCAGTTATGACAAAAGGAACGAGTGTACTAGTAACCACAATATTAAAGCTATTCCCTGGAATGCTGACATGACAGTAAACAGACAGGACCCACTGGGGAATAGACTTTTGTTCAAAATTGTCTCGATTCATCCCATTGTCGCAGATTGAGCAATATCTGACCGACAAAGCGAAGATGTATTTCTCCGATATGAGAGGTAACTAGGGTACATGATCACTATTCGTTACATATTTGAAAATTATCATTGTCATTTACAGAGATAGTAGGAACTGCAGATGCTGGAGAATCTGAGATAACGAGGTGCAGAGCTGGATGAACACAGCAGGGCAAGCAGTATCAGAGGAGCAGGAAGGCTGACGTTTTGGGCCTTGACCCTTCTTCAGAAATGGGGGAGGGGAAGTGGGTTCTGAAATAAATAGGGAGAGAGGGGGAGGCGGATAGAAGATGGATAAGGGAGAAGGTAGGTGGAGAGGAGACAGACAGGTCAAAGAGGCAGGGATGGAGCCAGTAGAGGTGAGTGTAGGTGGGGAGGTAGGGAGGAGATAGGTCAGTCCTGGGAGGACGGACATGTCAAAGGGGGTGGGATGAGGTTAGTAGGTAGGAGATGGGTATGGGGCTTGGGGTGGGAGGAGGGGATAGGTGGGAGGAAGGACAGGTTAGGGAGGCGGGGACGAGCTGGGCTGGTTTTGGGATGCGGTTGGGGGAGGGGAGAGTTTGAAGCTTGTGAAGTCCACGTTGATACCATTGAGCTGCAGGGTTCCCAAGTGGAATATGAGTTGCTGTTCCTGCAACCTTCGGGTAGCATCGTTGTGGCACTGTAGGAGGCCCAGGATGGACATGTCGTCTGAGGAAAGGGAGGGGGAGTTGAAATGGTTCGCGACTGCGAGGTGCAGTTGTTTAGTGCGAACCGAGCGTAGGTGTTCTGCAAAGCAGTCCCCAAGACTCAGGAAGTGCCACACCTGCCCCTACACCTCCCCCCTCACCCCCATCCCAGGCCCCAAGAAGACTTTCCACATCAAGCAGATGTTCACCTGCACATCTGCTAATGTGGTATACTGCATCCGCTGTACCCGTTCTGGTCTCCTCTACATCGGGGAAACTAAGCGGAGGTTTGGGGACTGCTTTGCGGAACACCTATGTTCAGTTCGCAGCAAACAACTACACCTCCCAGTCGCGAACCATTTCATCTCCCCCTCCCACCCCTTGGACGACATGTCCATCCTGGGCCTCCTGCATTGCCACAATGATGCCACCCAAAGGCTGCAGGAACAGCATCTCATATTTCGCTTGGGAACCCTGCAGCCCAATGGTATCAATGTGGACTTCACAAGCTTCAAAATCTCCCCTCCCCCTACGGCATTCCAAAACCAGCCCAGCTCGTCCCCACCTCCCTAACCTGTCCTTCCACCTATCCCCTCCTCCCAACTCAAGCCCCACCCCCATCTCCTACCTACTAACCTCATCCCGCCCCCTTGACATGTCCGTCCTCCCTGGACTGACCTATCTCCTCCCTACCTCCCCACCTACACTAACCTTTACTGGCTCCATCCCCGCCTCTTTGACCTGTCTGTCTCCTCTCCACCTATCCTCTCCTCTATCCATCTTCTATCCGCCTCCCCGCCCTCCCTATTTATTTCACAACCCCCTTCTCCTCCCCCGTTTCTGAAGAAGGGTCTAGGCCCGAAACGTCAGCTTTCCTGCTCCTCTGATGCTTCTTGGCCTGTTGTGTTCATCCAGCTCTACACCTTGTTGTCATTTACAGTGCCAGTGTTGAATAAAAGAATTTAGATTTTTCCAAGATCATAACTACTGTACATTGACGAGAGAGCCTCACCATTCACTGATTAAGTTTTGTAAAATATTAGATTCTGTGCTACAGGCCAGAACCACTTGTTTTACTGCAACTGTGATCCAGCATTTTTCTGTGAATTCTTTGCACCTTTAAGACTTGGGAAATGCTTCAATTAAATTAAAAGTTTGCATTATTTTCTTGTTCTGGCATGTCTGTTCAGATGTTTTTACTGCACTTCTTAAGCATCTCCTGCATCTGCTAGGCCGAAAGGCATGTCATACTGATTCCCATCTTGCAAACTGTCGAGACTTCGAAAGATAACGTGCTGCTTGTTGTAAGAAAGCAACACAAGAATCTGGTGACTGATCTTTCGAATCGCTCAAAGAGACATTGACCTGAAAACTTGACAAGCCCAGTGTGGGCACTTAAAGGCATAGGTCATACTCCCTGCACCTGAGTAGTGAGCCACATTTCTTGGATCTCTGGTCTCATGTATGCAAATACACAAGGTTGCAGGAGAAACACAATTGAAAACCCTCCGGTATGTGTGGAATGAAGAGTGATAACATTGGACAACAGTAGGTGAAAGTGTTACAGCAGTGGAGATTTTGGGAATGGATAGTAACAAGTGGCAGGAGTCAGGCCAGAAGCAACAATGGCAATGTTACACTCACTAAGGTGTTAGAGTAGATTTGTAGCTCGGGTTGTGGATGTAGTAGTTGGTTGGCTTGCTGAGCTGGTTTGTTGTTCTGCAGACGTTTCATTACCCTCCTGGGTAACATCAACAGTGCAGCCTCCAATGAAGCACCGTTGTGTTTTCCCGCCTGTTATTTGAATTCTAGTGTCCGCTGGGCTGGATTACCTCACTCCTGGTTTTCTTTCACAGTGGAGTGTATATGGGGTCGAGCTCTATGTGTTTATTGATGATTTTCTTAGTGGGGTTCCAGGCCTCTGGGAATTCCCAATTGTCTCTACTTTGCCTGTCCCAGGATCCTGGTGTTGTCCCAATCAAATTGGTGGTTCTCCTTATCCATGTGGATAGAAAATGTTACATTCAGATAAATGTTGCACATGTACTCTGAGATTCCCTGAGTAAAGCCAGCAGTGGAACCCAGTTATGCACTGGGGGCTCAAAGATATATTAGGTGCCTTATAAAGGGCCTAATGTCTATTCCAGGCGTAGACATTGTGTGTGCCGGCTTTGTTTTTTCAACCGTTTTCAGTATAGCAGGTTGTGCACTTCTAGCTCATAGTGAAGATGTTCCGTTCCCGCTGTATTGGGGATTCAAGAGGCTTGTTCTTGGCCAAAAATTGTGGTCCAATGTCTAGGCCACCACTTGTATCCTAAAGAATTTGTTGACCTTTCTCTCAATGATGGTGCTAGTGGTAGGTTTCACAGCCTCTTTCATTGTAATTCAATCGCATACATTCAATCCATTTTAAATTAACATCTAAATTAGTGAAGATGCTAACTGTTTCTTTTCTCATGGATCATACAGCTTTCCCTCTCCTCCCCCTCCCCCTCCCCATTCATTCATGCTGCTCTCCACATGCTTGCAAGTCTTTGACTTTAACAACTGCCCCATAAACCCTCTTCTGTGGAAGGATAGATCATGGTATATCTGGACAAAATTCACTGTTGGCAAGAACAGTTGACTTAGGCAACAATCACATGAGGAGGCCAGAGCTGACCTGACTTTGCTTGGAAACAGCATCTCCCTACGGGCCTAGAAAGTGTTAAGGCTTCAGTGATCTGTAGTAAAGCATGCATCTGTCACATTTCTCCATAAAATAACAGTCAGCAGTTAAAGTTTACTTATAGCCACCACTAAAGGTTGCCATTAATATGGAGCACTTATAGTCAGAAACGATTTCTCACCCAGGCCTCGCTATATGTCTACCTTATTCTCCTTAAAACCTACTCTGACAAACCTTTGGCCATCTGGCTTCATATCCTCCTGGCCAATTTTGCTTAAAATCCTCTGATGAAGTGCTTTGTAGTGTTTTATTATGCTGAAGGCGATAGATGAATATCGGTTATTTCTGTTGGATATTTGACAACTTGATGACCTAATGACTTGATAAGAAATTTGAATATTGGATAATGTTCAACAAAAGAGTGGAAAGAGGAGCTAAGAATAGTTGTCATGGATTGCAAAACAGTTTATTATTCCCACCAGCACTATAATAGTTTTGTGATATAGTTGCCATTGAATTCTTTCCAATGCCAAGTAAATTACAATGCTTATTTTTCCCTCTGTATTTGATCTTTTGCATCAAGTATAGTGATTGAAAGACGATCATTAAAACACTCTGGCTTTCACTGTTGAGTGAGTCCTGTAAGTCACTGGGATATGGCCAGTTGTGATTTCCTGAAGCGATGCTTGTGTCTAACAAGTGCATAAACTGATTGAGACTGCCAAAGGCAAATATGTGGAGTGAAAAAAAACTTTAATAAACAATTTTTCAATAAAAGCACTTGAGTGCCTGGGTTTACTTAAGTCATTATAGGATTTCTGCTGCATGACTGATTTTCCAAAGTATTATTTCACAATGGGGTACCTGTCGATAGGCACCTCCAACTGCTTATTGAATGGCAATGTTTGTTTCCATAATGGATTAATTGAAGGGATTTTGATAAATTGATTTTTTTTGTTATCAATGAAGGTGTTTCTTTCCCAAAAGTGACAGCATCACCAGTTGTGACACCATTGTCAGCATGCTACCTGAGGTTGCCCCGGTGGATGTTGTGAGTTGGCTGTAAGACAGAAGGGCAAAGACTGGTGTTTAGAGGTTTGAGGTGGCATAACAGGGCTATAAAATGCCATGGGGCTGATTAGGAGCATAGAATAGTGTAAAGGATTTGACAACCTACTTGGAATGGATTGATCGGTATAGGGTGACACAAGGGACAATGGAGAATGGGTAAATTGGCAGAGTATGGTTCTAAGGGTATGAGAGGCTCTGTTGGATACGTAGATTGGTATAGGGTGACTTGAATAGGACAGGAATGTATATGAGGGAGGTGAGGGTAAGTGAGCAGGAAGGATATTTTATACTTTCAACTTGATTTGGAAACGTTGATCACGGTGTCCCAGCCCCAATTCCACTTTGGGAATATGCCTTTATCATGGCATTAGCGAAGGAGCTCCAAACTTTTCGGGAGCCGAGTAATGTCTTCCAAACTTTCTGTCCGTATTAGACAAGGTTTGTTTTGATATTTAATCAGCCCAATGTTAAACCTTCATTGGAGATATAGTAGGAACTGCCGATGCTGGAGAATCTGAGATAACAAGGTGTAGAGCTGGATGAACGCAGCAGGCCAAGCAGCATCAGAGGAGCAGGAAGGCTGACGTTTCGGGCCTAGACCCTTCTTCAGAAATGGGGGAGGGGAAGGTGGTTCTGAAATAAATAGGGAGAGAGGGGAGGCGGATAGAAGATGGATAAAGGAGAAGATAGGTGGAGAGGAGACAGACAGGTCAAAGAGGCGGGGATGGAGCCAGTAAAGGTGAGTGTAGGTGGGGAGGTAGGGAGGAGATGTCAAGGGGGCGGGATGAGGTTAGTAAGTAGGAGATGGGGGTGGGGCTTGGGGTGGGAGGAAGGATAGGTTAGGGAGGCGGGGACGAGCTGGGCTGGTTTTGGGATGCGGTAGGGGGAGGGAAGATTTTGAAGCTTGTGAAGTCCACATTGATACTATTGGGCTGCAGGGTTCCCAAGCGGAATATGAGATGCTGTTCCTGCAGCCTTTGGGTGGCATCATTGTGACAATGCAGGCGGCCCAGGATGGACATGTCGTCCAAGGAGTGGGAGGGGGAGTTGAAATGGTTCGCGACCGGGAGGTGTAATTGTCTGTTGTGAACTGAGCGTAGGTATTCTACAAAGCGGTCCCCAAGCCTCCATTTGATTTCCCCGATGTAGAGGAGGCCACAACGGGAACAACAGATACAGTATACCACACTAGCAGATATGCAGGTGAACATCTGTTTGATGTGGAAAGTCTTCTTGGTGCCTGGGATGGGTGTGAGAGGGGAGGTGAAGGGGCAGGTGTAGCACTTCCTGCGGTTGCAGGGCAAAGTGCCGGGGGTGGTGGGGCTGATGGGGAGTATGGAGCGGACAAGGGAGTCACGGAGAAAATGGTCCCTCCGGAAAGCAGATAAGGGTGGGGAGGGAAAAATGTCTTTGGTAGTGGGGTCAGATCGCAGATGGTGGAAGTGTCGGAGGGTGATGCTTTGGATTCGGAGGTTGGTGGGGTGGTACGTGAGGACGAGGGGGTTTCTGTTTTGATTGTTATTGCGGGTAGGGGGTGTGAGGGATGAGTTGCGGGAAATGCAAGAGACACGGTCGACCACTGTGGAGGGGAAGTTGCGGTCCTTGAAAAACGAGGACATCTGAGATGTCCGGGTGTGGAATGCCTCATCTCGGGAGCAGATGCAGTGGAGGCAAAGGAATTGGGAATGGGGGTGGCCTTTTTGCAGGAATGTGGGTGGGAGGAGGTGTATTCTAGGTAGCTGTGGGAGCCAGTAGGCTTGAAATGGATATCGGTTTCCAGGTGGATGCCAGAGATGGAGACAGAGAGGTCCAGGAAGGAGAAAGAGGTATCAGAGATGGTCCAGGTGAACTTAAGGTTGGGGTGGAAGGTGTTGGTGAAGTGGATGAACTGTTCGAGCTGCTTGTGGGAGCACAAGGCAGCGCCGATACAGTCATCGATGTAACGGAGGAAGAGGTGGGGGATAGGGCCAGTGTAGCTTTGGAAGAGGGATAGTTCCACGTATCCTACAAAGAGGCAGGCATAGCTTGGTACCCATGGCTACCCCCTTTGTCTGTAGGAAGTGGAAGGAAAAGAAGGAGTAGTTGTTAAGGGTGAGGACGAGTTCAGCTAAGCGGATGAGGGTGTCAGTGGAAGGGGACTGGTCGGGCCTGCGGACAGGAAGAAGCGGAGGGCCTTTAGGTCATCTGCATGGGGAATGCAAGTGTATAGGGACTGGACATCCATGGTAAAAAGGAGGTGTTGGGGACCAGGGAATCGGAAGTTTTGGAGGAGGTAGAGGGCGTGGGTAATGTCACAGACGTAGGTGGGGAGTTCCTGGACAAAGGGGGATAAAATGGAGTCGAGATAAGTGGAGATGAGTTCGGTGGGGCAGGAGCAGGCAGAGACAACGGGTCGACCAGGGCAGTCAGGTTTGTGGATTTCGGGAAGGAGATAGAAACGGGCGATGCGGGGTTGGGGAATGATGAGGTTGGAGGCTGTGGGTGGGAGGTCACATGAAGTGATGAGGTTGTGGATGGTCTGGGAAATGATGTTTTGGTGGTTGGGGGTGGGGTCGTGACCAAGGGGGCGGTAGGAGGTGGTGTCAGACAGCTGGCATTTGGTCTCGGCGATATAGAGGTCAGTGCGCCATACTACAACTGCGCCTCCCTCGTCCGCGGGTTTTATGGTGAGCTTAGGGTTGGAACGGAGGGCTACACGTTCTGTGTGGGAGAGGTTGGAGTGGGTGAGAGGGGTGGAGAGGTTAAGGCGATCGATGTCACGACGGCAGTTGGAGATGAAGAGGTCGAGGGAGGGTCGGAGGCCTTGGCGTGGTGTCCAGGAGGAGGGGGTGTATTGGAGGTGGAAGAAGGGGTCAAACCTTCATTACTGGCTTTGCAATGACCCAGGTCTGCAACCTTGGATTAATATCTCTTTGGGGGCCCATTACTTCTATTTCTGTAGTCGGGCCTGTGCCCACTTCCTGTTGCAGTAATACTGAATGTGGGGCGGAAGTGAATTTTTAACTTCTGACTTTTCTGACTTGATTACTATGCCATTTTAATATTTCCCCAGGACCACTACGAATTATGTTCAGATACTTTGTGAAACAGAACTGTGGATCAGAAAGTTTACCTCTTTTTGGTGTAATTAGTATTATACTCTCATTAATTTTCTGAACAGAACGTGTTTTAGTCTCATAATAATTACAGATTTAACATGGCCTGTATTTCGACATGAATGACCCTGCAGCATTTAAATCAGCTGTACTTTGCACAATTTAGTTTAAACAGTAAATTTAACACAATAACCATAATTGTTCAACATTTTGTTTGAATGTTGGAGCATGCTTTGTATCATTCGTTTTAGCTATCCAGCCTCCCTTTTTTATATATTATAGTATACAAATGTCCTGTATTAAGTGATGCAGACTAGGAATGGTCTGAAAGTATGAGGTTTCCAAAATGAGCTCACAGTCCCTAGAGTATGAGTGGGATAGTGGGTAACTGAATCCAGACTTCAGTGGTATTTTAAGAATTCAGTGCTGTCTATGATACGGTATGGCATTTACAAGGTGAAGTCAATTTGACAAATTATGAGATGAATGAAGGAGATAAACCTAGTAATTTCTGCAATTTTTGATATTATGAATCCTTGACTGCCTTGCTGCATTTAGTGCCTGCAGCCAAGATTAAACTATTACTCACATTAAACTGTGATAAAACAAATGTATGCAGTTATAGAAGACGTTCAATGTGCGTATGGGAGTACAGTCAGTTCCGAGCAAATAATCAACCTGTTTCCCATCTGTTATTCACTAATCAAAAACATACAATGTAACGGTCACAGTTTCTTGAATATTTAATGATAACAAGATCGATTCATAATGTAAAACATATATTTCTTCTTAATTTGGTGCTTTTTCAAAGATCATTGGAGTAAAATAAGTGATGCGGTTGGTTAGCATTTTCAGGTGCTCCGATCCAAAAGATTTCCTCCTTGGTATTTTTTGTGTCTGGACAATGGATGAGATAGAAGGATGCACAGCTTTCAGGAAGTAGGGAGCAAGCGGAAATTGGAGAATTGCCTCACATAAAGCTTTAGGATTAAATTTTTCAATTAGTCGTTTGTGTACTAGCTGAAAAGCTACTTCAAAACAATAACAACATGACTTCATATACTGTTGTATTCCAATACATTTCACAAATGTGCTACAAAACAGAATTTGGTACTGAAGCACATCGACAAAAGCTTGGTCACGGCAGCAAGTTTTAAGATTGGTCTTAAGGGACTTCAGGATACATGGGTAGTAATCCTCTGAGAATCCTTAGATTCTGGAAAAGTTCTAGCGGTTTGGAAAATCGGCAATGTAACACCCTATTCAAAATGGAGAGGAGACAAAATGCTGACTCTAACATATTTTCGTTAAGTGCCAGTTTGTGTCAAGTTTTTCAGGGTTTTTTTTCACCATGAGGCCTAGTACATTTTCATCGTACCAAACTCACTTCAGTAACTACCTCTCCCACCCTTGTGGTGCCCCACTTGTCTCCTTGTAATCCCACCTTGCCACATCGCCATTCCTGGAAGAAATCACCATTGCTGGGATTTCCCAAAATTGACTGGCATCCCTGGCTCTGATGCCACCATTTAAAAGGCTGTTGCGCACCTACACAAGCACTGTCAGTCCAGACCTGAGCTGCACGGTCCTCACATTTGCCCCACATGTGGCATACAAGGGAAATTTGTCATCCTGCTTTCCAGGCAGGGACCTAGATACCGTGGTGGATGTGGGGTGGTGCAGTGGTGGGATGTCCTGTGGTGCCCATGGAGCACTAACCTCACACCTTGGGATGTTGGTGCCTGGTGTCCAACATGGATGCCCTTTGGAACAAATAGCAAGTTGAAGTCAGTAGGTATCCACTCTGCCATATCAAGAAATCTTAGCATCTGGCTTGTTCGGGCTGTTTGGTATCATAGGAAGCTGAATATTAATGACATGAGACATGATGTTTATAAGGCATTCTATAAGGTATAATTTCTCTTAATTATAATCTCCCTTAACTTGCCGCTGTCTCATGAGAAACCTGCCATGTTGATTGACAATGAATAACAAGTTGCTCCCGATATCAAGATAGACCTCACTGAACTTCTCATCCAATTCTGCCGCAAATCTCACCATACTCCATGTCACCCATGTAAGATTACACCCCAGGTAACTATATGCCAATTAGCTTAACATCTGTCACTGGGAAAATATTCAAGTCTATTACAAAAGAATATATAATGGCAGAGCACTTTTTAAAATACATTATACAATCAGAGTCAGCATGGCTTCAGGAAGGGAAAATCATGCCTGCCAAATTTATTTGAAGCCTTTGAAGAGATAGTAAGCAGGATAAATAATCAAGAACAATAGATGCAATACATTTGAATTTTCGAAAGGCTTTTTATAAGGCATGGCACATAAGGCTCTGATATAAGAACCCATGATGGTGGAGGTAGTATTTTATCATGGATAGAGGTTTGGCTTGCTAAAACAACACAGAGAGTCGGGATAAAGGGGGCATTTTCATGTTGGCAATCTATGGAGTACCGTAAGGATCAGTATTGGTGCCACAATTATTTACAGTATATACTAATGACTTGGATGAGGGAAGTGAATATACTATAGCTAAGTTTATGGTACTTTTGACACAAAAATAAGTGAAATGGCAAGTGGAGAGGTTGACAAAAGACGTCTGCAGAGGAATCTAGACAGGTTTAAGTGAGTGGGCAAAAAACTTGGCAAATGGAATATATGTGGAATATATGAGGGTAACTTGCACTAAGTCTATTTTCCCCAGCACTGACCTAGATTGCCTCCCAGTTAAGCAATTCTTAGTTTTAAAATTCTCATTCTTGTTTTCAAATCTCTCCCTGGATTTGGTCTTCTCTGTCTCCTACAGCCTGTCATCCATATGTATATCGATACACTTCTCGATTTCTGGCCTCTTGTGCATTGCTAATTACAACGTGGAGCCGTTGATGGCTTTGCCTTCTGCTCCCCAAGCCATGAAGCTCTGAAATACGTCTCCACCTTGCTTTCCTCCTTTAAGACCCTTCCTTTAATATTATCACTTTGACCAAGATTTTGGCCGTTCGACGTAACAGTTCCACGTGTGGCTCAATGTTACAGTTTACTTTGTCGTGTTCATGACAAGTACCTTGAGTTGTTTCATTTCATTCAAGGTGCTGTATAAACATAAATTATTGTTGTTTCAAGTCCACAGTTAGATATCAACAAGTCTTAGTTGATTTCTGCCTGGAGGTCCACATGTGGCCTTTAAAGGGTTCAAATTCCGGATTCCTTTGGGCATTCAGTGCCTCCTACCCTGCCAGTTCAATAATTACAGCAGAATGACCCATTGATTGGTTCAAGCAATACTCCAGAAGCAATATTCTGCCTCACTCTCCTTAGGAACATTTTTGAGGATATTCCATGTGATACATTGTACTAAATTTTAAAAAGCCTATAAGTATCCAAGGCCAAGCAAGAACATGGATTAAACGTAGCTAAAGAGCAAGAAGCAGAGGGGAATCACCTCTGCAGAAGTTTTAAAAGAAATTGAGTGTGGCATGGAATCTTTAGACTTCCTGATTCCAGAATGCGCAAATAACCTGGATTTGCAGGAGACGCTTTAACCTAAGGCTTAATAATGACAAATGCAAGGAATTACAAATTTGGGAATTAAAATGGGAGGTATGTGCATTTCATTAGCATTATAGAAAGAAAGCAAACTATATGCTTGGTTTCCAAATAATGTATTTAAAGCCCCAGGAACTATTCTGTGGTCAGGATACATCTTAGATCTGCGTACAATTTGGTGCAAAAGCAAAATACTGCAGCTGCTGGCAATCTAAAATCAAAACAGGAAACTGCTGGAAAGACATCGTAGGGTTGTCAATGTCCATGGCGAATGCAAAAGGGTTAGCATTTCAGGTCACAGAACTATTCCCAGAACTAGAAAATCTTGCATGTAAAAGTGTTTTTTTTTTAACAAGAGCTGTGCCATGGAGAGGGAAAGTGGAAGGAAGAACAGAATGTAAAGTGTCTCCTGAGGAGTAAGTGACAGGGCAGGAATGTGAGGCCATTCTGACTTCCCCTACAGCCCAAAACAATCTTCCTGGAACAGTGGTAACTCAGCCTTCTGGTGAGATTCTTGCCGACAAGGCAAACGAGGAGATGTTGCAGTATGTGGGGAATCCCAGAAAATCGAGGTGAGAGATGTGAAACTTGAAGCAGGCAGACAGCTTTAGGGCTCACTTTGTAATTTTTCCTCGTGTTTGCCATAGGCAGCTTCGTTGAAGAAAGTTCAGTTTACAGATCAAAAGCCTTCTTCAGCCAAACTGATATTGTAATCTGATGTTTTCAAGTTTGTATCAGACAATTTTAATTATTTTGACATGAAATGTGTTTAAAAGTACAAAATAGTTCAAATTTTATTTGTTTTCTGAATGCGATTTCCCATTTTTAGTTCTGAAGCAGTCAATGTGTTGTTCACTTCCTGTCAAAAAGTGTAATTTTAACACACCCAATTAGAGTGTCTGGCTTTGCTTTACACTTTAAGTTAATCTGATTATCATTGTCATCAGTCAGCATCAATCACTCTAGCTTCTCTGTACAGTTTGCTTTCACCTCTTTATGTACAGGGTGGAATTAACTGTGTCTCATTTGCAAATCCTGTACACGGAGGAAAACCTTTTATGAGTGTTTAAAATGATATGGTGCAAAGTACATAAAACTCTTTAAGAAAGCTTAATTGGAAAGTGTGGTACATTTGGTATTTCATACCTTTACATTCTTCAGTTAATTTCAAATCAAAATCCAGAGATACTTGTAGCTAATGGGTGGAGTTTTTGGCAGGCAGTTGCTAGGTACTACTGTTTTTGTCGCCAAAGTCCAATTGCCGGCCTGGCAACAGGAAATAGATTAGAATTGTTAATAGTATTGGAGGAAATCGAGCATAACATTGGGTGAGGACAGTGATCCTACCATCTGTTTATTTTTCATCGCTTTGGCACTTTTTAATTTCATTCTTGCTAGCTATGCTTCAGTTGGTCGCATTCTCAATTCTAACACATAAGGCTTCAGGTTAAGTCCCACTCCACTGCTTGAATACAAAATTCAAGACCATCATTCCAGTGCAGTATTAAGGAAGTGATGCTTTGTCAGTTAGGAATGACACTCAAAAGGTAGGATGCATCATCTTTCAATCTAAGTCAGGTTTTGGATTCAAAACATATGGTGAGAAATGATATACGAAACTTTTGAATTGTTGATTTGTGGGAGTTTTTTTTTCATTCATTTCTCTTACAGATGCTTATTTTGATATGACAGGTTAACAAGGAGCACATTTTGAGAGGAGGCCTGGTATACATTTTAAGTGAGAAATGTCACTGGAGGACAAACTGAGTTTTCAATCAGGAGTCAGCATCATATTGAACTCACTGCTTAATATAACCATCATGAGTTGTGGAGGATGGCCTTTCTGTGCCTTGAATTGCTGATGAGGTTGCAATAAGTAACTAATTTACTTCAATTATTGTTCTTTTTGATATACATTGATGCCCTGGACTTGGACACACAGGGCAAAATTTCAAATTTCTGGATCAACTGTAGAAACTTAATAAACAATAAGAAAAGTAGTAACAGATCTCAGACCAACATCAATAAGTAATATAGACAGATAAAATTTAAAGCAGAGAAATGTGCAGTGATACATTTGAAGGAAGAATGACAAGAGGTAATATAAACTAAATGGTACCATTTAAGGCGATGAAGGAGTGGAGGGACCTGAAACCTTACTTGTAATAGTCTTTGAAGGTCGCCAGACATGTTTGCAGGGCTATTACAAAGTCTGTGGGATCCTTGACTTTATAAATAAGAGTAAAAGTGTTACAAAGTGAAGTTGAACCATTAGAAGTCACCAGTTAGATCGTGCAAGAGTATTCTGTCCAATTCTGGCACCAAGCTTTAGGAAGAATACTGACAACTTAGAAAGCATGCTGGGAGACCTATGAGAATGGTACCAGAGATGAGGAACTTCAATTATTAGGAAACATCATAAAATCTGGGGTTATTGTTCTTGATTGAAGAATAAGGAGACATTCGGAGGATCAGTAACTAGAGGGCATAGATTTAAAGTAAGGGGCAGAAGGTTTACAGGTAATGTGAGGAAAAATGTTTTCACACAGAGGACGGTAGGAATCTGTAACTCACTGATTGTAAGTGTAGTAGAGTCAGAAACCCTCATAACATTTAAGAAGTATTTAGATGCGAATTTGCGATGCCAAGGCATACAAGGCAAGGGGCCAAGTGCTGGAAAATGGGATTAAAATAATTAGGTGGCTGTTTTTGATGAGCACGGATACAATGGGTTAAAGGGCCTTTTTCTACGCTGTGGATCTCTATGACTGTGTGATTTGATAGAGGTGTTCAAAATTTTACACAGTAGATATGAAGATGATGCTTCCATTGGCAGAAGGGTTAGTGACCAGAACCATCTGATTTAAGGTAATTAACAAAGTGTGAGAGGAGTTTTATTTTAAATAAAAGTAAAGAAAATTGTGTTTCTGGTAAATATTCGCTCTTTGTCACTCTGAACACAGTGTAAAACATCATCCATTTTAAATGCCTTTCCAGTTCCACTGACTTGGTTGAGATTACATCACCTAATTATATGTTTAATCGTAGCAATAGACAATAGACAATAGGTGCAGGAGTAGGCCATTCGGCCCTTCGAGCCAGCACCACCATTCATTATGATCATGGCTGATCATCCACAATCAGTATCCTGTTCCCGCCTTATCCCCATAACCCTTGATTCCATTATCCAGGATATCATTGCCATGATTTACCTTCCCACCCCCGCACCATTACATCAGGTGTCTCCCAGTGTTCCATCCTTGCATCCCTCCTATTTTGCATCTACATGCTGCCTTTGGTGACATCACCCCAAAACACGGCATTAGTTTTCACATGTGTGCTGATGAAATTTTCTGTGCTGTATATTTTCAGTGTCTATGAGACCCACATCCACCTCAATACAACCTCTCTACTGTTGCTACATTGTCAGATGGCTTATCTTACATTGATATTGAATGACCAGAAATTTTATCCAGTTAAGTATTGGGAAGACCAAAGCCATTATCTTCAGTCTCTGTTATAGATAGCAGTCCTCTGCCATTGACTCAATCCCTGTCCATGGGAAATGTGTAAGTTTGAACTAGACTGCTCGTAACTTTAGTGTTATATTTAATCACGACCAGATAAACATGCCATCACTTCTTTTTATTTTCTCCTCTGTAATGAGACACATCTCTTGAATTGCTGCATCCTCGAAATGTAGGTTTACTTACAGTGCTGTTAGGAAGGGAGTTGCAGGCTTTTGACCTAGTGACAATGAAGGAATGCCAATATGGTGCCAAGTCAGGATTGTTAATGACTTAGAGGGGAACTTGAGTGGGCTATTCCCAAAAATGTGTTGCCCTTGTCCTTCTAGGGGTCGCAGGTTTGGAAGGTGCTGTTGAAAGAGCCAAGGTGAGCTATTGCATTATGTCGTGTATATGGTATGCACTACCGCCACTGTGTATCGGAGGTGAAAGGAGTAAATGTTGAAATGTGGATGCGGGACCAATCAAATGGGCTGCTTTGTCCTGGATGATGTTAAATTTCCTGTGTTGTTGGAGCTGCATCTATCCAGACAAGTGGGGAGTATTACATTCGATGTCTGACTTGCCCTTGCAGATAGTGGGCAGGCTTTGGGAAAACAAGAGGTTGAGTTACGTACTACCAGATTCCTAGCCTCTGACCTGCTCTTGTAACCGCTGTGTTTAGATGACCTGTGCAGTTCATCTTCTGGCAAATGCAAACCCCAGGATGATATTAATGGAGGATTCAACAATGACAATGCCATTGAACAACAAGGGAGATACTCAGATTCTCTCTTGTTAGAGATGGCCATTGTCTGGCATTTGTGTGTTACATGCTACATCTACCCAAGCCTGGATGTTGTCTGTGTCTTGCTGCATATGGACACAGACTCCTTCGGTATCTGAGAAGTTGCAAATTGTACTAAATGTTATACAATCAATCATGAACATGCCCCTTTCTGACCTCAATTGTTTAGCTCTTTAAAAGAATAGTCATAGGTATCCTAGGTGGACTGGCCTCCTTCTGTGATATATGATTTTATTCCTAGAATGACGTCCAACAGATTCAAGATGTATTTTTCTATGCTGGATATATAGCAGCACATTACATATGGTCTCAATCTAGTTCTCAGTTATGACAACTTTCTATAAAGGCAGGTAAGTTTTTGTTGCATCCTCACACTTGTTCTCAGATTTTAAGAAACCTTATTTTATTTCCTCTTTCATTTCTTCTCTGTTCCTTTCACATTTCCTCTCACTCTATTACCTTTTTATATATTTCTGAATTCGCTAGCCACCTAATTGCAGATGCACCACCCTGAGGATTTTCAATCAATGTCCTTCGTTAATCTGTGAGGGGAGTAAAAGAACCAATGGAATAGTGTACTGGAAACTGATGACCGTACAAACTACAAGCCTGTTATTCTAACACAAGGCTTTGGTTGTCATTTCCGGAAAAATCCTGCCTCACGTTTATTTTTTATCTTCTTGTAACCCTGAAACAAAGCAGAAAAGAAAAAATCTAGACTTTGATTTAATGGCCAAGTGGAGGCATAAAGTTAAAATCCTCAACTTAAAAGTTATCCATCACTTACTGCTCTGCCAAATCCATTTTCTAATTTACATATAGTGCACCTTGCCAAATCAGTCATGACAAATTCTGAATTGTCAGGCTACAGAGTTACATTCTTTTCAAATTGTTTGCAAATTCACAAAACGACATTACAAAATTCCTCATGAATGGAAATTCTACAATCGTCCATAGACTAGGACTAAGGATGTGAGAAGAGCCTTAAACAATGTGAAAAGTTGAGAGAAAATGTCAGTCAGAAGATAACATATCTGATTCTCACCAAAAATTGCATTCAAGTTTTCCCACATCTGTAGAAGTCATTCTGCTGAAATTGGATCTGCAATCTCGTGTTTCATTTCCATTGAAAGCATGACTTTTTTGACTTGCTCAGACGTCTCTGTGGATACAATGAAATGTATTCAGTAATATAATTAATGACCTGTTTGGAACAAAGGTGTCCAATGTTAAATGGCAGATTAAAATTTAAATTATGGAGTTACTTCTAACATTGTTTCTTTGCTGGGGATTAGGACAAGATAAGATGGGTGAGGCGGCAGGAGGATTTACAACTGACAGCATGTGTTTATTACCTGAAAAACTAGTGAAGAGCAGAGTGTGTATCTGTTGGAAATGATGAGCTGTCATTTGCCTGCTTGATTGAAATTTTAGCTACACCTTTAAAATGGATTGACAATGCTCCCATCCAATATAGATAAATTAGGATCCAACTTCAATTATTGGAGAAGTGGGTGGTGATAAGAGATGTTTTTGGAGCACACAGGGCCATACAGCAAAAATAAATATTTGCCTTCTTTAAAGATTTTTCTTATGGCACTACTTGGAGTCTTGATACTTCTGCTGGCCCTACATATATCACCTGGCCTACTGCCATCCCATTTTGTTTTTGCTTCCTCCTAGTCTATTCCCTCCAAAACCAAACCCAACTGCTATTCTTATCACAGTTTGCAGTTAATATTTCAAATAGGGCTGCACATAATTTAGATTTGTGGCATGGGTGGATACTACAGGAGGGCCACAGATATTGCTGTCATTTTCTCAACCAATATCTCTTAATTCATTTTAGTTTTGGTTAAACTATAGCAAAGTTATGTTACATTGCTGCAAAAAAGATAAAATAATTGAGGTTTCTAGATGGCTAACTTGCTTATTTAGTGATTTTATGTATGAAGCAATGATATATGATGATTTTCAGTTGCTCTCATCCAAGCATTATAAAACACTGGCAATTTTCCATGGATAGTAAGATGACTAATGGAGAATATATTGGATATTGGTTACAAGTGATACCTAAGCCAATTCGTTTTAGTGTGGTTAGAACGTTTTAAGAACAGCTGCACTTAAACTAAATTTATGCCATTTCCCCTATTTGTTTTCAAGAGACAGATTAGATAACATGACTGTAACAATTTATTAAAGTATTTAGTCCAGTAAGTTCTCATTCAAACTAAAAATTTATTGCAATAATCAGTTTGGCTTTTACAGCTTTGCTTGACCTACACTATCACAACATTGAAAATAAAATCAGCTCTGGTGGCAGTTGGTAAGAGAATCTAAATCTTGATGTACAAACCTAGATTTGTTTGTTCGTAGTTGGCAATTAACTTAAACCTCCAGTCTGAATTATAAAAATGTCAGCCTTAAGCAGGGCTTTAACAAGGTCACTAGTGAAGGAGCAGCTGGGTTTAATTAATCAAAGATCCAGCTAAAACCAGCTTCTCTGTCACTGGGTTAGCTAGGCCTTTTGTGTTAGTAACATATGGCTAATATACTAGCCAACATAGTATGATTTTGTATTTGAGTGCAGCTTGCAATATAGTGCTGGGAATTAGGCGATTTAGCAAAAGGTGCTTCTTTGCTTTTGTTTTTTTTCTCTTTTTCTAATACTTTCAGCCGCCAAGAATTGGCTCTTACTCTGCCACAAGAGAAATAGCTGATTGTTTGGTGACTATCGAGGAAGTGACTCAAGTCCAAAATAATTTAGCAGCTGGTGGTACGGTTAATAATGTACAAAAAGAGCAGGAAGTTCAGAATAGAATAAATTAAGTAGCCAGTTAGAACATGTCAAGGACGGCAGCACAGGGAGTATGTCACAGCTGCAGTATGTGGGAGCTCCTGGATGCCAGTATGATCCAGGGCAAACATATCTGCCATAGGTGCTTAAAGTTCAAGTGCCTTCAGCTCAAAATAAGATGGCTAAACTACGGACACTGCGACACATCAGGAAGGAAGCAAATTTCCTGGAGTTTTTGTACTTGGAGGCAATCGTACCTCTGATGATATAGTGCCCTGAATTGGCCTGTGTTCTTGGACAGGAGAGTTTGACAGCTAGTGAGGCAGGTAAAGGAACCTGGAGCCCAGAGGCCTCAGCCTTTGCAAATGTCTAATAGGTTTGACAACCTTTCAGCTTGTTTTGGTGAGACTAAGGGCTGCAAGGTGGATAAGCCAAGTGACCATTGCACCATGGTGCGAGAAGGAATTAATTAGGTGAAGCATAAATGAATATAGTGCTAACGAGGAGCCAGGAGGATTGACACCATTGACTTCAGTAAAGGTTATGAGTTCAGATGGCTGTGCTCCCTGCTTGATGCCAGTTTCAGGACATTTGTTCAGAGCTAGAAAGGAGCTTACAGTGAACGGTGGAGGATACAGTTGTTGTGGTCCATGCAGGTACCAATGATATAGGCTGGACAAAACAAGAGATGTTGCATAGGCACAACGAAGACCCAGGTACCAAATTAAGAAGTATAGTAATTGGAATGGATCAAATTATTTTACAGAGATGAATACATGCTGCAAAAAGTAATGTGGGAGAAGTGGATTCCAGTTCATGTGCATTGACTTAGCACAATATGTGGAAAGTGAGATCTGTATTACTCGAACAGTCACCACTTGAACTGCACTGGGGGTGATGCTCTTGCAAGATGCATAACTCGGGAAGTAGAGTATTTAAAACTAAATGGTAGGGGCAAGGAATGAAATTTAGGAAGACATAGTGGATCAAAGAGTAGAGACAAGGCAAAATAAAAAAGTTATTAATATGCAAAGTGATAAACAAGTTTTGAAAAGAAGGGAAAGAGAGTACAAATCAATAGTCGATTATACAAAGAGGTGAGAGGTTACAAAAAGAAGACAAAGGAAAAGACTAAAGATTCTGTATCTGACTGCATACAACAATCATACAAAACAGATGAACTGATAGCGTAGATTGAAATAAATTAGTGTGATTTGGTACTAATTTTGGGGACGTGGCTGCAGGGTGACCAGAATTGGTTCTTGAATATTGAAAGGTACAGGACATTGAAGAAGGACAGAAAGCTAAGAAAAGGTTGTATGCAGTCAGCTAAGAAAAGGTGGGAGGAATTGGCGCTGTTGCTTATTGATGGTATTTTCACAATATAGCGTTATGATGTAAGTTCAGGAAAGCAGGATATGGAAGTGGTTTGGGTAGAGATGTAAAACAACAAAAGCAAAAAGTCACTTGTGGAGGTGGTATACATACCCCTTGTTCTCCATCCTACCATGTGATTATTCGAAAGACAAGTCAATAATCATCGGATATTGTAATTGATATGTAGGCTGGAAAATTCTTATAGTCAAAGGTAGCCTAGATGAGGTGTTTATTGAATATTTTCAGGACAGTTTCTTAGAACATCATGTTCTGGAGATGAACAGAGAGCAGGATATACTAAAACAAATGCAGAGAATACTGGAGAAACTTAGCAGATCTGTAACATCTGTGAAGAGAGAAACAGTGTTAAAGTCTGCTTTGACTTTTCTGAAGAACTAAACAGTTTAATTTACTAAGATAACAAGCATGGGGCTGGGTGAACACAGCAGGTCAAGCAGCATCACAGGAGCAGGAAAACTCAACGTTTCGGGCCTAAACCCTTCATCAGAAATGGGGGAGGGGAAGAGGGTTCTGAAATAAATAGGGAGAGAGGGGGAGGCGGATAGAAGATGGATAGAGGAGAGGATAGGTGGAGAGGAGGCAGACAAGTCGAAGAGGCGGGGATGGAGCCAGTAAAGGTGAGTGTAGGTAGGGGGGTAGGGAGGAGATAGGTCAGTCCAGGGAGGACGGATAGGTCAAGGGGGCGGGATGATGTTAGTAGATAGGAGATGGGGGTGTGGCTTGGGGTGAGAGGGAAAACAGGTTAGGGAGGTGGAGATGAGCTGGGCTGGTTTTGGGATGCGGTTGGGGGAGGGGAGATTTTGAAGCTTGTGAAATCCACATTGATGCCATTGGGCTGCAGGGTTCCCAGGCTGAATATGATTTGCTGTTCCTGCAGCCTTCGGGTGGCATCACTGTGGCATTGCAGGAGGCCAAGGATGGACATGTCATCTGAGGAATGGGAGGGGGAGTTGAAATGGTTTGCGACTGGGAGGTGCAGTTGTTTGTTGCGAACTGAGCGCAGGT
>JAHRHZ010000073.1:4787030-4817249 GCA_024137785.1 Ginglymostoma cirratum | reverse complement strand
CATGTGGAACCTTATCAAAGGCTTTACTGAAGTCCATGTACACCACGTCAACTGCCCTACCCTCATCCACATGCTTGGTCACCTTCTCAAAAAACTCAATGAGGTTTGTGAGACACGACCTGCCCTTGACAAATTATTATCAGATAATCTTGCTAATTGAACAGAATGACCAGCTTGAATGACTGAAATGCCTACTCCTCCTCCTCGTTCATATGTTTAGAATAGTATTATAACAATCTTAGCACTCAGACCAGTAAACAAGTGCTTTGTTTGCTTTATCACATGCCAGCTTTCTATAATTCACCGCAGTTGGATTTCGTAATCCTACCAAACAATTAAAAGTGAGTTAACAGGTGTCAATGATATTGAGTCACATTTGGTTGGTGGTTACACAAACAAGGTGCCCACAGAAGATGATTTGATTTAATGATTAAAAGATAAATAGTTATTTGCAGTTTCAAATAAGACTAGAAAGATACCTTGGTCATTGTGATTTCTGCAGGTATTCTGTCTAATTCACTTGTAATTCACTTTTTTTTCTCACATATGATGTGGCTGTCACTGGCGAGGTTGGCATTTGTTGCCCATTCCTTTTTGTCCTTGAACTAAATAGCTTGCTCAGAGGCCGTTGAGAGTCAAAGACATTGTTATGTGCAGGCCTTCTCTAAAGAACATGAGTGAACCAACTTTTTTTTTACAGCAATCAATAATGGTCATTATTAGATTAGTGTTTTTTTAAATAGTCCCAGATTTTACTGAGATTCAATCCCATACCCCTAGAACACTAGCATGAGCTTCTGGATTATTAGTCCACATCACCACTGTGCCACTGCCTTGCTATAGTTAAGTGGGTTTGCTCCATGTGGTCTCTGCAAGTTCAGGTGTATCATTGAATCCAATTTATGGAATTATGTCTTGGTAAAGTGACAGCAGCATCATGGTGTTGTAGCTGCATTTGATTTCAGCAATACGGGTGCTTTTATTGGAACTTTGTTATTTTTCTGTATAATATGATGTACTGTTCTTATCACATAATAACTGTATTTACAAAAGCTGGTTTTATGAAAATAACTTAGTCCCAGGTACTACCTCATTTTGTTTTTTATTTTGCAGACTTGTCACTTGACCACAAGTTCCCCAGGTTTTGTCCAGATAAACCAAGTTTCATAGGTTATTATCCAAGGCCTCCTGCAGCCCTTGTTCCGAGACCTAGTGAACCGATAACACAAGAATAAGCATGCAAAAGCTGTTACCTCAGCCTGTGAAGAAAAGCAAGATCCTCTGCGAAGCAACACATGTTTTGTCTCTAGTGTGGCTACTGTGCGTTACCTCCGTAAAAGAAGTTTCTGTACTGTTTAAGTGCATTTAGAATCAGCTATGCTGATGGTTTTATTTTTGAAAAAGCTGTTATATCTTCATTTTTTTAAAAAGAAAAATTCCTCTTTCAGTGTTATTGGTTCTAAGGATAGCATTAATCAGCCTAAATATAGTCCAGGCCTGCTGATTGTAGAAATGGTGGAAGTCATTCCATTTAATACAGGGGCTACTGTATTAATGAAGAATGTTTGATGATCCGCGTTTTTGTTTTAAAGGGGAAAAATGTCAGAAGAACAGTGCGTTATTTTGATCACAATAAAGTCACACCCAAATAGTGTAATGATGTGTTTTGATGTGATTTATTTGATCATGTATGTTTAATAAGATTTTTAAAAATGTTTACCATATGCTTTTTCATGAAGTGAACAAGCAAAATTCTACAGACTACTTGTATTTATATACATTGCAACCAAACTGATGTCTTAGAAATTATGACCAATGGACCATATTAACCGTGATCCAACTAAGCTGTATCAACTGTATTGCTATGTGGTTGGTGACTGGGTTATCTATTTCGAAACCTGCTACACTGTTGTAACGCCAGTACAAAATAAGCATCTCACTTTAAACACAGTTACGATGTTGAGGATGAGGAATTTATTTTGCTGATTCTATCCTATAGACGACAGAACTCTTTTAAATCATCAAAAATCAATTGAGTGCTAATTGTTGAATTTCCCAACATGATTGCTGGGGATGATATGTAATCTGTTATGACATGGCATCTTCAACCTTACAGGCATGGGAAATGACAGCAGTGTTAAAAGGGAACAAAGTCTACACAAAACAATTGTTTTGTGCGAAGTAAAAAAAAAAGTTTAAAGATGTTGATTTTCAACATTACTAAAAGTATTTTTCAATTTTTAGTGAATAGATCTGACAAACAGTTGATTAAATTGAAATTATAGCATTTGTAGAAACATGTTGCCCTCTACGGTTGTTGGATGCACATATTGTTTTCTGCTTCACTTTTGAGTAACTACATATGTCTGGACATGTTCAACAACAAATTGTAGATCCTACTCTGATCTCAATGTACTTTGTTAAAGTGATGTGGGCTGTTTATCAATCAATAATATGTAAACATGAGCTTCATCTTTGATTTTGTACCTTAAAATAAAAAGCTACAAAAAAAAAGGTATTCCATAACTCAGTACCACGGAGGAAATGTTTTCACCTCGATGTGCAGTTTTACAGTTTCAGTACAAATCTATATTGTTTCAATTCACACCTTCAGAAAGCTAGTACAGCCCATTCACAAAGTCAAGCGAAAAGCAGGCACTTCGCCGCAGACTTAGGGGACCACTTTTGGCCATCTCCTTTGGAATACTTTGGGGGGAGGGAGGGGCTCAGCAAACATGTTTGCTCTTGCTTCCCTTTCCTTCAGCGTGCCCTGGAACACATAAAGAGGTCCAAATAGAAGAACATTTCACCATACCTCCAGGGTCCTTCCACCCTGCATCCTACGTTATTTATAAAGAAGCACTAGGCCTCCAACTGCTACTATTGTTAGGGTTTGGCCATAGGGAAAGCCCCTGGAACCTCTGTGGCACCACAATATGGACAGAGCACCCCCACTGGATAAGAAGGAAGTCTCCTTTAAGGGGAAAAAAATTCAGAACAGACCCTTCTTTTTGTTATAACAAGGTGTGGAGCTGGATGAACACAGCAGGCCAAGCAGCATCAGAGGAGCAGGAAAGCTGACGTTTCGGGTCTGGACTGTACTTCAGAAATTAGCTTCTTTGTGAATTTATTCTTCAATCATAAATCTGTGCGTCTCAAATCTCGTGGAAGTTTGTTATCTAGGATTTCTCTAGAAGTTACAGTAGAAGCAAATGAATGTCAGATAGTTTGCCAAAATGCAAATGTGATAAACAAAATTCAATTGGATGTGGGAAAGCTTGGGTGTCCTTTTGAGCTGCATCGTTCCACATAGCGTGCGCTCTATTATCCACGTACTCTCACCAACAGCACAAATAAGGTCTCACACTTTAAATCTCGTACCAAGCAACTGAGTTAGCTCAGGATTTCAGTGTACAGAGGGACTTAGAACCACCATCAGCTCTCCATGCCCTGCCAAGTCTTACCTCCAATGCCACGCGATTGAAGCCCACATCTACAACCACAAAAAAGCTCAGGCTTATTTCAACTCAATGTGATCTGCTCTGTATACAAGCTATGTTTAAATTGCACATAATCTACAAGACCACATGTATTCTGTATCAAACAACAGCCCACTAAACTGAGCACTTAATAAAATATACATTTTATTAAAAATCTAACTCAATGAAAATGCACTAATTGATTATACCTGATAACTGTTGAGGAGGAAATTGTGAGCTACCTTGAACAACTGCAGCTATGTGATGAAAATACTCCTAACAGTGCTGCTCAGCAGTGTTCCTGGATCTTCCCAGTGTCAATAAAAGCTGCAATCCCTGTGTATACTGCTGTTGCCCTGGCTGGTGGAGATCGTGTGTTTAGGAAGTATTGTCAAAGAGAACTTTTGAATTGCTGCATTCTATAGTTAGTACACACTGGAGCCATGACATATGGAAGGTATAAGAAGTTAGTTTTAAAGACAAAGAATGGACATTCAATAAAATAAACTGCTAAGTCCTGTATCTTGTGGAGGTTCTTCAATGTTTTTGAAGCCTCACTCACCTCAGCAACAACAGTCTACACCATCAAACTTGTGATTTGTGTCAAATCAGTGTCAATGTGGTTTTTGAGATTTGGAAAGAATGTCATTGCCTACAAATACCCAGCCCCTGACCTGCCCTGTTGGCCATGGCATTTTATTTTTAATTAGTCCAGTTGAGTTTCTGAATAATGGTGTAGCCCAGAATATTAATGGTGGGAGTTCAGTGATAGTGAAAACATTGAATGTTCAGGGGAACTGGTTGCACTTTCCTCTTTCCACAAAAGACACTCATTGCTAGGCACTTGTGTAGTGCACGTCTTTCTGGTCTTTCATCAGCCCTAGCTTCGATGTTGTTCCCCACATGCAATATGGATTGCTTCCTAGTCAGTGCAATTACAATGGAGCTATGTACACAGTCATTCCTGCTCCTGACTTTTATGATAGAAAGCATCTGAAAATTGAGAGGCCTGGTATGTTGCCCTGAGGAAATATCCCATATTAGATTGGATAAAAATTGAGAAAATTCAGTTCCACAATGTATTGCTTTATTAAGTATCTAAAATGCAATGCCAAAGGATTGTGGGTTATAGGTATTGATCCATGTTTTCCCAGTTGGTGAGGGAGCAAAAAGCCGGTGCAAAGTGAATTCCTCAGAACCTTAGGAACAGGACATTAACCATATGAATCCAACTCTACTGTTATGCCTTTGCTAATTGATAACCAAGAAACAGTAGATGACCTTACTGTCTTTTGAGGATTATAAAGATGAGGAGAAAATCAATTCAAGTAAAAAGCAGGAATATTGCGGAAATTAGTAGGAAGGTTAGTGCTTTTCTAATAAAAACTTGTATAGCACTTCAACATTATAGTTGACGTACCAAGGCACTTTGAATGAACATTTTAAGACGCAATTTGACAACGCTAGAACGGATGGCCAAAAGCATGGTCAAAGTCTTATACAGCAGCATCTTAATGGAAGAAAGAAAGGTAAACAAGTTTATGGAGACAATGTCAGTGCTAAAGACCTAGGCAACTGAAGGCTGTTTGAAGAATTAATTCAAGCCTTTGTAGTATCTCTGATTTTAAGTGAGTACACAGATATCAGGACTGTGAGGTTGTCAGAAATTGTGCTATAATGAGACTGTTGTAAGTCATGATGATATGATGACAACAGTAAGAGAGAAGATACCAGTCTAGAATGAGTGTGTGAAGAGAGAATTCTTAGATACTACACTAGGGAGCTGTGTTTGATAACCTATTATGTACGGATGTAAATAAAGGAGTGTTACAGTACATAACAAGTTAAAGACCCCTATTTAGTGATAAAGAGCAAACAATCTTCAAAATACTGTTTGTGCAGACACCTACAGCTCAAGATAATCCAGACTAACATCTCAACATGTAGGTAGTAGTAAAGCATGATGGCAGCTAGGGAACAAAATCTCCGGAGCCAGGATTTGAAGATAGAATAGAGTCCGAGGGATACGGCTGAAAGGGGCAGACATCAAAGGTAGGAGAAGACCTTGAAAAATTTCAAAGGTGTAGCTGTGAAAAAGAAGACTCTGAAGACGGTTCAAGATCTTTGAGGAAAAAGCAGAGAAAAGAAAAGATAAAGAAGGCAGAGTAAAGACCTTGAAAGACTTTGATTACACGGCCACAGAGGAGGAAGAATACAACAGGTGGGCAAAAGAACCTTAGAAGATGCGTTACAAAAGGGCAGGAGTCTGGAGAAGAAAAAGGCAAAATTTGCACACTTTGCCAAAAGACTGAAAAATTGAAGTACTCACCCTAGTCAGTCAGGCATGATAATCCATCGGGATTGCAACTTTAGTAGTGACTTTACTATTACATCAACTTTTGATGATGCAGAAAACCCACAGTAAATGCAATTGCGGGAGGTCTGGAAGTGACTGTTTCAGCTCCATTTTGGTTTCAACAGCTTTACACTTACAAGTGAAGGAACAGCACCATTAAGTCAACATGTTAGCTGATATTTTGGTAAGACAAAGCATGATGCATTTATTAAAGTGTTCAACGTATACTTTAGCTGCAAAAGAAACTTAGGGATAGACAGGGGAGATACATCAGAGGAGATGTTGGCATAATTGTTTCATTACTTTGAAGACCCACACTAATGCTCTGGGAGACACAAGTTCAAATCCCATCATGGCAGACAATGAAATTTGAATTAAATTAATAAATCTTGAATTAAAAACTAGTCTAATGGTGACTATTAAAATACTGCAATAACTGTAATGTTCCATTTATTCACTAATATCCTTTAGAGCAGGAAAATCTGCCATCCTCACCTAATCTGGCCTACATATGTTTCCCGATCCACAAAAACATCATTCATTCTGAAATGAGCTAGCAAGCCATTCAGTTGTACATAACTATTGTAAAGTCTGGTAAAAGTAGTGAAACCAGATGGAGCACACAGATTCTAACACGGTACAGGAACTGACAATGACACACACTGATTCTGCAAAGTCCTCCTTACTAACAGCTGGGAGTTGTGCCAATATTAGGAGAACTGTCCCACAGATTGGTCAAGCAACCTCACAGAATCATACCTTATAATGTCTGAGACACCACCATTGCCATTCCTGGGAATGGCCTGTCCCACCAATGTGACAGTATCAGTAAGAAGGGTCACCACCCAGATGTTGTGGAGACCAGATGCCACCTTCGTATTGAGGGTACTTTCCATGGTGATGTGTGGCACAACCACTGCGCTGAATGGGATAGATTTCAAACTGATCTAACAACTCAAGAATGGGCATTCATTTTGCTGAGAAATGGAAATCACACCATGAGGGAAAAATTTAAGAAGTTACAGAACTAAATGTGAAGACAGTATTTCTAAATGAGGTTCGAACAGAGTCAAAATGAATTCTAGACCATTGACTTGAAGGTGCAAGGTTTGAAACAGAATTTAAACTCAACACAGTATCATCTGCTTTAATACTGGCAAGACAGATTTTCTGAAGAAGGGACCTGACCCGAAACGTCAACTTTCCTGCTCCTCTGATACTGCTGTGTTCCTCCAGCTCCACACTGTTATCTCTCACTCCAGCATCTGCAGTTCTTTTTATCTCTTGCTGTAGCTGAAGTTTGTCACAGTCAGACCAACAAACATCAAACTGCAATGTCTAGGAAGCTTGGATCTTCAGGTGCATGGGCAAATCACCACAAAGCTTAGTTGCAAAGTATAAATTGTTGGTGAAACGTTATATATACTGGGGAATCAGAATACCTCATTGTTGAGCTGAAAAGTACAAATTTGTCTAGGTCTCAGTGTAGATGCAGTTTATCAGACTGAAAATGGCAGAGAATTTCAGAAAGAATTTCCAAAGCTATTCAAAGATTCAGGGAAATCCATTACTGTGCAAAAAGTTGCCAACCTAGCTCTGTGTACATTCCCAGGAAATTTCAAGTCCTTTGGTAGAAGAAGTAAAATCTCAGTTAGACAGCATGATTGAAAGCAGGGTCACATCACCAGTGACAGATCTGACACAATGATGAGCAGGGGTAATAACTGCTACCAAGATGAATGGGGAACGAAAATTCTGAGTAGTTTTAATTCTCTTAAACAAAGGAGGGAAATCCATCCTGGTTTGTCTGTTGATGACAGTTTGGTAAAATTGGTAGTGTGCGATGTTTTCACAAAACTGAATAAGCTCTGGCATACACTCTGAGACCAAGAGTTAAGATGCTGACTATATTTATTATATGCTGTAGGTGGTATTGCTTCAACTGTCTACTATTTAGGAACTCCTCTGTGCCAAAGATTTTCTAAAGGGCAATAGGGAACCCTTTGGACGATATCCTAGTGCATGGCAAAATGTTGAAGGAACATGACCAGAGAATCAGGGACATGTTACAGGCACTACAGAACACAGGTCTTACACTAAATGCAAACTGCCAGTTCTTTAGAGTGTTTATCTTTACGGAACATATTGTCCAAGAACGAGGCACTGTGGTAGATCCAAGGGAGATAAAAGCCTTCAGTGAACTTCCAGCACTAAAGTGCACAAATGATGCACAGCACAGTGGGAAAGTTCATCCCCAACTTTGGCAGTCTTACCCAATCCATAAAGAAGCTTTTGTAAAAAGGCCAACAATTGTATTGGAGGCAAGGCCAGATTGCAGCTGTTGAAAGGATTAAATAGACATTACTTCCCTCTTAGCATGTTATAATCCGAACTATTCACTGTAGTATGCACAGATACATCATTCAGGATTACAACCAGTCTTTATTCATCCGTAAAACCAATCTATTTTAGATCAGAGATAGTAGGTACTGCAGATGCTGGAGAATCTGAGATAACAAGGTGTAGAGCTGGATGAACACAGCAGGCCAAGCAGCATCAGAGGAGCAGGAAGGCTGACATTTCAGGCCTAGACCCTTCTTCAGAAAATCAAATATTTTAGATCAAGAGCTTTAACAGAGATCGAACAGAAATTTGCAAACATACAGAAGGAAACATTAGCACCCATTGTATATGGACATGTGAAAGACTCGCAGAGTATCACATAGGCCTGAAAGTTAGATTGAGACATATCACAAGCTTTTGGTAACATTACTGCAGACATGGAGACAATGTACAGCAGACACTTCAAATGTTTAGAGAAATATGACCAGCGATACCTCTGCAAAATCCTATAGTTCCATTGGCAGAATATGTCCTCAATAGCAGTGTCCCCTCTCAAGCTAATATCCCCAATATCAGGTTGCTGGTTATGGTCAATCAGCTATTAGATGGGCACATCTTCTGCACTTCTGATGTAGTGATTGTAATGAAGTCAGCCAGGTGACTGGGGCTGTTAATCTGGTCCAATCAGGGAGCCTTGGCTGATAGATGAGAAAAGGGGCGTCCGAGGTTCTGTTCATTCTGAGAGTTGGATCTGAGCAAACTGAATCAGTGTCAAGGACTCGCCATGTGCAAATAAAGGATGACTTAGTGACAGGATACCGGCCTTTGTGCAGTTATTTCACCAGATACAAGATTTCCGAAACAAGCTCTCTGAACTTTAACATAGCAAATGGTGAGCAGCAGGGCAGACGAAACGCAACAAGAACACAATCAAAGCCTCTCTGAGAAAATGCAATATCATAGAAATCTTGCACCTAGGGTCACTCAAACTGAAAAAAAGCACCTGCGAAGGTGTCATTCATCTCCAAAGTCCTTGACACATCCAGGTGAGGACCAAGCAAAAACAGCAGAAGCATGTAAAAACCTGAGCATCCCATCCTCATGCACCTTCAAACATCACCTTCCCTACAGCATGGCAGGGTGTGAGGATCCAACATTGGACTGTTTAGTAATCTCAGGACCACAACACCCGAATAAAAGAAAGTCATCCTTGGTGCCATGGTTCTGCCTAGGAAGTGTTAACCTGTTCTGTTTCAGAGTATGCTAAAGCATAACATCTATGACTTTCTCAAAAACATTACTTTGAACATTACTTTGCCAATATTAACATATGCACTGCAAAGAAAATATGAAACTAAAATTGGAATAGATCTGTGGAAAATTTTAGCAGGAATGCAAAATTTTCTTTTACTGATCACCAATAGATATGACATACATAAACTCACCAACATTTGTAAAAGCTTTTATTCAATTCCTAGAACTTTTCTGTTCACAGTATTTAGTTCCTCAGCAGTTCCAATCAGAAAGAGATTCCAGCTGTCAGTCCACTCCAAAGGTGTAAAAGAGAAACAAGTCATTTTAAAACAAAAAAAAGTCACAGAAGACCTCATCCTCATTTAAGTCAATCACTAAATTATTTCACTGCCAACCAGCCATTTGAGAATGCCCTGCAGCCATAAGTTGAAAAGTGACCATAAATGAATGATGGGGTTGATTTCTTTTACCTGATCAAAGTTGAAAGTCTTTTGGATTTAGCCTGTGGCTGCATAAGCAGGCTTGTGCCAGATAACAAGAGGGCCACTGTCTGGTTTTCATCAGAAATCTGTTATTGTTTAATAATGTTTATTTTTGTATAAGCAGTTAATTATCTGTCCAAATACTAATGAAGTACCTGGTGTTTGATGCTGCTTTTCGTCATTAGTTCTAAGTTCTAAGCTTTCATGGAACTGCTATTTTATCAGCTTGGGAAGAGATGGGAAAAAACCTATTTTCAAAAAATGCATAACAAAGCAATCTTAGTTAATTGGGTTTCATAGGATATTCACAAACCCTTTGCATGGTTAAAGAGCTTCACATAAATTGTTGTAATCATAGAAAATTGCATATTATGCACCAATTCATAGGTGTAGTAAGATTGTGAAAGAAAAATATGCTAGTAATCAAGACCAGCTGCTCTATCATTATAACTGTCTTGAATACATAGAAACATAGAAGACAGGAGCAGGAGTAGGCCATTCAGCTCCTCCTTCACCATTCAGTATGATCATGGCTGATCATCAAACTCAAATAGCTCATTGAACTTTGCTGGCACGGTGACTCAGTGGTTAGCGGGGCTCGAATCCATGGTATGGGGGAGTTCTCCCATGTCTATGTGGGTTTGGGGTGGCATGGTGGCTCAGCGTATACACTGCCGCCTCACAGAGCTAGGGGCCTGGGTTCGAATACCCACCCCAGGTAACTGTCTGTGTGGAGTCTGCATGTTTTCCCCGTGTCTGCGTGGGTTTCCTCTGGGCGCTCCGGTTTCCTCTCACAGTCCAAAGATGTGCAGCTAGGTGGATTGGCCATGCTAAATTTCCCATAGTGTCCAGGGATGTTTAGATTAGGTGGGTTTGGGGAATGGGTCTGGGTGGGATGCTCTGAGGGTCAGTTTGGACTTGTTGAGCCAAAGGGCCTGTTTCCACACCGTAGGAATTCAATGAATCAATACCCTAATCCTACCCTCCCCCCACTTTAGCCATAACAGCTACATATACCTTCTTCTTGAAAATGCATAACGCTTTGGCGTCGACTACTTTCTGTGGTAGTGAATTCCACAGGGTCACCACTCTGTAGATGAAGAAATTTCTCCTTATCTCAGTCCTAAAAGGTTTAGCCCTTATCTTTAAATTTGGATTCCCCTACCATCAGGAACATCTTTCCTATTTCTAGCTTATCTCGCCCTGTTAGAACATTAAAGTTCTCTATGGGATCCCTTCTCATTCTTCTATACTCCAGTGAATACAATCCTAACTGACTCAATTTCTCCTTAGAAATCAGTACTTTCATCTCAGCAATCAATTTTGTTACCGTTCACTGCACTCCCTTTATAGCAAGAACATCCTTCTTTGGATTAGGAGACCAAAACTGCACATAATATTCCAGGTGTAGAAATTTTGCCTTGTACAATTGCAGCAAAACATTGTTGTTCCTGCACGCAAATCCTCTCACTATGAAGACCAACATACAGTTTGCATTTTGACTGCCTGCTGCATCTATGCACTGACTTTCAGCGGCTGGTCCATAAGGGCACCCAGGTGTTGTTGAACACTCCCCTCAATTTACAGCCATTCAAGTAATAATCTGCCTTCCTATTTTTGCTATCAAGGTGGGTAATTTCATGTTTATCCACATTATAGAGCATTTGCCCACTCACTGTCCAAATCACACTGCAACATTTCTGTATCCCCTTCACAGTTCATCCTTCCACCCAAATTTTGAGATGTGACATTTAGTTCTCTTATCTATATATTGTGAATAGCAGGGGTCCTGGTACAAATCCTTGAATTGCTCCACTAATCACTGCTTGCCATTTAGAGAAAGACCAACTTATTCCTACACTTTGTTTCCTGTATGCTAACCAAATCTTTGCTCCAGCTCAATACATTACCCAAATCACCAAAATGGCTAATTGTGTCCCTTTTGTACTGTTATCCAGAATAAAAGAGAATTACACCAGTCTTCTTTAATGAACTCCAAATAATCCATTGTTTTATAAAATAAAACTCACTTTTAAAAGAAGTAACATAAACAGTTAACTCGTAAGCTATATTCCAAAAGAACTATACTCCTTTTTCCAAAAAGACACAGTCACGTAACACAGAAGACAACAGACTCTGCAGACATTACTTTTTAAAAAAAATATCCTTTTTGGCCAAGAGATGGAGAACAATGGAGAGAATTAAATGCCTTGTTAAATCATGGCCCACTGGGTTTCTTGCTGATGAAATCAAACTGCTGTAGACTGACAGAAGATCTTCAGTTCAGATTGAAATCAAGCTGGGTATGATTTTTTTAAAAAATGTGCTCATTGTTTAGCTTGTCAGGGTTTATAAGGTAATCAAAAATATTGATATTTTGAAACTTTATCAGGTCCCCAAGAAATTCTATTGAGACGGGGAAAAATAAATTTACAACTGCTAGGGTTTTCTTCCCACAGCATCCAGGTCTGTGAAAACATAACTTAACTCCTGAAAGAGTTACTATGCAACCTCCAGCACAGAGGCCTATTATGGTCATTCTTCCAAAACCAATTTTTCTAGCAATTAAGGGCCATAAATTTCATCCATTATTGCTATGTTTTGCTTGTCTTTTCTTCAAAGTTCTTTAACTTCCAGTAAACAGCATGTCACTCACAGCACAAGTTGAAGCATTAACCTCACTGTTCAAGAAATCACATGGTAAAATTCCTTTTCAATCGAGAAAGTGTCCAATTTCTTCTATACTTTCACATTTTACAAGCAGTTCCAAAATATAAATATGGATTTGTAACAACTGTGAATAAATAAAAATGACTTTCTAAATTTTATTTCAATATGCTTTCAGTTTTTCACATCCAATGTTAGAACCACTAGTGAGATTTTCATGCAATAAAATGATGATGATTCACAAAGACAATTATTAATATAAAACAGGGCAAAAGTGAATGTGCTATGCAAATATTGTGAATCAATTCCTGAACTGCATTCTTTTCCTTTTGGTAGGTTTACGGTGGAATGCTTCTTAAACCTGCTAGTGTGAAACTGCCACTGACTGGGAAATTGGCAGGAAAGTGGAGTCCGGAATTATCAGCCATGTCTTATGATCTAATGGATCTGTTGCAAGTTCCTCTCAGAATCTTTCTTGGAAATGCTTTCTTCATATGCTTTCTTGGAAATCAGCAGACTTACCACAGCTGGATATTGGTGAAAATACAGCTCAAACGTAAATTATCCAATTACAAATTGAGAGGGAGGGCAATGTGGGTTTTAAACTGTTATTTCATAATGCTGAGCCAAAAATTATTCTGACCTTAAACAGAGAGTTGATGAGAAGGGTGAACTATTGATGGTTAACAAATGTAGTCAGGCAGGCAGTGGTGATGACAAATCCAATCAAAAACTAAGGCATACAACGTGGCAAGAATAAGAGATAGGCCAGAAAGTTGGAGCTTTTTTTTAGGAACCCACACAACATAATTAAAGAGTTAATAAAGATTGCAAAAATTATGAGCAAAAAATATAATATTTTATATATAATATTGTTACACAAGGGAGGTGTAATAAAATGAACTCCTAACAATCACTCTACAATCAACGTGTAACAATTTATTTATCTAACTCTAACAGTTAACAAATTAACAGAACTTCTAACAAACTGAAAAATTCCCCCTTAACAACTAACTATTCCCGAATAAAACAACATTCTAATGGTATGCTGTTCCAATAGATATGACTCCCACTTAAATAAACCAAACTAATACAAAAATAAATTAAAACTTAATCTTCTTGAAATTATGGCCAGGATGTTTCTTATGGAATGTTCTTTGCCTTCTCTGCTGTCCTCCTGTCAGGATTACCTACCTCCTTGTGTCAGGAATATTAACTAAGAGTGCCCAAGTACTTTTATTTAGATGGAGCTTACTCTGAGATCTTAGAAATTTCTGTGAGTGCCAGTGATTTTTTTTTCTTTAGAGCTGATGGCTGTTGAGAGCTGTTTTCTTAACAGATGGTATTTTGCTCTCACATCGATTTTCAAATGTCCTCATCTTTTATACACTTGATGACCTATTAATGGCTTAGAAGAGGATTGGTCCTAGGTTGTCAAAACCATAAGGTCAAATCCGAGATAAAAGGTACTGCAGATGCTGGAAAATCCGAGATAACAAGCGTGGGGCTGGGTGAACACAGCAGGTCAAGCAGCATCATAGGAGCAGGAAAACTTGACATTTTGGGCCCAGACCCTTCATCAGCATTTCTGATGAAGGGTCTAGGCCCGAAACATCAAGTTTTCCTGCTCCTATGATGCTGCTTGACCTGCTGTGTTCATCCAGCCCCACGCTTGTTATCTAAGGTTCAAATCCAATTGGTTTTGCTATCAAATTGGCTGAATTCAAAACGTGTTGTCTTGTTAAAAATGCTGTTTTGCCTGCTACCCCTTCGATACAAATGTTTCAATTGATGAGGTTTCTGAGTAGCTATTGCTGCTTACAGACCTTTTTTTAATATCTCCATGCCTAGAAAAACACATACCACTTTTTTAAAGGGGCCACACACTCTTCCCCCTTATCATTTTATAGTGTAAACATCAAATATTCTCACATCTTGTCTTCCAATCCACAGACACTCTACCCAATTTTGCAACAATATTATGAATGAAATATAAAACAAACAGTAAGAGCTTCAACAGATTTTATAAAGTAAAAAAAGTAGCTAAAGTAAGTATGGGAGCCTTGGAGAATTCATTAGAGGAATAAATAACAGGAAACAGGAAAATGATGGATAATTCAACCTAGTATTTTGCATTTAGTTTTATGGTGGAGGGCATTATAGATATTCCAAAGATGACAGGCAGCAAAGTGCTAATCAAAGGAAAGATCTTGTACCGTCTATATCATAAACGACGACATATTTGACAAAGTAGTAGGACTAATGCCAGACAAGTCATTGAGATGTGATGGCCTGTACCCAAGGCTTTCAAATGAAGTGGCTGCAAAGATAACAGAGACATTGGTTAAATATTTCAGAGCTCACTGGATTCCATAAGGGTTCCAGAGGATTGGAAAACCATCAATGTAATATTCGTGTCCAAGAAAAGAGGAAGATAGAAAGAAGGAAGACCAATTAGCCCAACATCTATTTTTTGGAAAGTGCGAGCACCCATTATTAAGAAAGAAATAGCAGGACATTTAGAAAAGCTTAATACAATCAAAAAGAGACAGCATGGATTTGTGAAGGGGCAGTCATGTCTCAGTAATTTGGTAGAATTTTTTCAGGATGTATCAAAGAGATGATAATGGGAAACTGGTAGATGTAGCCTTTGGATTTCTGGAAGGCATTCAGTATGATGCCACACAAAAAGGTTACATAGTAGCATGGATTGCAGAATGGTTCACACACAGAAGTCAGAGAGTTAGGATTATTAGGTGTTTTTCAGGTTGGAAAGATATAATTAGTGGAGTGCCATCGGATCAGTCAATTAAAGATCAATCATTTATTGTCAATACTAATGACATGGAAGATGGGGCAATATGTGATGTATCCAAATTTGCTGATGATACAAATATAGATTGCGAGCACATTGTGATGAGGACATAGGGAGTTTGCAATGGGATGTGAGTGAGTTGAGTGAGTAAGCAAAAGCTTGTAGATGGAGGTTAATGTTGAAAAGTGTGAGGTCATGTATTTTGGCATGAAGAATCAGAAGACAGACAATTACTTACAAAAATGGTCAGCATAGAGGGGTCTGAGTGTTCTTGTGCATGAAACATAAAATGATAGTATACAGGTACAGCAAGTAACTATGAGGGCAAATGCAATTTTGGCCTTTATGCTAGGAGATTGGAGTTTAAAAATAGGAATGTTTTGTAACAACAGTACAGAATTCTGATGAGGCCACGCCTAGAATACTGAGTACAGTTTTGGTGTCTATAAATAAAAATTGATGAACTAGAATTGGAGGCTATCCAAAAGTGATTCGATAAGATTATTTCTGAGATGAAGGGGTTGCAATATAAAGAATGGCTAAACAAGTTAAGTCTTTCTTCAGAGCTGGGAAGAATGAAGGGTAACATTATAAGATCCTGAGGATGTTTCGCAGAGTTGATGTTGAGATGTTTCGACCAGTAGCAAAATCTCAAAATAGGGAACATTCTTTCAAAACTATGTGTAGAAACTTATTCTCCAAGATGGTGATGAATATCTGGAAATCTCTACCCAAGAGAGTCGTGGAGGCTAAATTACTGAAAGAGATTAAAGAGGAGCTAGATAGATTTTAAAATATTGGGGATTTGAGGGCTAGGAGGAGCTGGCATGAAAGAAACGTTGAGGCCAGGAAAGATCTGAGTGAATGTCAGGGTGGGGTTGAGGGGCCACATGGCCAACCTGTGCTTCTCTTTCTTATGTTCTTGTGATGTGAGAGATAAAAGGTACCTTTAAACTCTGCTGGAAGCAGGGATGCTTGTCTCGAAAACCTACCGGAGGCCTTCTCGCTGGTTTGCCCCTGTAACCACACACTCATACACTGCAGCGTAGCTCACAAACAGCGTTGTGAATCCGAACCTGGTGTGAAAATACAAAAATAGTTCATGAAGTCACATATGGATTGTTTGTACAGTTTGTGAGCTGTGAAAAATCATAGGTCAGACTTTTGTGAGCCCAGAAAAAGATTTTCCCTAAAAGCTCAAGGCAGTGTACAAGCACAGAATTTAACTCCTTCATTTTTAAGGCTGCATCTGGACAGTGCACACACTGTCAAAACTTACTTGTGTCTAGATCGAAGTAAAGAAAGATACAGATAATTGAACAAACTTTTACACAACCTGGCCATTTTTTAAAATCATTAATTCATCAGCAGAGGGCTTCACAAGCTGGGCTAGCATATATTAGCCATCCCTAATTGCCCCTGATAAGTTGCTGGTGAGCTCTCTTCTGAAACGACTGCAGTCCATTTGCTGTTGGTAGACGAACCGATCTGTTAGGGAGGAAGTTCCAGGGCTTTGACCCAACAACACTGAAAGAACAGCACTACGTTTCCAAGTCTGGCTGGTGAATGGCTTGGAGGGGAACTTGCAGGCGGTGATGTTTCCATGTATCTGATGCCCTTGTCCTTCCAGGTGGTCGTGCTAAAAGAATATAGTACATGCTTTTGACGGGATTAAACTTAGTTACATTTTGCTTACCATTTGAATTGCAAAGGTCATTAGTTGAATGACCACATTTCTTTTTGTAAAGTTCATCTGTATTTAACGACAATTAAAACCTATCAAAAAATTAATGTGAAATATAATTATTTTAAATGGATGTAACCGTGGGTGATAAAGCCAACATGACAGAAATTATCCTCTGTCCTTAAATAATGAGAACAGCAATTAGTTTAATCTGAATTCATCTGGAATAGGTAAGAATGTATTTGACAGGAAAACATTGTAACATGATATTAAGAATGCCTTGAATTGTTCTGATATAACAGGATTGAAGACGTTTGCGATATAGCAGTACTCCAGACTGGTGTTGTAGATGATGATTTGTCACATCTGTATCTATTCAGAGTGATAGTTGAATCTGATGTAATTTAATAGTAACAACCTAAACGAAAGACAATTAATTTTGTGGGTGCTGTTATTTTAATTGTGCTGATAAAAGCTCCAGACTGGGAGAACATTAAGATTATTTGCTGCTGCATGGATAGCCTTCTCTTAGGTAGTCCTCAAGATAGAGGATGACTTGCTTCTATTCTGGTTTGATAGGTTCTGAGATGGTTCATAAGTCTAATTTACAGTCTGCATACTCTGTGCCATAGGAGGCAAATGGTGCTTGAACGGTTGTGTAGATTGACTGTTCATAGACTTTTGCATTCCAGGTCCTATAATATTTTTGAGGGATCCCTTGAAATTATGTCAAAGGCTCTGTTTTGATTTTCAGAGACTACCTATAGTATACAGAAGCACCTTTCATTCCCACTAATTTAGGTGAAACAGTCACACATTAACAATATTTTCTATATTCATATTGGTTCGTGCGGTATTTGGATTCACGCAAAGCAGAATTAGAAGAATTCATCGATAGCCTCAATAATAACTAACCTCTCATTAAAGCGTAACACCACAAAGAAATAAGGATTAACTCTGTAGCCACCAAAGTATTTAAAATTGGCGCAAGAGAAGAGGGCATAAGTTAACAATAAGTTTTTTTCCCAAAATAACTGACACACAATTACGTAGCCTTAATGTAGAGATTCACATGATTTTTTTTCAATGAATTCAAATTTGGAACTATGTCTGGGATGTAAAGTGCTGTACTCAGCTTGCCTCTTCGTCCTCATCTAACAATAGCACTCTACTATCCTTGCCTACAATTAGTGCAGTGGTGTTGCTTCTAATGCCAATCAGTTCCCCAATGATACTGTGCAGCATCCTCCAGTTGCTCTGGTTTCCTGCTTCTCGTGATTCCCTTTCTTTTAACTCTATCCAGTCTTGTTTATTTTTCCTGAAACTCTTATTCACAGTCTTCTTCAGTCTTCTGCACATCTCACCACTTCATACACATTAGATTCTCAGCTTAAGTGTTAGTTGGACAGAAGCCAGTGAACCGTTACATCATTGCTACTAGACTCCACATCAGGCATGCAAAAGTCACTGTTGTATAAATATATGCACCGACAGAGGCATATGCAGAGGAGGAGAAAAATTAAATTTACCATCAATGTAGGACACGCTAAGTGAGGCACCCAGCTATGGCATTGAGTTATTGATCTGTGACCCTGGGCGAAAATGACAGGGTTTGAACAATACACTTGGTCCCATGGGTCAATGAGCATGGTTAACAGCAATAACAAACCTCTGCTCACCTTGTGCAACATCAATGGGATCAACATTGTGAATACTTTACTTCAAGGTCATCCACAAAATGATGAGAAGATCTTGAGATAGTAACGGTGTGAATAAGATTGGCTATACATGCATCAGTGGTAGACGAAGGACATCCCTACAAGATGTCCAGGCTTATCCACATGCCAATATAGGATTGGACCATCATCTTAACTTCTCAGAACCACAGGCTTTCTACAATGCAGAAGAACGCCATATGGCCCAATATGTCTGAAATGGCTCTCCAAATGAGAATTGTGACTTACTGCCTTATTCCTGTGCCTTTTCCCCATAACATCGAACATTGTTTCTATTTAAATAATCACCCAATGCCCTCTTGAATGCATCAATTGAAGAATAAATGGAAAGATCCACCTGATGCTGAAAAAACCAACAACCACCAAGTCACAATGGCCATTTGCTACGGAGATGCTGATGTACAAGAACAGACCAGACATTTCCCAGCTGGTCCTCTTCAACCAACGAGTCAAAGTGGTAATGAAGTCAGGCACCATTGAGGAACAGTCAGAAATCATTAAAAGAGGAATTAAAGAGAGTGCCAAGGGCGAACAGAAGGGGTGAATAAATCAGAGATCACTGACTCAATGTGAGAGTTAATTGCTGAAGGAAAGCTGACAAACAGCAAGAGGGACCAGTAAAACAAAACAGATCAAAGACCAGAAGATAATGATGCAGAACCCCTTTTAAATTAACCCTCTTCCATATCTACACTGGCCCTAAACCCACCTCTTCCTCCGTTACATTGATGACTATATCGGCGCAGCCTCGTGCTCCCACGAGGAGCTCGAACAGTTCATCCACTTCACCAACACCTTCCACCCCAACCTTAAGTTCACCTGGACCATCTCCAACACCTCTCTTTCCTTCCTGGACCCCTCTGTCTCCATCTCGGGCAACCACCTAGAAATCGATATTCATTTCAAGCCCACCAACTCCCACAGCTACCTAGAATACACCTCCTTCCACCCACCTTCCTGCAAAAATGCCACCCCCATTCCCAATTCCTTCGCCTCTGCCGCATCTGCTCCCAGGATGAGGCATTCCACTCCCGAACATCTCAGGTATCGTCATTCTTCAAGGACAGCAACATCCCCCCCGCAGTGGTCGAGAACACCCTCGACCGTGTCTCCCGCATTTCCCGCAACTCATCCCTCATGCCCCGTCCCCGCAATAACAACCGAAAAAGAACCCTCTCATCCTCACGTACCACCCCACCAACCTCCGGATCCAACGCATCATCGTCCGACACTTCTGCCATCTGCAATCCAACCCCACCACCAAAGACATTTTTCCCTCCCCACCCTTGTCTGCTTTCCGGAGGGACCACTCTCTCCGTGACTCCCTTGTCCGCTCCACACTCCCCTCCAGCCCCACCACACCCGGCACTTTTCCCTGCAACCGCAGGAAGTGCTACACCTGCCCCCACACCTCCTTCCTCACCCCAATCCCAGGCCCCAAGAAGACTTTCCATATCAAGCAGATATTCACCTGCACATCTCCCAATGTGGTATACTGCATCCGCTGTACCCGTTGTGGCCTCCTCTACATCGGGGAAACCAAGCGGAGGCTTGGGGACCGCTTTGCAGAACACCTGCGCTCGGTTCGCAACAAACAACTGCACCTCCCAGTTGCGAACCACTTCAACTCCCCCTCCCATTCCTCAGACGACATGTCCATCCTAGGCCTCCTGCAATGCCACAATGATGCCACCCGAAGGCTGCAGGAACAGCAAATCATATTCAGCCTGGGAACCCTGCAGCCTTATGGTATCAATGTGGATTTCACAAGCTTCAAAATCTCCCCTCCCCCAACCACATCCCAAAACTAGCCCAGCTTGTCCCCGGCTCCCTAACCTGTTCTTCCTCTCATCTATACCCCTCTCCCACCTCAAGCCCCACCCCTATCTCCTATCTACTAACATCATCCCACCCCCTTGACCTGTCCGTCCTCCCTGGACTGACCTATCTCCTCCCTGCCTCCCCACCTACACTCACCTTTACTGGCTCCATCCCCACCTCTTTGACCTGTCTGTCTCCTCTCTACTTATCCTCTCCTCTATCCATCTTCTATCCGCCTCCCCCCTCTCCCTATTTATTTCAGAACCCTCTTCCCCTTCCCCATTTCTGATGAAGGATCTAGGCCCGAAACGTCAAGCTTTCCTGCTCCTATGATGCTGCTTGGCCTGCTGTGTTCATCCTGTTCCACACCTTGTTATCTCTTTAAGTAAATCTAATTTGACTTACGAGGAATAGTCATGTTTGAACATGACATGAGACCGGTATCTCGTCACAAAGTCACCCTTTATTTACTGGTGCACAGTACACTGCTTGTGGCCAGCCAGCTCGGAGTCAGTCGCCTGGACTAGGGAGTTTTTAATCTCCTGGTTATATTGGTCAGCCACTGCTTTCCTGACTGGCCCTGGTTGACAACTCCAATCAACGACCTCAACGTGACCAGTACTTTTGGGAGTCCATGTATCATGAACGATGCTCGCAGCTTCTCAATCATCATCTCTGAGTTTACTGAACAAACTTTATGCACGTCCAACCATTTTGAATGGGCAACCACAATAACCAGAAACATTGAGCCCATGAAAGGACCAGTGTAGTCGACATGCAATCGTGTCCAAGGTTTTCCTGACTATTCCCATGAATGTGGGGGTGCTGCTGGCGGCAATTTTTGTCCTTGTTGGCACTCTGGGCACAGCCCCACAAACGCAGCCATGTAGGCATCCAACCCCAGCCACCAGACATAGCTTCTCAGTAGCATCATCATTTTGGAAACCCCTGGATGACCCTGGTGGAGTTCAGCCAGTGATCAGTGATCTTTACTCAGGACAATCACCCTTGTTTCCTGTAGTAATATGTCGTCCTGTACAGTGATCTGGTCTCGCTGGGTCCAAAAGGGTTTCAGTCCGGATTGCGGTGGCCCTTCTATTTCCCCCACTACCTGCAGCTGTTGGGACAGGATCTTTTTGTGTCCACAGTCAGATATTGTCAGCGGTGGCTGGAAGGGTGCCCAGGAGGATGCGATGGCCTAGTGGTATTATCACTGGACTGTTAATTCAGAGACCCAGATAATGTTTTGGGAACCCAGGTTCAAATCCCGCCATGACAGATGGGAATATTTGAATTCAATTTAAATAAAAGAATCTGGAATTAAGAGTCTAATGATGACCATGAATCCAGTGTCAATTGTCAGGAAAAACTCATTTGGTTCGCTAAAGTCCTTTAGGGAAGGAAACTGCCATCCTTACCCAGTCTGGCCTACATCTGACACTAGACCCACAGCAATATGGCTGACTCTTAACTGCCATCTGGGCAATTGGGGATTGGCAATAAATGCTGCCCAACCAGTGATGTCCTCATCCTGGTAATGACTAAAGAAAAAAAATGGTTTAAAACCAAAATGGACTCTTCTAGGGCAGGCACCACCGGTGGAGTATCTGCCAGTGGGAGGCAGGTCAAGGCATCTGCATTAGCTACTTGACTTCCTGGACTGTGTTCTAACTTGTACTTGTGTACACTTATAATAAGGGCCCAACGCTGAATTCTACCGGAAGCTATGGGTGGCACCACCTTGTCTGCCATCACAGGGGTTTGTGATCTATTACTATGACAAATTCCCATCCGTAAAGGTACAGGTCAAAGTTCTTCTCACCGAAGATGACAGCCAAACCTTCCTTCTTTAGTTGGCCATATTTGCGTCCGGCATCAGCCAAAGTCTGGAAGCATACGCTATTGGGCAACCCTCTCTATTGGGCCAACAGTGAGCCAAAACTACTCCAATACCGTGTGGGGAGGCATCGCATGTCGGCACTACCTCCTGCTTTGGATTGTAGTGGGCCAACGCCATAGGTGACAATAGACTTCCTGCTATATTGGTCAGACACGGTTTCCTGATTGGCAAAAGTCAACAACCCAGTCAATGAGGTGAACCTGGTTCCAATCACTACACTTTCAGATACACCTTTAGTGATCGCGATGCATCACGTATTTCAGCTCTGAAATCAACAGAAATCAAATTTACATCTGAGAAAGTGCTTCCAGGATATTGTTACAAAGTGCATCTGCAGCCTAGAATATACAAACAAAACTTAAGCATTTTTCTCCTTCTTATTTAGATTCTGGTACCTAAATATCTAACTACGTTTACAATGCAGACATGAAATAGAATTTTTCTCCCTCAAAGGACGATTGTCCACATGAGAGAAAGTGTAAATTGTTGGGTATTTTTGGCTAAGGTAGTTCTGGTTAAAAAAAATCACTGATAATGGAAAATTGAAATTGAAATAACCCGCTGTTATGGACTCTGTGATCCAAAACCCAAAGCTGACAACTCCGACAGAAGAAATCGCACCTGGATTGGAGAGATTTTGTATGCCTTTTATCTTTCCGTTGAACAAATCAAGTGTTTTCAAATCTCTCCAATAGCCTCAGTTTTGCCATTCCTGTAATATCGTCTCCTACATAATGCTGAGTTGCCTGTGATGTTCCAATTTTGGCGTCTTGTACATTCACTATTTCAGTCATTCCACTATTACAGCCATTGCAACTTTCAGTTGCCTAGACCATAGACCTGGAAATCCCTTCCTAAGCCTCTCTACTTTGCCACATCTCTCTCTCTCTCTTTAAGAAGTTTCTTAAAACATAGCTCTTTGACCTGGTTTTGATCATTTATCCTAATATAATCTTTTATTTTCATGACATTGTTGTAAGGCCCTGGAGATGTGTTACTACATTAAAGACATTTTATTGATTGTAAATTGTTATTGTAGCACCAAATCCTGTGTTTACCCTTGATATACATGGTTATATATGATTATACTACTGTCCCATACATGGGCAATTGAGGTGATAGCCTAACTCATTGATAGAATCTAAGATCAAACAACTCTATGATTCAGTGTGCTATGAATTAGGTGGTAATGGTTAGAGTGGACAATTAATTAGAAACTTACCGGTGATGTGTTTATAACAATGCAGTTTTAGCTGCCTAAACTCCAGACTACTATAGGCAGAAGTTTTTTTCAATGATTCTTTCAAGGGATATGGGCATTACTGGCTGTGAAAACCAAAGCCTTAGCTTTCCTCAACTGTTCCTAAGCCCTCTGAATTTATTAAAGAAAAGTCCATTCACCAATAAAGAGTGTTGCTAATCTATGTGAAACTTCCATGCATATCATTATGGGAAAACTGAAATCTATTATTAGTGGTTATTTAGTCATTTATTTTGAGCGATCTTACCCATGATAAATTTCTTAGAATGTCAGACACCTATCTGATGCAAAAACAAAGACGACTTTGGTGCCAATTTGGCACAAAAACATCATAAACATTTCATCATGTACTTGATCTTGTGTTCTGCATCTTGTCTTTGAGGAGATGAAAAGCCTCGTAAAAATGTCAGTGCACTGATGTGCGACCATTTTCTACTTTTTTAAGGTTTTTGTTTTGGGTTCAATGTCCAGCTCTTCTCTTTCTGTAGGCATTCACATACTTTGCAAATACAAGCCCAAGGAAAGTATATGAATTTCACTTTGTTGTTAATACAGGTGTGTCTGACGTCTCACTTTCTGAATGACAAATATAATATTCCGTACTATACTGAATGTTTGGTTAGTTCAAAAGCATGTTCCTACTTGTTTACAAAACTGCCTGTGGGTAACATGCAGGTGGGTTGGTATGTCTGCCATGAATGTAACTGCAAATTATAATGGCATTTAAATTCCATGGTCCACTTATGTCTGCCAGACCCTGGAGCACTGACCCCACTGAGGTATGTGAGTCAGGGAAAAGCACCTAATTAGCTTGAGGCTAATTTGATAGCACTGAAATCGAATCTTGGGTACTGACTCTCAATACTGCTGGGAAATTCAGCCAATGCTTTCAGGAGCTTTGAGGATATGTTCAGAACATCTTTAATGTCTCTCTGCAATCTATAATAATCTATAAATTTTATAATATCAGAAAGCATTTCTTGTCAAAAAGCATTTTTCTGATTTATTGATTTAATTTAGAGGCAGAACCTGGGCACACATGGGAACTTTGTGCATATGAATGACTGACATCTGATGCCTGTGTGGCTGCAAACAGTTGGTGGTGGTGCTATGAACAGTAGAGTAGTGGAGAAAGGAAAAGTAAGAGGATGTTAAAGTTAAAGGGATGGTGATGGTAATAAGAAGAAGACAAAGTGAATGGCATGGAAAAGGGTCTTAGTGTATAACAGCAATAACTGGGAAGGAATGGCACGGGAAGAGTGAAATATCAAAGGACAGGCATGTCACGGAAGGGAGGTAACTGACATGGCAACAATGGAACGGAAGAGATGGCGTGGCATGGAAGGAGGGTATGGGAAGGATGGAATGGCATGATAGAGATGGAATGAATGCAGTGGCATGGGAGCGGAATAGGCTGAGTAGGAGAAGGGATTGTGGAAGGTTAGCGTGGCATAATGAAGGTAACAACAATCAGCGAAGGCATCATAAGGCATGGAAGTGATACAGAAAAGATGGAATGCTGAGATGAATTTCATGGATAAAGTGGAATGGCATAAGATGGAGATAGATCTTTGGAAGGAATGGAATGTCCTGGGAGGTGTGGTTGCGATGATTCGATTGGTTGAGCATATCAATTTTACTGCAAATGTTATACAAATCTCTGCAGGCAGACTTACTAAAGGTATTTGGAGATCTGAATTTCCAATGTGATTGTCGCCTGTGCCCAGTATGCCTCTTGTTACCCTTTGTGTCAGCCTTAAAGTTACCATGGCTCTTTGTGAGGTCAAGGGCAGAAGAATTCTCTACAAATGTGTCCACTCCTTTGTCGCAGTTACAGCCATGCAATAACTACAACTTGTTACCTACAGTGTGCCTTTGACAGAATAAAACATCCATATGTACTTCACAGGAGTGTTTTAAGCAAAATTTGACACTGAGTGACATCAGGTGATATTAGACCAAATGGTCAAATACCTGGTAAAGGAGATAGGTTTTAAGGAATGTTTTAAAGGAGGAAAGTGAGGTAGAGAAGTGAAGAGGTTTAAGGAGGGAGGTCCAGGTTTAGGGTGGATTTAGGTGAAAGCACAGCCACCAATGGTGGACCAATTAAATTTGAATATGGTAAGAGGCCAGAGATTCTACACTTTACAAAGTCCCTTGTAAAAGTCAGTCCAAATAGTCAATTTCTGTAATATTGGAATTATTACAGGAACAGTAGTATGCCATTAGCCCATCAAACATTCAATATGTGCATACCACATCGGTATTTTAATTCCATCCACCTACTTTAGCTCAAATGTCCTCTTATACAATTGGCTAGCAAACTTATTATATCTGATTTAACATTAGTAACAAAATTAGCAAATTTATGTGAAAAATTCTACACTTCTACCATCTCATTCAGTAAGAATTGTTTTCTAAATTCTTTGCTGAATTACCAAACTCTGGTTTTAAAATTGCATCAGCTATCCTCACTATCTAATTTCTGGAGCTGTGCAATCCTAGACTGATAAATCTTAAGGTGTGATGTGTAGTACTAAATGCAATATTCCAGATGTGGTCCAACCAGGGTATTGCACAACCGGAGGAAACCTTCCTTTCTTTTATATTTTACCCCTCCAGTTATAAAGGCTTGCCATGAATCAACCTGAAAAAAAATGGATTTGTACATGACTATTCCATTCCAGTATTGTGTGTTCATGAAGTCCTAAGTCTCTATTTTTCTAAGCATGTCAAGATGTGAAAAAAAACATAATCTGGTGGGACCTCACTCACTTCTTTGCAGTTTGAATAAATACTAATAATTGCTTCTCTTTGACTTCTACCGCTTAACCAGGTCAGTAATTTGTCTTCAATTTCATGCACTTTAATTTTGGCTAAATGTTTGTTATGAAGACACTCATCAAATATTTTCTGAAAATTCACATAGAATTCATGCGTAGGCACCCTTCTGTATACCACCTTAGTTACTCTGTCACCAAAAAAAATCTATAATGTTCAGGAAATGTAATACATACTTCATAAGTCCAATCAGCTCAAGTTTTGCTTAGGTGTTTCATCACTATGTTCTTCATCTTTCCTTCCTACAAAAGTGGTTAGACCAACAGATCTTAATTTTTTCCCCTTTCTCACCTTACTTAAGTAATGGGTTTACATTTGTTCCTCAGCAGTAGTCCTGAACTTCTATTACACTCCTGCTGCAGTTGCAACAGGTGTGAACCAGATAAGACAAAGAATTTCAGCTCAACTTATCTAAATGCCTTTTAACCACCACAAATTCAAATGCAAGTTCCATTCCAATGTCAGCTGTCCATGCCAAAATTCTGTGAGTCCCTGTCCCCAATCATACAGATTTTGAAATCATTTCCTTTGTCTTCAAATGTGAGTTATTTTCCATCACTCTTTGTGTTGATTTTAACCAGTTCTATCTTCCTATATGCACATTTTTCAAATTCTGACTTTATTTGCACATTCCCTTCTCTGTGGTCCGACTTCTAAAGTTCAATGCCAATAGACTCAATCTTATTCAATTATTTTGTACCCCTCCTTTCCTTGTGGCTTTTTCCACGTTTCATTGGCAGGTTGTTTTACAGCTGGATGCCTTTTCTGCTGAAAATCATCCCCATTTATCTGGGCAGGTGATTGGCTACCAATTCATACTGGTTTGTCTGCAGGGTTCCAGACTACATCCATTATGGCACATTAATACCAATCAAGCAGAGGTCAGCTACACGCTCAACCTCCAGTACATAAATTTTAAAAATCACCTTCCTTGTTTCCATTTCTCTCCATGACCACATATCCTCTTTCCTTGCAGTGATCATGAAACCCAGGTTTTTACACACAACTACCATTTTTCTAACCATACCTTGAACTTTGGAATTCTCAGGCAAAATCATTTAATCCTTTGCACTCTCCTTGCTTTTAAAAGCTTTTTTGAATCTGATTTTTCTCTTTCTGCTTAGTGCTAATTTATATTGCTTCAAAGCAACTTGGGACATGTGAATTTGAACTAAAAGTGAAACTAAAAGTGAACACACCTGACCCAAGAAATGATAATAAATATATTGGAAAAAAAAGCTGCAAATGCTCTAAATTTCAAACAATCTGAAATTTGTCCAGTAAAAAAATGAAGTTAGTGTTCAGGATAAATCTCTTCTTCTGATCTAAAAGCAGAAAGGATGAGTAAACGAGATAACAAGGTGTGGAGCTGGATGAACACAGCAGGCCAAGCAGCCTCACACCTTGTTATCTCGGATTCTCCAACATCTGCAGTACCTATCATCCCCAAGGATGAGTAAACATTTTGGTATAGTGGGGGAAGAGAAGAATCATGCAGTGTAATTACAAAGAAAATATTAGTGAGTCAGATGATCTCCATTCAACTTAAAATGTTGATTCCAGACTCTCAATGCATAGCAGCATATGGCAGAATCACAGTACATCACCTTCTCCTCACTAAAATTAATTGTTCTTCCTTCTATACAATTGAACAATATCACAGATGAAAACAAGGCCAGCTATATAAGTCATTTGTCACAAAGACTGATGGATTGAATCTGGGTTTCTTTAGTTTATTGCAATATGAAGTGCACAGCTGTACAAATATAGCCCATACTTGCAAAACTCAAAACAAAACAGTCAGTTACATGAGATTCTTCAACTATGTAGCATTTGCCAAACAATCCTGAGTGTGCTAATAACTACAGTAAGAACTAATTTAAAATAATCAATCAAGCTTGTTTATCCTTGCTAGAAGGTATCCACATTCATATACAAGGCTTTGTACTTTGCAAACAAAAGAAATTTGTTCACGCCTTGCACCCTTTTTGAATTATTGGAGTGATGGGGAACCCAACAATTTGTCATTACTTTCCTAATTGGTTGCACAATCAGAGTCAACTTGCCACCAAACGGTACCCTTCTTTCCAGTGGTGTAACTCGTGATCATTTGAACTTTGGCATTCTTACATTTCTTCCACTGAGGGCAAAAATTATATTTGCAATATGCCTTGCTCTATAGCAATATTAAAATCAATAAGTAGAATAATCCCAGGCTATGCTATAATTTCTCCAAATGCATTTCCTTGTGTGAAACCATGGAAATAGTTCTTCAAACGAAAAGATGATAGAGTGGAAATTGTCAGAAGAACCAAAACACCATCACCATGAGACAATAGGAAGCTATCAAAAATATATCTTGATGCCCAAGAATCCCACGACTACCGATGTGCTATGCATCTTGTAAATTGGGCAAATAAAAGCACATACACGTATAGAAACTTTCATAATTTTTATCCTGGCAGCTTTCTTTACAAGTATGAACTCAGACCCAACTCATCTTCAGACCTCAAGAAAGAAAATATTCCCTAAAGAGAACAAGAAATTGCCCATGTAACACCCATATCTAAAATTGGAGAGAGACAGAAAAATGGGTAATTATAGGCCAGTTAGCTTAATGCCTGTTAATAGAAAAACCTTAGTCTATTATAAAGATCTAACAACAGGACATTTGGAAATATATGTTATAATCAAGCAGAGTCAGCATGGCTTCATGTAGGCAAAATCAGACAAATGTATTAAAATTCTTTGGGGAGCTAACAAGCATTGTTGACAAAGGGAGACCAGTAAATGTATTATATTTGGCTTTCCGAAAGATATTCAATAAAAGCACCACATGTAAGGCTACTTAATAAGAGTCTATAAGCCCATGGTGTTGTGGGAGCATGGATAGAGGATTGACTAATTAATAGAAGGCAAGAGTTGAGATAAGGGGGACATTTTCAGGATGGCAAACTGTAACTAGTGGAGTACCACAGGGGCCATAATTATTCACAATATATATTTAATGACTGGTGAGGAATATGAATGTACAATTGCCAAGTTTGCAGAGGACACCAAAAAAAAATAGATGGGAAGGCAAGTAGTGGGGATGACACAGTGTCCACAGATGGATGTAGACAGGTTATGTTAGTGAATAAAAGTTGGCAGGTGGAACATAATGTGGGAAAATATGGGGAAGGAAGAACTGAGGAGCTATTATTTAAATAGAGAAAGACTGCAGAAAGCTGCAGCAAAGAGAGATTGGGGGCCCTTGTGCATGATTCACAAAAAGATAGCATACATGTTCAGCAGATGATGGGGAATGGAAATGGCATATAGATATTTGCCTTGGAAGCAGTCTATAAAAGGTTCACTAGATTACTCCTGGATTCCTTCACTCACTCCCCACTCCCCCCTCCCCTCCTCTCCCCTCTCCTCACCCCTCTCCCTCCCCCTCCCGCCCTCTCCCACTCCCACGCCCCTCCCTCTCTCCCCCCACCCTACCCTCCCCCTCTCCCCCCACCCTACCCCTCTCCCCCCACCCTACCCTCCCCCTCTCCCCCCACCCTACCCTCCCCCTCTCCCCCCACCCTACCCT